>LNAC01000388.1:596793-762613 GCA_002007465.1 Ailurus styani | reverse complement strand
AAAAAAAAAAAAAAAAAAGAACTACCTATTTTGGGCACTTGGGTGGTTCAGTGGGTTAAGCCTCTGACTTTAGCTCAGGTCATGATCTCAGGGTCCTGGGATTGAGTCCCACATTGGGCTCTCTGCTCAGCAGGGAGCCTGCTTTTCCCTCCCCTCTCTCTGCCTATTTGTGATCTCTCTCTCTCTCTCTCTCTCTCTCTCTCTCTCTCTCTCTGTCAAATAAGTAAAATCTTAAAAAAAGAAAAGAACTATCTACATTTACTTATATGTCATTGAACATTATATCAAAAACCAATGATATATTATACCTTGGCTGATTGAATTTAAATAAATAAATAAAAATTAAAAAGCAATAAAAGCACACTACTCCCCTGCAAAAAAAAAGGTCTACATTTTAGTTACATTCACTAATTGTTAAAGTTTTGCCATATTTATGATCCTTCAAGTCTTTCTTCTTGCTGAACCATTTAAAAATGAATCACAAGATCATTTATTCTGAAATACGTTTTTTTTTAAAGACTTTATTTATTTGTGAGAGAGAGACAGGAGAGAAAGCACAAGCAGTGGGGAGGAGCAGGCAGAGAGGGAAGCAGGCTCCCCACTGAGCAAGAAGCCCAGTGCGTGATTTGATCCCAGGACCTGGGATCATGACCCAAGCTGAAGGCGGATGCTTAACCAACTGAGACACCCAAGTGTCCCCATCCTGAACTACTTTATTATGTTGTTTTTAAGTAAAAATATAATTTTCTACATAACCACATTGACATTATTATATGTAAGATGTTCAATATGATCCAGAAATTCTAATATATTTTTCATATTAATATTTCTTCAATTGTTCAAAAATGCCATTTATATCTATATAGCTCTTTTTGACTTGGAACCCATTCAAGGTCTATGTATTTGTTTCTTTATGTTCCTTTAATCTCAACCAGTACCCCAATAATTTTTGTTTTTTATAACTTTGCTATTTTTTGAAGAATTCTGATAAATTGTTGGTAAAATGTCCTATCTTTTTCACTTGTCTGAAATGATTGTTTCTTCATTCTGACTTCTTGGTTAGACATTTTTTTTTTAAAGATTTTATTTATTTATTTGACACAGAGAGAGAGAAATTACAAGTAGGCAGAGAGGCAGGCAGAGAGACAGGAAGAGGAGGAAGCAGGCCCCTGCTGAGCAGAGAGCCCGATGCGGGCCTTGATCCCAGGACGCTGAGATCATGACCTGAGCCGAAAGCAGAGGCTTTAACGCACTGAGCCACCCAGGCGCCCTTGGTTAGACATTTTTAAAACAAAGTTCCTCGTAGATATTATGTACTTCCTATTTTATCACATTAGAAGGCTTGTAATTCCATTTTTTTCTTGCTACTCATCATACTTAAATTGATTACTTTTTAAAAGTGGCATCTGTCAGAGATCCCCAGATTAATAATACCATTGTTCTTTGTAATTTAAAAGGAATCTGTGGGGTTATATTTTGAGACTCTGTTAAAGTGTTCTTCCCAAATAACCAATGGTTTTAGTGTCTATTAATATGTCAGGCCTGAAATAATTAATTTTTTGGGTAGAAGGAGGGTAAGTGTGGCTCAGTGATTTTTCTAATTTTGACTTTTGTTTTACATTTACTGTTAATCTTTTGAAATTCAGAGCTCTCCTCCTTCATTTTTCCTTATTTTTAATCTCTTTTTCTCTTTGATAGCATATGTGTGACTCACATATATGTTTTTAGATTTAGTGTGTTATGAGCATTACCACCATTATTATTTTTAATGCTTCAAATTGTCATAGATGCAGAAAGTGTTTACCTCTTTTTATATGTCTCCATTAGTTCCTGAGCACTTTCTTGCTTTCTGACACATTTCCAGCCTTGGGAAGACTAGTATACTTCGTAAGACTATAATTTTCCCACTTAATTGAAACCCCATCTTTACTATATGCCAAATATTTATATGTATTTAAATCTACTTGTGAATTCTTGATTCTGTTCTATTGACCTGTCTGTCCAAGTGCCAGGAATGCAATCATTTAATTATAGGGAATTTTTAGTATTTTAATGTATAATAACAATTAGTCTTATTCATTATTCCTTTTTTTCAGGGTTTTCCTAGATACTCTTTCAGGTTTATGGTGTTTTCTTTTTCTTTTCTTTTTTTTTAAGATCTATTTATTTATTTGATAGAGAGATATCAAGTTCACTGTCAAAGGGTAAAGGGAGAGGGAGACTCTCAAACAAAGGGGCTTGAGCCCAGAACCTGAGATCATGACCCGAATTGCCATCAAAAGTTGGCTGCTTAACCAAGTGAGCCACTCAGGTGTTCTCAGGTTTATCTTTTGATATAAGCTTTAGAATCAGTTTATCAGGACATCTAGGTGGTAAAGTCAGTTAAGTGTTTGCCTTTGGCTCAGGTCATGATGCCAGAGCCCTTGTGTCTGGTTCCCTACTTAGTGGGGAGCCTGTTTCTCTCAGTCTGTCTGCTGCTCTGCCTGCTTGTGCTCTCACTCTCTCTCTGTGTCAAATAAATAAAATCTTTTAAAAAATCAATTTATCTGGGCACCTGGGTGGCTCAGTGGGTTAAAGTCTCTGCCTTCGGCTCAGGTCATGATCTCAGGGTCCTGGGATTGAGTCCCACATCAGGCTCTCTGCTCAGCCGGGAGCCTGCTTCCTCCTCTCTCTCTGCCTACTTGTGATCTCTCTCTCTCCATCAAATAAATAAATAAAATCTTTAAAAAAATCAATTTATCTACTTAAAAATGCTTTAATATTTTTATTAAATTTGTACTAAATTTAGATATTAACTTGGAGAAAATCAAAATTCATTCAAGAGAAAAACATGTCTTTATTCAAGTCTGTATTTCCAGCTTTCAGTAATGTTTCAAAGTTTTCTTCAAATAGGTTTTACTTTTTTTATTATTCCTAAGTTTTTAATTTACTGTTATCAGTATAAGTGGAGTTTTTTCTTCCACTGTATTTTTTAGTTAATTATTATTCTTACATATGAAGATAATTTATTTTTGTAGGTTAATTTTATATCTTGCTATCTTACACAATTAACTTATTTATATATTTTATCATTTATGTTCTTAGATTTTCTACGTATACTATTATATTATTTCTCAGTGGAGATAGTTCTGCTGAATGGTTTGCTGGCAAAATTTTATGAATTGACCATCAGGAAAGTTAAACAAACATTGAATCCTGATTTGCAGGGTTTGTCAAATTAAATTCAACTATGGTTGATTTCCTACTGCCTATGTGTTTATTAACAAGCAGCTCAGACAATTCCTGAAAATTTAACCATTGACTCTAGACAGCCAACGTGACCAAGTATGGTGGGCTCTGGCACACCGTTGATTATATTTCTTCCTTCCCAATTCATTAGCTTGTAATTTGTTTTATCTAGATCTTTGGCTAATCCATCTAACAAAAAATAGTGGATATGGTGAGCATGTTTCCTGCTTTAACAGGAATATTTCTGGTGGGTCCAGTGTATAAATCCTTTTTTCTCCCAAAGGTAAGGAGTTTCTACTTGGTCCCTTTCTTGAACTGTAAAGTGAGAGGATTTACCAATACCCTAAGCCTAGCAGTGCTTATTTCTCTTCCCTCCACGCATGACAACATTTGTTCTGTAGGAGAGTTTGAAAGTAATACAAGGAGAGTTTCTTGCTTCTCCTCTAGGGAAGAAAAAGGTAGTTTAAGTGAGGGAGGAATAATCAAAGGGACATTATCCTTTTATGGTATAGTATAACATAATTAAAAGGAAAAGAGAATAACATTATTTATAGATATAGTTTCTATTTCTGTTTCTGTATCATATTACAGGTCATGATAATAACAAAATAATAGATATAGTTAAGCTGACCCTAAAATTTTTGTGGGGAGTAAAGAATTTAGAATAGCCCAAAGAATTTTTGAAAAAGAATAAAATAAGAGCACTCATACCAAGTTTTCATTTTATAAATTTTCTATAATCAAGACAGGGTAGCACTGTGGAAGTGAGACACAAAGATCAATGAAACACAATAGTGTTCTAGAATTAGACCCACAAAAATATGGTCAATTGTTTTTGACAAATATGGAGGCAGTTTGATGAAGAAAGACTTTCATTGGTTATTGTTTTGGGATAATCAGACATTCATATGAAAAAACAAAGAAAGAATATTAATCTAGAACTCAAAACTTTCACAAAAAACAGATAATCATAATAATTGTATATAAATATAAATAATAAAGTCATTAAAAAAGAAAAGAATATCTTCAACATTGGATTAGATAAATAAATTTTGTATGAAATCAAAAGAAAAACATAAAAAATAAAAATTGAATATCAAAATTTAAAATAACAAATTCTTGTCTGCAAGAGATGCTGTGAGAATAAAAAGACTATCTACACATTGGGTAAAAGTACTTGTAGGGCACCTGGGTAGCTCAGTCAGTTAAGCCTCTGACTTTGGCTCAGGTCATGATCTCAGGGTCCTGGGATCTGTCAGGTCCTGGAATCAAGCCTGATGGGAGGCTCAGTGAGGAGTCTGCTTGTCCCTCTGCCCCTCCCCCTGCTCATGCACCCTCTCTCTCTCTCTCAAATAAATAAATAAAATCTTTAAAAATTTTCAAATCTCCTAGCAGGCAAAACACTTATACTCATGTCACATATAAATATTTTTAAAACTCCATAATTCAAAAATAAACAATCTAATAAAAAATGGACAAAAATTTGAAAAGACCACCAAAGAATATATAAAAATGACAAATGAACATATTAAAAGATACTCAACATCATTTGTCCTTATGGAAATGAACGTAAAAACTATAAATTGTACCATTTTTTATTATGGCTTTAAAAACAATAATACCAAGTTTTGACAAGGATAAGAAGTAACTGAAATTTCATATGTTGCTGGTGGGACTGTATAATGATGTATTCACTTTGGAAAGGAATTTGGCAGTTTCTTATAAAACTTAACCTACATTTAACTGTTGACCCAAAATTTTACTTCTAGGTGTTTATCCAAGTGAAATGAAAATTCATGTTTATACAAAACCTGTACAAAACCTGTGAATTGTAATTAAATAAAGGCATTGTATGTTCTTACAAACTCAGTAAAACTGTTCTTTTTTAAAAAAAAAAAGGAATGAGGCATAAATACATGTAACATGTATGAATCCCAGAGGCATTATATTGACTAAAGGAGTCCAGTCTCAAAATGTTATATACTGTATGATTCCATTTGTATGATACTCTGGAAAAGAGAAAACTGTGGGGATAGAGAACAGATTAGCAGTTGCCAGTCTTTAGGCCTTAGGGCAGGGACTGGTACAAAGGGGCAACAAGAGGGAATTATTTTGGGTAATGGAACCGTTCTGCATCCTGATTATGGTAGTGGTTACAAAAATCTGATTATGTGTTAAATCTTATCGAATGACACAGCCAAAAAAATTATTTTGCTGTGTATAAATTCAAAATAAAATGAAAAGGATGAAGAACAAGGTTTGATTCAGAAAACCAACATATAGGAAATGAATTCTATATTTTCCTCATCTAGGAATAACTTTTCTTTGTTTTTAACACATATATACCAAGTAATGGTATCTAATTGCTGAGAAGTTGTCAGTTGCCAAGGGAATCTTAGCAAAAATAGTCTGTCAAAACAAGGATGACCTTCCTGAATCCATCCTGGCTCCTTGATACCTTACTAGGTTCTAATTAGGGTCATTCCTGGATGTTGAATTCTTAAAATCTAGGGCTCCTAAGCCCAACCAATTTTTCCTCCATGCCAGCCTCACTGAGTGTCTCAGCCTTTGCCTCTCTATTCTTCTCACCCATCTCCTTCTGAATGGAATATATTCTGTCTCTTCTGTGAAATCAGAAGAATTTTAAAGGCAAGGAATAAAGATTGTGTGTTATAACTCTTAAATTCATCTTATTATTCAGTTAAGGAAATTGGACCGAGGATCAGTTCATCTTACCTTGATAAATTATCCTTGCTTTAGTTCCCTTAAAAATTATATATATCTCTCTATATATCTCTCTTTATATAGAGATATATATAAATTCACAGGAAAAGTGCTGCCAAAGCAAAGGAAGGAGATCTTTGATGTGATTAATGGCTTGTAGTGCCCCTTCCATCTCATTCCCTCCTTATATAGGTAAGGTCTGGACTTTTTCAAGGTGTTTTACCTCTAACTTCAGATGAATAAAGATGATCACCAATTCTAGAATTGGCTAGTGCTTCTTTGAACTACACTTTGTATCTGATAGATTCTTAACCATAATTTAAGTTTGTGATCATGCTGACTTTATCACAAGGTATCCATCCATTGACTTGTGAGCATAAACAAATCTACTTATTGTATTGTACTTATTGACATATTGTCATTTAAGTGTCTTCTTCTCACTTTATTTTGACTAAATTTATGTGGAAACAACATAGCATAGTAGACCACCCTAGCTTCAGTTTTCCAAGGTTTTAGTTTCCTTATATGTAAAATGACGGTAATATGTGTGAAAATGACTTGGCTTCCTGACCTCACAAAACCATTGTCCTGATGTTCTTACTAACATATAATGTGACCATTCTTTCAAACTCCCTGGCCAGAAACTTGTAACAGAATACCTTCTCTCATTAAATCTTCCACAGCCATTCATTCAACAACTATGATGGTGCAATCCTAAGGTTATCAGATGTCTGTCCCTTTCTTGCCATTCCTCTGCACTACCTTAAAAAAAGACTTTTATTCTTGTAGGGAATACAGTAACTTTCTATCTTTTTTTTTTTAAGATTTAATTTATTTGTCAGAGAGAGCAGCAGGCAGAGCAAGAAGCAGACTCCCCGCTGAGCAGGGAGCCCAATGAGGGACTTGATCCCAGGACTCTGAGATCATGACCTGAGCTGAAAGCAGACGCTTAACCAACTGAGCCACCCAGGGGTCCCAATAACTTTCTATCTTGATACCTTGTTTCAAACAACTCTTTCACTGTGCTCTCCGATCTTCACCTGTTTTATCTGTACAGTAATGTCATGATTATCGTTCTAAAGCAGAGATCTATCCATGTCCCACAATCTCTTTAAATTCCATCAAATTAAAAAAATAAATAAGTAAGTTCCATCAAAGTGTCCTCAGGACAAAGCTCAAACCCCGAACTCCTTTTACTAATCATATTAAAAAAAAAAATCTAGCTTCTGGTTACCTCCACAGTTTCATTGCCTGCTTTTACCCACATAGGCAAATCTTGTTCCAGTCAAAATCATCACTTGCAATTGAATAAAGACATTATTCTATTCCACACTTGTATGGCACAAACTATATGTGATGTTCAGGTTGTTTATCTTTCCTCCCCACATCCTTTCTTTTATTTATCTAGTGCCACTTGTGGCACTTGTGTTATAAAAGTTAGTGCAAGATATGAGGAAGAGTTTCCTGACCACTAAGATAATTTAATGGACACTTACTTCACTTCTTTAGTACTGTGTGTAGTCATTGTAACTATCATAGTTATCATAGCTCTTATTACACAAGCTATTACCTTTCTTCCCTCACTAAGTTAGAATTTCCTTAAAGGAAGGGGTCATCTCTCTGCCCACTTGTACATCTGGCATAAGACACAGTACTTTACACACGATAGGTACTTTTCACAACTTTTAAGTAAATGAGTGTTATACGTGAAAGTATTTTATAAGCTACAAAAGAGAATATTAATCAGTATTATTATTACTACCCACAAGTTAAACATAAGGGTAATATGATATTTGATCCCTCCTCCCAAATATGAGCCCTTCTCTTGGCCTGTACAGCTAAAGATACCAAAAACTAGGTCCTTGTTAAATAATATGAAGTACTAGGATCTAATCTCAGCTTTGCTACTCACTTATTATTTGATTTTGAACAAAATACTTAATATCTTAATCCTCATCCAAAAAGTGGGAATATTATATCCTACTTTACAATGTTATCTTGAGGATTAAAAATATATGTGAGTAGGTATACATGTATATGCCTATAGTTGGTATATTTTTCTCTTTATATTACTTGAAATATACTTATATAAGCATTCATTACATTGTAGTTCTTATCATTGTTATTATTATGTAAAAATTAATTTAGAAGAATAAATAAGTTATCTTTATATATGGGTGGAGATTTTATACCCCATGCATATTTGTGGCTTGTGGCACTATTCATAAAATAGAAATATATGACATCAGTCATGTATGCTGCCAGGCTGAATCAGGTTTTATCCTTAAGATTGTAAGGGGAGGAAAATTTTGTGAAGAGCTGAATTGTCCATATTATTTATTGATAAACATGCTACTCTCTCATATGCACCAACTGGTCTAGATATTGGGTTTATTTTTATAAATGAACTTGATAAATAATTGAACATGAAACTACCCCTGCTATTCTGTCCTTGGACTCCTGGGGCATTAAGAATTCATGTCTCTCTTGACCTGCAAGCTTCTACTCCTATTCCAGCAGCCCTGTGTGATGTCTGAGGAGAGTTGTCGCTCAAGCTGAATTGTATAGTGTTTTTCCGATGTGCAAAATGTTGACCCATGGGAAGCCTCTGGAATCATTTTCATTAGTGATATAAATACATTTGGAGAGTAGGGTAGGAGGTGGGCAGCCGATTATTTGCCTCTCAGCATGGCAAAAACACCCTTATTGTCACTGTCCACTGGCTTAGAAGAAATCAGTCTCCTAAGTCTGATTGTTGCTTGTTCTGCATTTTGATGGGATGATTTGTGCGCTATAGGATTCTTGGCAATTGTAAGTGAGGGCCAGATCTCCACTGATTAATCAGGCAAGACAGGGCTGCAAGAAAAGGGCTGGGGTGTGTTTGTTTGTTTGTTTGTTTGTTTTAAGTTTCTTCATTTGCACCTCTCTTGAGTTGTGTGCACAGTAAGAATGTGGGCTGGCTTTTAATAACATTGAATATACCTCTTGTTGAGTAAGTTATCAGACTCTTTACTACTCAATTATTTAGTACCTGTGAAACAGCTAATAGCATATTGGAAATAGAAACCTGTTTCTTCCCTTGTTCATGTTCAGGAATTATTATCCCTTGTCTTAGAGGCAGGCTTTAAGGCTCAGCTTGACTACAGTGCACTAATATTTACATTGCACAGTTATAACCTACTATAGTTTGAAGGAAAGCCATGATGATAGGTGTATTGTAGTCTATAGTTAGAAAGGTATAGTTGTGGAAGAGTCAGCTCAGTCAGGATGATATTCCACAATGGAAACTATTACCCTGGATAGCATAAAGGCCAGAAACAAAAGTAGCATCACTTCCAGACAGAATGGTTTGGATAGTGTCACATTATTTGCAAAGGAGAAAAGCAAAATTTCCTTCTCTTGAATTCCAGAAAAATACTGTTTTCTCTCTGCAGTTTCTGTTATTCATCCCTGTCTTTCATCCATAAAGAATTTTTCCAGTAAATAAATTTTTCAAAAATCCAAAATAACACAATGGAACAAAATTGTTTGAAGTCCATTGGAACATCAATCATATTAATTTCCAAATTGTTCCTGGGATTGTTAGAGACCAGGCTTCAGCCTTGGGCAGGGCTGTTTAGCAAATGAGCCAAGCAACGATGGGGGCTCAACCATTCAATTCTTCTCTCTGGTCCTGCAGAGATGATCACTGGTCATGGGTCTCCTGCTGACCTCTTCTGCTGTCTGCCTACATATCTCTCAATCCCTCTGTCTCTCTCTCTCTCTCTCTAACTTTTTTTACCCAAAAAAGACAAACTTTTATTCTAGTCCTTACTATTTTGATCCAGTTAGGGTTTCACTTTACTGGGGTTGATAGATTCCCCAGACTCAGTCCACAAAGATTCTGATACAAAATGGGGAAGGTGTCAAAGAATCTAAATTCTTAACAGCATTTGAGTTGATTTGGGCACAGCAATTAGGGACATGCATGGAGCAACACTGATTTAAAGGAAGGAAAGATTTTTTTGTATGTTTTTTACAATGCCTAATTCTGTCAAGATGCTATAAATGATTTATATTCATATCACATTTAATACTCACAAAACCCATGAGTTAGGTATTATTAACTGCACTTATCAGGTGAAAAACGGTGAGGTTAAAGAACTTTAAGCACTTGCCCAAGGTTATACAGTTAGTGCACAACAGAACTGGGATGAAAACCCATGTCCCTCTCATTCAAAATCTACCGTCATGCTGCCACCCCAGGTAAGATCTTGCCAAGATGCTTGCCAATGAATCTGGCAACCTTTCTCTCTGGCATTCTCCCTCTCACCTTTCTACATCCTTCCATGACTCCATAAGGACTAAATACCCATATATTTTTGGGCTTTGTCCCAAATAATGTGGGTGAGACAAAGGAAAATTGAAAATACATTATCTGCTCTCCAGGATTATGGATTTTATTGGCAAAGACAGGTGTCGTACATAACAGTATATAAAAATAATAATAATAAATGCAATTATGACTTGATACTAACTTGGTTTTGAAATAAATAGTGCCCTGTTTTTGTTTTTTGTTTGTTTGTTTGTTTTACTTAAAATTGATGTTGATATTACAGAGATTTCCTATTGAGCAATAATTACATCAAGGTCAAAGATACAAGCTTCTAATTCTGGTTTTACCAGTAAAATCTCTAAAATATTATGTCTACTAAACTTTATGGGCACATTACTTCTGAGGGAATCCTTTGGGAAGAAAAGAAATTTGAGCAGCCTTTCACAATTAAAATCATAACATATCAGAGGTAAACATTATGTTAAAAACAACAACAACAACAACTGATCACCGTGGTGGACAGAGCTGATGAAGATAGGCTTTCTCTGACTGAAAATACAGGAAATGATTCACAGGCAACAAATACGATATCTCCCAAGAAACAGAGTTGATGACTTAAGAGTCCGTATAGCAAGATGGAGTTTTAGAACTCAAAGAGCACAAAGTAATAAAATGATCTGAAAGATACTATAAAATAACTATGAATGAAATACAAATTTAGAGCTGAGCTCTAAAGAAAGAAAAATACCAAGATGCTAAAATTGAAGGGAGAAATGAAGACAAAAGCATTAAAGAGAAACTGATATCCCTACATTTGCAATAAACTATAGGGCTTAAAAGCTACAGATTAGGATTCTACCACTCCCACAAAAGGGGCAGGAAATAGGAGCTTGAACTAGAGCAGAGTGACTCAATTAGAAATAAATCTTTTGCGTAAATCCCAGGGCTCCAAATTCTCCCCATCATTTTGAGAAAATACTCTGTGAACATTGCACTGGACTATTGAGATCCTCCTAGGAATCAGATTTATTTCCCTGTTATAGCAGATAGCCTTCACATATCAGACTCCCTTGAGGATTTTCTCAGGTGAAGAGAGACACTTCTTTCAAACTTACGCCCCTTTCCTGGGCTCACCCATGTCCATTGGCTGTGCACAAGGGCAGAGAGCCTCTGGCTTCTCAACTGAATTAAGAACAGATCTGTGGAATCATCCCACCTCAGAACTACAAGAGCAGCCAGGTCTTCTGAAAGGAGTGCACAACTTGACTCCTCCCTCTCTGCCCCATCCTGCTCTCTTCTTTTCCTTTCAGAAAGTGTTGATTCTAGAACTCCTTAATAAAACTTTCCTCAGGGAATACCACCTACAGAATATTCCTAGTAGAGAACTCTATACAAGGAGATTTACAAAGATACAAGCAAGTTTGCATTTTATTTTTTTAACTTAAGAGTTGAATGTTAAGGAAGGATAAGAAGGGGGAAAAAAAAGAATAAGAAATTGAAAACCGCAGGACATTGCATTGCTTTGCTTTTGAGTTTTGAGTTTATGCTACCTATGCAGTGAGTAAACCAAAATCGATAAATTAATTTTAAAATTGTTCTTTGATGAATAAAACCCCTGAACCCAAGTTGATACAGGTAAGAAGTTGTGTGTCAAGAAACTTTCATATACCATGTGATACAGGACTTTCAAAGAATAACATCAACCGAAAAAGGCACACAGTTGAAAATTCAGTGTTATATGAAGAAATAAAGAAAACAACAGTGGTAAATTTCAGCTGACTCATATTCCCAGAAAAGAGCAGTTGTCAAGGAATAATTGCACTTCTTGTGTTCTAGGGAATGGGTAACTACAAAGGACTTACCCTGCTCTTACATATTCAAGATAAGACCATCTCTGTTCTTCCTCCTGATTTCAGAATGGGCTCTCTTTCTTTGAGAAGTTTCTCATTAATGAATATTCTCTCTATTGTAACAGCCTGAATAAAAAGATATCCTTAATTGTCTGTTGCAGTTTGTCTCGGTTTTGGTGCCAGGATTTAGGGAGGCCTGGTCCTTGGCTTCATAGCCCTACTTAGTCCAGGTAATGAGGCATCTTGGAGTCCTTTTGCTTTGTCCCTGACTGGTGGTCTGGGGCTCAACTGTGAGCCCAGCTTTTCATCCTGTATTCCTGACTTTTTTCCATCTGCTTCATGACAAGGAATTGATTCTGATTCCTTCTGATTACTTGATTTCTGGCACCAACATCTTTTGGCTTCATTATCTGGTCATTTGGCAATATTTACAAATAGATTAACAGTTTATAAAGGTGTTCTATCTGCTGGGAGAAAGAGGATCTGGTTTGTTAGTCTTTTCTGTTTGTTTCTGTTTATTTTGAGTTCAAATAATCTAAGACTTTTATGCCCACCAGGAAATGTATATCTGGATGGGTTAGTTTGTATTTGTGGGTTTATACTTGACCCATGGCTAAATTTTAGAATTAAAGTCATAGACTTCCTCTTTGTACCTCTGTATAAGTCTGTAAGTCAGAAAGGCCTTTACCTCTTATTATGTTCATAAATAGTATATAGTGTATATATACATCTCTAACAGTATTTGCCAAATCAATTATATAATCAATTATATAATCTTTTAAAGAAGTTATGTCCTAATTAATATAGAAATAGTTACTGTTAATTTAATATTCCTAAACTTCCCAGAAAATAAAGATATTAAATTTCCAATACTTTCAATGTGAAAAATAAAAATTATTCATATAACACAGAAATGTTTTAAGAATTCAAGTTTATATAATTTAGGTGACTGGCAAATGAGACTAGATTAATACAAACATAATAACAGCTTTATCTTCTCTGACTTGTCAGGGTTAAGTGTAATTACAAGACTTGTTTTCTACTTTGGTTTTTCATTTCTAAACTTACACAGGTTTACTGATTGAGTAAGCTAGCATTACTTTTATTAAATGTCTAAGATCTTTAAAATTGTGAATTTGTGAAACCAAATAGAAACAGTATTCTGATACTTTTTATTTCAATAACAGTTGTGTTTTGATATGCGTCAGCTTGAAGATAATTTTGAAGATATTTAGATAACTGAAAAACTTGAACTGATACTAAATTGAGTTAGTATCAACATTTAAATCAATATTCAGTTTATACCTATAAGATAAAATACTGAAATTTTAATTGCTAATTATAATTTTAAGTTTATATATTTTTGCTTCATTTATATTTGTGAAGAGTGGTTATATATATTTAGGTCTCATAATGCATATGCTTATTTTGTCACTTTGAAAATTTGTACTGTAAAGGATGTATATAGATGTAGAAAGTTATACAGTTTGTGAAAAGACAATTTTATGTATTATGGTCAAAGCTGGCCATGGCCTGATGGGTTTATTTATAAGACTTTCAAGAAAAGCATTAGTATTAAATATTATCCTAATGCAAAACTGGAATCTGGTTTTCTGTCTGTTAAAATAAATACATAATTTTGGACTATTGATCTGCCCTTAAAAGAGGCTATAAAAGATATACTTTTCCTTCTGACACAGAATCTGCCTAGATTACAGAGATTCTGTGTCCTACTAAAATAACTCTCTATGCTTTATATTTATTTTATTATATTCTTGATTATTTAAGTAAATAGAAGTTCCTCACTTAGGAAAGACTATGGTTCTTTAAAAATCATATTACTTTTAAAAAAATATTTTATTGACACTTTGGTTAAACTGGCAATGAAGTATTACTGCACAGCAGCCCATGATCCTATGTTAATCAAGTGCTCAAATCTCCTGACAATTTTTGAAATTTTGCCTTCCCCAAATAAAATCCTATATGATATCTTTTGCATTTGAAACTGTCCCTTAGATGTCCCAGAAGTTTCCTGGAAAATCATAAAAATTTGCTTTTTCAGCTTCTAAAAAGAGAGATGCTAGAAATAATTAGATGAATATTGATGAATTGTATCAGAGGAGTTATCAAATCAAAAGACATGCTTAGCCTTCCCTAGGTTAAATTTGTATAGGTAAAATGATACTCATACAAATAGTTCACAAACTGTGTATTGTGTAGGAAGTTCTCTAGGATTTTTCAGTGCCCTCACTGGCCTTGATATGTTTTTTTTATCAGTAGTGGTGCTGTTTTGCGATATTAGACAAAAACAGTATAAGTTGTCAGCCATAATTCCATTAATTTTTAAAATACCATTAGTTACATCTTTATTTCCTTAATATGAATCTAGCATTTTGTTATCATTCATTTGCAATTGAGGATTCATATCAGCTACCTATTTTTACTTTGTTATTATACATATGTTTAGGACCTACTCCAGACTTTTACTTGATATTCTTGGTATATTCTAGGTATATTCTTACTGTATGCATGATATATACATGGTATATTATGTCTTGAGGTCATGTTATGTTGTATTTAAGTGTTATTTTCTTTGTAAGAATTGTTTATCCTTTTTTTATAAATCAGATAGAATATTCATTCTTAGGAAAATAGGGTTAATCATATTTATAGATATTTTATCTATTTGGGGGGATTATTGATTTTACTTTCTTACTTTGCATGCCATAGAAACAACAAATTTCCTTATCAGTTATATTATTCTTGTAATGAGCAGTGTTAAAAAAATAATTATGGTGAGAATTATAAGACAGATTTGGTAATAGTTAAATATTTACCCAAATGCAACAGATAAACTAATGAAACATTTAGAGAGTAGTGAAGGCTACACCATCAGTCCTCCATTACATCTCCTTCACAAATACTATTCAATTATATGGATGATTTTTTTTTAATTGCAATTTCCTGTGGCTCTTTGCTTGAGGGGATTCTTGGCTCCTACAGTGTACCTGTACCACACAGAGAAAATGCTGCAAATGTCGAGGAACTAATGTTCGTGTGAGTAGCTTCAATCTATATTATAAGTGCCTTGGCAGATAAATGCCCCTCCCCTTTTTAAAAAAGATTTTATTTATTTATTTGACAGAGAGAGAGACAGTGAGAGAGGGAACACGACAGGGGGAGTGAGAGAGGGAGAAGCTGGCTTCCTACTGATCAGGGAGTGTGATCCGGGGCTCTATCCCAGGACCCTGGGATCATGACCTGAGCCAAAAGCAGATGCTTAACCCCTGAGCCACCCAGGGGCCCGTAAATGCCCCATGTTTTGGGTCAGGTTCACCAATGCCTCCTTTGTGGTCCCCAGCAGTATTGAGCTCTTGTTGTTTACAGTGGTAATCTGCTTATGATTTCACCCAGTATTGGCTTCCTTCCTTTAATAGTCAGTGGTGGCTGCCATCACAAAGTACCATGGACTAGGTGATTTAAACAACAGAAATTTATTTTTCCACAGTTCTGGAAGCTAGAAGTCCAAGATCTAGGTGTTAGTAGGACTGTTTTCTTCTAGGGCCTTTCTCCTTGACTTGTAGGTGACCATCTTCCTCCATAGTTTTTGCATGGTCTTCCTCCTGTGTATGTCTGTTATATGCCAAATTGTGTCCCGCGAAATTCATATGTTGAAGCTCTATCCCCCACTACTCCCGAATGTGACTGCATTTTGGAGGTTGGACCTTTAAAAAGGTGATTTAGTTAAAATGTGATCATTAGACTGGGCCTTAATCTAACTTGACTCGTGTCTTTATGAAAGAGGAAATTTATGGGATGCCTGGGTGGCTCATTTGGTTACGTGTCTAACTCTTGATTTTGGCTCAGGTCTTGGTCTCAGTGTCAAGAGATTGAGCTGCACTGCAGTGGAGAGTCTGCTTCTCTCCCCTCTCCTTCTCCCTCTGCCCCTCCTCCTAGTTCACCCGTGAGCTCTCTCAATCAATCAATCAATCAATCAATCAACAAATAAATGAAATTTAGAGACCAGGTATCCATGCATTCAGACTTAAGACTATGTTAGGACACAGTGAGGAGGCCATCTGCAAGCCAGGAAGAGAGATTTCTGGATATACTAAAGCTGCCAACACTGTGGTCTTAAACTTCTAATCTCCAAACTTGTGAGAAAATAAATTTTTGTTGTTTAACTACCCAGTCTGTGGTATTTTGTTATGACAGCCCTAGTAGTAGTAGTAGTAGTAGTAGTAGTAGTAGTAGTAGTAGTAGTAATACAGTGTCACTATCCTAATTTCCTCTTCTTATAAGGATATCACTCCCATATTACATTAAGGTCCACCCATATAATTTTACCTTACTTACTTGAAGGCTATAACTCTAGATACAGTCACATTCTGAGGTAGTACAGTTAGGACTTATATATATATATATTTTTTTTTTTGGTGGTGAGGAGACACAACTTAGTCCATAATACTTCCCTTTGAAATCCCATGCTCTTCTCACTCTTATTCATGTTTTCCAGGGATCATTCTGTAATAAACCAGTTGCAATTTATTCACAATTCACACTTTGTCTCTAACTCTAATTTTGAGGAGTCTCAGATTAAGTAGTTAGAAGATCTGGCAGAAAAGTTAGAAGGAAAGAAGGAAGTTGAACACATGTTATAAAACATTCATAAAAGAAGTGCATAAAGAGAATGAAGGAAAGGTGTTTGAAATTATAGGAGTTTACAACTTCTAAAAATTAAGGAACAACATGGATTTTCAGATTAAATATTACAGTAAGTTCTGAGTGGGATAAATAAAAACAATTCCTATCTAAATATATTTTAATAGTTAGGGTAGATTAAATTGCTCTATAAATAAATCCTAAAATATAATGGCTCAGACTTGTTGAAGCTTATTTCTCCATACAAAACCATCCAGAACAGATGCTCAAGTTTATGAGTGGCTCTCTGCTATACGGTAACCTATAGACTTTCAATCCTGCCATTTTGTAGTTTGTGTACCTTTTCACAGACTTATTGCCAACCATAACTAAGCAATGGAATGAGAAAGTTCTTGAAGACATACCTACTTTTCCTTCTCCTCCTCCTCATCCTTCTAATCACACACAAAAAGTCTAGTTAACATCTGTCCATATACATAGTTACAACTTTTTTTCTTGTTATAAGGACTTTTTAGATCTACTCTCTTAGCAACTTTTAAATATGCAATACAGTATCATTAACTATAGTCACCATGATGTACATTACCATACCTACTTTCTCTTTTTTTTATATATTATTTATTTTATTTGACACAGAGAGAGATTACAAGTAGGCAGAGAGGCAGGCAGAGAGACAGGGAGAGGAGGAAGCAGGCTCCCCGCTGAGCAGAGAGCCCAATGTGGGCCTCGATCCTAGGACGCTGAGATCATGACCTGAGCCGAAAGCAGAGGCTTTAACCAACTGAGCCACCCAGGCGCCCACCATACCTACTTTCTTAAAAACTGTTCTATTGTAGAGAAATTTGTCTCTTGGCCATACTTAACTGCAAGAAAAGCTGGGAAATATAAACTATCCATACATGGCTGTAATATTATTTCAATAAAAGCAGAAAATAATAGATATGGGTGGATACCAAGTTTTTTTTCCCCATCATACAGCATAGTGGCATTAAAATTGCAGTGTAAAAATTATGAAGGCAAAATCCAAAACAAAACAAGGAACAAGCCAAAAAAGAAATCCTGAAAATTTATCATATATCAGAGACAGAAAGAGATTATTTATGAAGAGACCAATTAAGCGATAAGATAATTTAAAATTGTGAGTGATCCTCTCACTTCTGAATTCTACTAAATAATCATACTCAAAAGTGAGGGTGAACTAAAGCAGTTATACTAATGAAGATATTATTGTATCAAATATATATTATTGGGTGCAAAAAAAAACCCCACACATAGTAATAATGACAAATTTGAAAGTGATTAAGCAAGGTGTATCTAAAATAGTTGAAAATCAGGCACCTGTGTGGCTCAGTTGGTTAAGCATACAACTCTTGGTTTTTAGTTCGGATCATGAATGAGCCCCAAATTGGGCTCTGCCCTCAGCACAGAGTCAGCTTAAGATTCTCTCCCTCTCCCTCTGCCCCTCCCCTAGCTCACAGTCTCTTTCTCACTCTTTCTCAAATAACATAAATAAATAAAAATTTTAAAAATAAATAAAATAAAATAGTTGAAAATAGTAAATACCCTTTCCTATATATTAAGAATTTATTTCCTGCAATATTTATGGATATATATTGTTTTATATGAAACTATCTGGACTCTATCAGATAGTTTTCTATATCTCCTGAAGCTATCTTTTAGTCATTTGCCTTAAACCTTTCCATGTTTTGGATTATATCAATATATTTTCTTGTATTAAATCATTTTCCATTCAATTCCTCTGATATTATTTAAATATATAGCAAACCTAAAAATCCAAAAATAGAGAGTACACCTCCTTTTTGGTATATGTGAACATATTTACATAATTCCTGCTCTTCTTGTACCACAAGGAAAACCTTAATATATTAAAAATGAAAATAGCAATCAGAAAAAAATAGTAATTAATAGCAAATTTTAAATGCCTTTCTTCCAAAACTATATAAAATCTCTATTAAACCCTCTGGAGGAGCACCTGGCTGGCTCAATTCGTTAAGCATCTGGCTCAGGTCCTGAGGGGGTCCATCTCAGGGTCCTGGGATAAAGCCCCATGGCATGCTCCATGCTCAGTTGGGAGCCTGCTTCTCCCTCTCCCTCTGCTGCTCCCCCTGCTTACTCTCTCTCTCTCTCTCTCTCAAATAAATAAAATTAAAAAAAAAAAAACCTCTGGAGAAAAACGGAAAATTAAAATGTCAGAATTTCTAGAAAATAATGACAATAAAATAATCATGTTAAAATCCTTGGGATATTGCTTAGGTAATACTTAGCAGTAGGCGGCTGGATAGGTCAGTGGGTTAAAGTGTCTGCCTTCAGCTCAGGTCATGATCTCAGGGTCCTGGGATCGAGGCCAGCATCAGGCTCCTTGCTCAGCAGGGAGACTGCTTCCTCCTCTCTCTGCCTGCCTCTCTGCCTACTTGTGATCTCTCTCTCTGTCAAATAAATAAATAAAATCTTAAAAAAAAAAGGTAATACTTAGAAGAAAATTCCTAGCATTAAATATCTGTATGAATGAGTAAAAAAATTAACTATACAACTCAAAAATCTGTATAAGAACGAAATAGCAAACAGAAAGGAAGCAGAAGAAATATATTAATAAAAGCAAAAGCAGACATTATAACTAGAAAAATACAAAGCTTAAATTTAATAACTTCATAAAAATGACATTTAAAATAAACTAAATACAAAATTCAGTTAAATAATGACAAAATGAGAGAATATACAAATTAAATGGAGAAATTTTCAATAAACTACAAAAAGGGATCTCTTTGTAAAAAGTTATTGTTAATTGTTTTGTATAATTCTACTTATACATTTGAAAATCTTGATGAAATGGATTTCATTTTAGAAAGATATAATTGTCAGAAACTAACCCTAGTGAAGATAATCTAAACTGACAAATAACCAGAAAAAAAATTGAGGAACTATGCTATTAAAGACATCTCTCGGGATGCCTCAGGGTGGCTCAGTCGGTTAAGCGGCTGCCTTCAGCTCAGGTCATAATCCCAGTGTCCTGGGATGGAGTCCCACATTGGGCTCCTTGCTCAGTGGGGAGCCTGCTTCTCTCTCTGCCTCTGCCTGCCCACTCTGCCTGCTTGTGCTCTCTCTCTCTCTCTGACAAATAAATAAAATCTTTAAAAAAAATTAAAAAAAGAGACATCTCTCACAAACAAATTCCATAAACAGTTTTATAGGGAAATGTTATCAATTCTATTAATATTAGATAATCCAGAGAGGAGAAAAGAATAAAAATTTCCAAATTTTTATGTAAAATAATTATACCTTGAATACGAAAACATGATTGGGACTGAACACAAAATAAAACTAATGACAAATCTCAAGTATTAATACTGTTGCAGAAATATTTTTAAAATTCTGCTGTAGCTACTCAACTCTGACCTTGTAGCAGAAAAATAGCCATAGATATAGAAATGAATGGGAACAGCTATTGGAATCACTTTATTTATAAAAATAGCAGTCATGTAGGATTGGCCTAAGGCCTGCAGTTTGCTGATTTCTGTGCTAAGTAGAAAAAGCCAGATTCAAAAGATCACTTGCTGTATAATTCCATATACGAGATGGCCAGAAAAAGCACATGTGGGATTGGGGATGGACTATGGAAGGCATTCAAGGGATGCTTTGGGGATGATGAAAATATTCTAAACTTGGATTTTGGTGATGGTTATGTAACTCTGTATATTTGCTAAAAATCTTTGAGTTGTAAAGTTAAAATTGGTCAACTTTATGATTACAAATTATAAAAGAAAATATTAGTATTTGTTAAATATGTGTAGTAGATCTATGATTGAAATATCACTTGGTATACTTTTCTATATTCTTGAAATGTTTCATAATTAAAATGTGAAACAGTAATAATGTTAGATTCCTAAACCTACATACTAAATAGAATTAAAGTAAGATCCAGAAAAGTTATCTTTCTCATTCAGTATTACATAACCAATCAAAACAAAGTCAAGACTTTGGCCTACCAAAGGCCTACAGATTCTGGCCTACCTGTGTTCATTTCTTCCATGCTGGGTTTTATTGCTTTATTAATACAGAGAGGGAAAACTGGAGGCAGCAGAGAGTATTCTGTTCTTTGTTCTTCATTTCTTTTCTTAATTCCTCCATGTTGATCCATTCCATAATAAACTAGCTCACAGAAACAATGGTAAACTCCTAGAAGCTTAGAGGGGTAAATTTAAACATTAGATATATAAATGCTGTATTTTGCTGGCATTTTGGTAAATATTCTTTGTTAAACTAGTAAAACATTGGAAAGACATCAGTGCAATAACATTCTGGAGTTTTTTTAAAAAAAAATCATCGTCCTTCAAATACTTAGTGAACAGTTAAGTATAAATTCAATGAATCAGTCTCACAGGGGTTAGTTAATATCTTTTGTTAAATAAACATATACAATCTACAAATATATAGAAATTATTTTTGGAAAATTTGCTAGCACGTTATGACACGTTAATTATTTTTTTCTGTTTGTGTGTTACTCTTCAATCTTTTCAACACCTACCCACCCTCCTACCCCCTGCAAAAAAACCAAAGTACTTTAATTCACCCCCGTTTATATGTTTTAAAAATTTTAGAATTATTTAAATGTTGGAATATGTTAGAATGCTAAAACAAAATTTTGATGGAAAGTTCAGTACCCATGATATTTATTTATTATTATTCACATTGATTGCCTTCCATTTATATGTTTGCCTTTGACATTTCTTTAAATTGGGAAAGCCATTGGTGTGATTTCTTTCTGTGTTGATTTCTATAGCTTGTTTCCTTGCCTGGTTCTAGGATACTGACTTCCTAGCAGAATGTATCCCAAAAGTTTTACGCCCAAATAATTTTTTTGAAATTTTCTAAGAGGTTTGTTTGCCAAATTTCCATGGAAAAGGAAAAAAATATTCATTTAAAAAGGAAAGAGGAAGGTTTAGCAAAATATGACTCAATTCTGCAGCCCTCAGCAATTGTTTCTCCCACTGACTAAACTCAGAGGTATACAAAGGGAATGAGATTTGGGGAATATCTGCAACAGTTTCCCACTCCCTACTTCTCATCCCTCTCTATTAGAAAGCAAAAATATAAAATGAAATGAAACAAAACAAAAACATTAAAATCAAATAACTGCAAATCATGAGAATGTGTGCAGGTTGTCACGAGGAAGTATTTAAAATTTTATAGAAGATACCCAAGCTTATTTAGTGCCAGGCTGAGTTAATTGGGATAAAATGCTGTTACTCCTGCTATTCTATTAGGCTGGATTTGAAGTTATTACTGCAGGAGATTAGGTCAGAATATACTATAAAGCCAGCCAAATTTCATCTCAGTTGTTTATTTTTACTTCTCTCTTTAAACTGTGCATGTACATGTTTATAAAATAGCTGACTGCGTATGAGATTTTCATTGATTTTAAATTGCCCTTATTTGCTAAGGGTGTTTAGTAGCCTGGACAACCGAAATTTTGTGATGTAGCCCTCTGTCCTAGCAATACTTCATTAATAATAGAGGACAGTCTTTTGAATTCCCTATACAAAATGGGGACAGTGACTTTGGCTCCTTTTTACATGGTAAATAAGTTTTAAAATAGTGGGTCAGCTTAACTTGCAATAACTTTTTTAAAAAAGCAAAAACAAATAAACTTGNAAGATTTTATTTATTTATTTGACACACAGAGAGAGAGATTACAAGTAGGCAGAGAGGCAGGCAGAGAGACAAGGAGAGGAGGAAGCAGGCTCCCCACTGAGCAGAGAGCCCGATGCGGGCCTCGATCCCAGGACGCTGAGATCATGACCTGAGCCGAAAGCAGCGGCTTTAACCCACTGAGCCACCCAGGCGCCCCAATAACTTTTTTAAAAAAGCAAAAACAAATAAACTTGTTTTCTGCTGAATTTTAAGTTATCATTTAATTATCTGTGAGAAAAGGGGAAAATATGAATTCTGAGCATCCAATGAAACTGTTTCCCAAATGAATTTGAGGAGGGTATTCAGTATAAATTTACAAAGTTGGGAGGTACTTTCCCCCAAGCTAGAGAATATTTCACCCTTTAAGGTGATGTTTAAGTCAGGAGAAGGGGCTCTGGTAAAAATAGTGAGGAGATTGATAAATAATGATGCTATACACATAAATGCCAAAAGTTTGTGTCTCATGACATATGCCTCATTGTTTTGCACCAAAAAATGTACCGCTCAGTTTCATTACCTGTATTTTTTTCCACAGTCTCAATGCTAGTATTGCCTAACTTTTTACAGAGTGTTTTGTTTTGTTTTACTATATTACAAGCACTATTTGAAGCCCTTAAAGTATATTAATTCATTTAATTCCCTCAAGACTCTAAGAGGCAGATAACTATTTTATTCTGACTTTACAGATGGAGAATATTAAGGCACACCGAAGGTAAATGACTTCCCCAAGTTCATCCCAGTCTTAAGAGAGAGAGATAGGATAAACAGATTTTTTCTTTCATTTAAGTCTATCTTTAAAAGAAGTTGAAACTTTGTTATAACAAGGAACACTTGAAAGTAATACATTACCACCTCTGAGGGCAACATCCAAAGAGCCATTCCAACAATCTTTGGAACAAAGTAGGATATTGAGAAGTGTACAGCCTCTCAGGTTGATTTTTTTTTAAAAGAACAACACTCCTATAGATGTGTAAGGTGTTGTTTGATTTCCAAAAACAAAGGCAGCATCACCTTTATTATTGGTCTAATGCTTATACAAGTGATTCTTTCTCGGTAAAGTAGCCTTCACCAGACTACCTCTTCATTCTCCAATTCCAACACACATACAGATACACGCAAACACATACACACTCCACTCCAGTCCCTCTCTCTGTGTCAGAGTATGTGAGTACTTGTGTCAGAGTCTCATGCAAACTCGTTTACTCTGGAAGACTTATGTAAATAATCCCACCTTACTTCAATCAGCAGATCCTAACCCTGCAATTTGTCAGTGAAGTCTTGTAAAGCCCATGAGGACATTGACCTGGACTTTCTCTAACTTAGGTCAGAAGGCTCTGCTGCCCCTGCCACCCACGCCAGTAGGCCACAGAATCAGCATGTCCAAGTCGAGATTCTTTGACCTCTCGCTAATCAGAAAGGAAGTCTGGATAATGAGAGCAGATTAATGCAAATCTGGAGATAAGCCTGCATGAACATTGAGCTTCCCACTCTGGTCAAAAAACAATAAGACTCTTTCACGGTGGTGGGGTCAGTAGTTACTGTTGATCTTAGTAGCCCTCAGCTTCCAGCTCTAACCCATCATGTTATATAAATGCCATTATTCATTATAAAATTGCCCAGCCCTTCTACAGCAGGGCTCTGCAGCATTTGACTCTGTGACCTACTCTTAAAGTGACTCTTAGGGGTTGACTCCATGCTGTGTGCAGAGAACATTTTTTTTTCTCTTTATTTGTTAAACTTATTTCAGTCATTAACCTCTTACTGTAACCCTTTGATCTCCCCCTTCCTCTGGTTTCAGAATCTGAGTGAGAAATAATTGACCTGTTGTCTGGAACCATCCTAATAGGAAACCCCACAGTGATGCCTTCTTGAATGCAATTTCCCTGGTTAGGCATAAGCTCTGCCGACCACAACCTTGCCTTTATGTTCTTTCCATGGTGGCCAATTCAGTTGCCCCACCCTGTCCAGCTGCTTGGGAAGTCATTCTGCATTTTTCTTTCTTTCTTTCTTTTTTATTTATTAATTAATTTTTTAATTACATATAATGTATTATTGCCCCAGGGGTACAGGTCTGTGAATCATCAGGCTTACACATTTCATAGCACTCACCATAGCACAAACCCTCCCCAATGTCCATAACCCAGCTACTCTATCCCTACCCCCCACCCTCCAGTAGCCCTCAGTTTGTTTCATGAGATTAAGAGTCTCTTATGGTTTGTCTCCTTCCCAATCCCATCTTGTTTCATTTTTTTTCCCTTCCTACCCTCCACGACCCCCCACCCTACCCCTCAAATTCCTCATATCAGAGAGATCATATGATAATTGTCTTTCTCTGATTGACTTATTTCGCTTGGCATAATACCCTCTAGTTCCATCCCCATCATCATTCTGCATTTTTCTATTGGGAGGGAAATGATCACACATCTGGGGGTCTGGATCAGTCTCTGCTCTTAGCTGAGTTTTCTGTTTTCTGCAATAAAAAACAAGGACAATATATTCAAAGAGGAAATTAAACAAAGTTTCTTTTGTCAACCAAGTTCCCTAGCCGAGGTGGAGGCATCCAAGAAAGGAGAATGTACTGGAGCTGGAGCAGGCAGAGCACAACTATGTCCATCTGTATATGAATCAATGATAGGAGGCCAGGCCACCAGGATCAGTAATCTGGTGCCAGTTCTTCCCCCACTTAATCTGAAAGATGTAAGGAAGTCCTCTGAAAGTATCCATACAGGGCATTTAACAAAAACATAATAGCCTTCTCAAAACTTTGATGGTTACCTTGCACCTTCTTCTAGTGGGAAGGGTAGGAAGAACATTCCTTTGTCACTAAAGAATGGTTGATAAATATCTGTGGGATAAATGCTTTTATCCCACATCTATTTGAATCTTTCCAGAAACTTTAAATCTTTCTAGGCTTTAGATACTTCATTTGTCAAATTAGAACTTAGGACCAGTGATTCTTAATGTCTGGAACCTGGAAAACAACAGCAGCATCACCTGGAAACTTGTTAGAAATGCTCATTCTTAGGTCCTACTCCATACATATTAAGCAGAAACTTTAAGGATCCTTATTTCCTGCCATATTTTGGAATCCAATTTCTTACTAAAAAATCACTAGGTCCCATCTCCTCATGTCAGCTTATTGTATCTATATATCATCTCAACTACCTTCAAAATAACTCCCTGATAATCTGTGGTTGATAAAGCCTTTAAACATTGCTCAAGCCAAATCAAAACCTTCAGATTCCCAGCATTCTCAGGGGAAATCATAGTATGATAATAAAGGTTAGTTGATGTGGGTATGTTTGGGTATGTGAGTGTGTAGTTTGTCAGTGTGTCCGTGATAATGGTATAGTTGAAAAATTTATTACACATCATATATTATATAGAATAAATAATTGCCTACTCTGTTTTCTTAGGAGCTCAACCCTCAACTGATTTGGATTTTAAAAAATTACTTTTCCATCTATACATATTCTTGAGTTAGCCTTGATACTTACCAGGTATTAGGCTCTGAGGCTTACAGAGATGCTTCTCACTTTCTCTGGGGTTCTATAAACCATCTGGCATCATTGAACTAGAAAACCAGGATCTCACAACTACTTTTAAGGGCACTTTGGGGTAGATGATGCAGTTGAGCTACTTGTAAGCCATGAAATGACCCCATCCTTCTTGGCTTGGGACAGGTTTTATGAGCCTATTCCCATTTAGATTGTTGGCTGATAATGTCATTAAAGAACATGGGAAATTGGGAATTGAAGAAGTCTGGAAAACAACTTGGATATTTTTTACACTTTTCATAACCTAGAGATTGTTAATTCTGGCTTAGTAAGGAGGACTCACTAGCCATTCAACACTTAATGTTTGAATATACATTACTTTTGCCACACACACAAAACAAGATAACAACACAAAAACTGCACTTAAAAAGAAGTTAGTGATTCTCACATGTTTATTTCTGCTTGCTTCTCACCTTTTATCTCCTCTTACACATTATATACTTCTCTTGAAGGCCCCTAGACTTCTAAGTTTCCCTCCTCTTAATGTGGTGCATGGCCAGCCCCTCTCTACACCCACCTCCTTCTGATAAATTCCATATCCTAGATCTTCTTTCCCCTCCTTGCTTGCTTGCTGTCAGGAGGATTATTTTTCTCCATCCTTCAGTGCAAGTTTTGTTAAACTCTAATAAGGTAATTTTCCTAATTTTATTAATTTCTTTATTACATAGGACATATTGAACCTCACTTTGTGCATTTTTCTCAGCGATGGGGATACTCAGAGAATCAGGGCATTGTAAGACTAACAGATAGAAGTCTGCTTTACACAGAGTGGTCAGGGAAGGCCTTTTCCCTCAAATGATATTTGATAGGAGACCTGAATGTTGAGAAGCATTCAGCCAAGTGGACATCTTGGGGAGAGAACTCCAGGGAAAGAAAATAGCTACGTCAAAGCTGCTGAGGCAGGAACAAGTTTCTCAAGTTAAAAGAATAGCCAGAAAGGCTGTGAGGGGCTAGAGAATAGTGAGTAGACTGAGATTAGGAAGTAGAAGAGTTAAGGTTCAGGATGCAGGTCAAAGTAAGTAATTTGGCTGTTATCCTAAGTACTTGGGAGAACTGCTGAGGGTTTTCAGCTGGTGGCATGGTTTGATTTAAAGGATTGCTCTGGTTACTGGTGGAGGAAGATGGAAGAGGGGTACCCGAGGAAAAATGTGAGGCAAGTAGGAGCACAGTGGAAAAATACAGGGAAGACCAGTGATGGCTTGACTAGTTTGATGGCAGTGGAAATGGAGGTGGCCAGATTCAACACATATTTTGGTGACAGGGTTTCTAGGCCTCACTGATGGGTTACATGCACTACAACAAAACAAGTGAGTTACATCCCAGTGAAATGAGCCATTTAAAGGAAGACTCTTTAAACCAGGATTGCCTTAACTCAGATGAATGCATTGCTAATGCTGCAACTCTATTTAGAGGCACATAAGGGCAGGTGTCTTTTATAATCCCTCAACTAACACTCATAGGTGGATCAAGTGCACTATTTAATGCTCAGTAACTCACTTAACTAAATCCAGGCTTTTCCTCATCTGCATGGCAAACAAAGGCTAATTAGGTTTGCTAAATGACTGCAATTTACTGAGAAATAACAAAACAAAAGCCAAGTTACAAAAAAATATGTAGAGTAGAGAGAAATAAAGAAAGAAGAAAATAAAAGTACACCAGGTTGACAAATCCTGTTTTAGGCCTTATAGGTGTCACGTTCCTTGATCACCATGGTCTGCCCACAGTCTATGGTCTGGAGGCAGGTTGCCCAGGAAAGAAGCAAACCCTGTTAACTTCGGTTGACCTTCCTATCACTTTTGAAACAACCACAATAACAACAGCAGTTGCTGTAGCAGCAGCCATAAAATCCCCTGGCCTGACTCTCCCTCCCTTTTATTTTCCTCCTCTCCTATGGCAGTGAGCACAAAGGACAAATCTGTCATTAACTATTTGCAAATGATCAGTTACCCACTGCAGCTGTTTGCTCACCAGAGAGCCATGCCAAACACAGCTGCTCAGATGTGCCAGCCTAGTTTGGCTGGGCCTCTCACCACCCCCGCAACTGCCCCCAGACTGCCTCAAGGAAGAATGGGGCAGGCTGAACCCTAAACTGGCAGGATGAGCTGTGGTTTTCAACTCCCAGAGAATCTCAATGTTTCCGCTTCCTTGGGCCGTCTTGGACCACTTAGTGAAACTGGCTGAGAGGTGCTTGACTAGTAGTCTCACCTCCCATGGAGGCTGCTGGTCTGAAGACTGAGAGGTGATAACTCTTTAGAGGTTACTGGCCAGTTCTTAAGAAAGGTAGCCTGACTGCTGCCTGGGTCCTCTGACCGCTTTTTTTTTTTTTTAAGCCAGCAGCTTTGTGCTTTCACTTATTAATTTTCACCAGCTTCTAAAGGTCAACGACCCTGGCAAGCGGAGATTCACAAATAACAGGTGCAGAGACTCTGCCGCCTGCCTCCATGGGACATCGCTCTGTCACTTTTATTTACTGAATCAATCCACCAGTGTCCAGCAGGAGAACAACAGCTAAATGGCCATTAATTGTGGGCTGATGTGCAGATGAAACAAATCTCCAAAGGGACTGTAAACCTTTGTTCCTTCGCCTCCTCCTGCTCTTGCTATGGGATTAGCAGTAAATCATTCAGTAGCCTCATCTTATTATAAATTTACCATTCAGGGCATCCCAGGTGAGCTAGTGCTAACCTCTCTTTCTCTGTCTTTTCTCCCATCCTTGGCTCTCTCTCTCCTTTCTTGTCCTTCCTTCCCCTTTTCTCGTTCTTTGTCTTAATCTTTTTCATCTCTCCTTTTGCAATCTTTCTTCTCTATTTTTCTTTCTCTCTCACACACATATGCTCATCCCTAAACATAATGGCCTTTATTAAAGTTATCTCATTGCCCCAGGGAGCACCATTTTCTGCTCATGCCAATATCCATCTTTGCCCTGTTCCCACATGTGTATATGTAGACACAGAGTATGGATACAGCTGGGATTCCTATGGAATAATGATAATGAAAAAAAGCAGAAAAAGTTCTCTTCAAAAAGAGTTTTTACTTTTCTCCCGGTTTCTGTCATTATTCTTTACAAAGCTCTTTAACTCCTCAGAGTCCAAAAGGAGCTTAATTAAAGTGTAAAAGAAAATTTGAAAGTAAGCAATAGACAAAGAAGGAATACAATGGATCTGAGCTCTGTTGAAGAGTCTGGGGAATGCACTGCAAGATTTTTTATTATCTCTAGGACATGCATAGCACTGATGTGGCCTCTGGTAGTCAGCCATTGGTGCAGTTTGATTTGAGAGGCATTAGGGAGGCAACCCCAAACCCCAAAATGAATCCCTAAACTGGTCTCCATAATAAGCACAAATCCATAATAGATTTCAGTCCATTTTACATGTTTGTATTAAGCATCACCTTTTTAATGTGTTCTTTAAAAATGTTTGTTTTAAGTTAATCAGTCATCTACATCTTAACATATGTATATCTCTCTGAAGCTATAATCAGATTTAGAGAGCAGAAGAGTACTGATGGAGTGGATGGGAGTGGAGTGTTTTAGGGCCCAGAGAAGATCTATCTTCAACAGAATAATAGTGCAGAAAAGCAGGGAGGGTGAGGAGGGCAAAAAGGGTAAACTTTCCATACTTCATGGCGGGGCTAAGTAAATTCCAATAGAGTAAATTCCAATAAAGCCAGTCTTTAGACTTGGAGAAAGTGATATAAATCACATTTGCTTAGTGATTGCTGCTACTAATAAAGTCCCATTACTGATGGACAGAAGTGCATGCCTGGTGAGTTATTCATGACACACATTTTTGTAGACATATAACATAGCACATTGCCTGGGACACAGGAGATAGCAAAACTAAATTGTACGAGTATGTATTGAGGGCTGGAGATATTCACAGATGGGGTTTTCTGGTTATCCAAAATTCTAAAATAAATGAAGAATAACCAGATTTAAAAATTCACATTGAAACTATATATTTTATTGTTTCCCTAATAATGTTTTTAATAATTTGGAGTAGAAGCAGTATAGTTTTGATGATATTGTCTATAAATCTAGACTTCCTTGGTTTTTATCCCACATCTTCCATTTATTCATTGTAGGACCCTGGGTATTTTGACCTCTCATTAATTTATTTAATAATTACTAAGAATATAAAGTTTTTAGAGCTGAAAGTATGAATAGAAATTGACAGCGGCCCTGCTTCCATGAGACTGGTAGCCTAAAGGTGAAGTCTTGATTCTATGAAGTACGAAGAGGTTTAAGAAGCCATGAGACAGTATAATTTGTTTTGGACCTAGTAGAGAAGGGTGAATGGTTAGTAATATTTCCCATCTCTGGGCTGTGGAGTATAAATGAGTTACAGATGTGGCCAGAATTTGATCCTTTGCCCTCAGGGTGACTGGATAGGACTCAGGCTGGATGAAGATCCAGAGATGATTACCCTACTGTGAGCAGTCTTCTCATTTTACTTTAGTGTTTTTGTTTGTTTGCTTGCTTGTTTTACCATTTTCTAGTTATGCCATGATGTGAAAATGTTTGGAAACAATAGAGATGTAAGTAATGACCATGCATTGACTAGACCAGGAAAGGCATTGAGGGTAGGTTCTAAGCAGAGCATGTTGCTGGTTTGGGAGCCAAGTGATTAGCGGTTTTCCAAGAACAGTGGAAAGCCACCATGACAGGAATGTAAAGTAAAATGTACCAAGGAGTGGAAGGAAGGAGAGAAGAGGTGGAGATGTAGGGATGCAGGGCCTTGTGGTAGCCACCCTGGAGTCATCAGCCTCAGTCCAAGCATAAGCATTTCATACAAGGGCATTTGGTAGAGACTCGCTGAACTTTCCACAGCCTCATAACCATTGGCTGTTGTGGGACATCATCTGAGTTTCAGTGCCAGCTAAGTTAGAAGTACTTTAGCGAACTTTGTTCAACCTGATAATATCCTTGTTCCTCAGTTTCTTCACTTCAAAAATCTGAAATTTTAAATGCATTTTCTCTAAATCTAGCTCTACAATTCTTGTTACCAAGGTTATGGATAGAGCTTCTAAAGATGCAGAGGATTCATCTGCTAGAAAATCCTTGAATATATCACAAAATTTGCTTTTCTTATTGTTTTTCATTTTTGTTCTCTAAATACAATAAATAATTGTCATTTGACTTAATAAAGCCACAATAAAGTAGAATCTTTCTGTAGCCATAAAATGTAATTATTGATGAGAAGACTAGACAAATGTCTAGGTTTTAGTAGAGGCTTTTCACTAGATAAGCAAATCAATACAATGTATCACACTTCTTAAAATACAGAAAGGGAGACATTCCATATGGAGCATCTCTCTTCAAGTGTTTTAAAAAATAAAACAAAAAACTCAATTAAAGCAATCACAGAATTATAGGCAGATGAAGAAGCTACTGCCACTCAAGGTCTTAGAAGGAAAATTTTAGCCTGGCTTTCATGAACACCAGCCAGCCTCTTGAGCTTTGTATTTGTGGGGTAGAGGTGGGTTCTGATCTGTGGTGGTTTATATCTGATCCCCAGTTGGATATGTATGAGTTGAAGGTATTTCTAGTGTCCTGAATTATAGGAAACGCTTGGCTAGATCAAATCATTGGGAACTTTTAAAAATCAGATGTGGGAAAGAAAGGACACATTGGTAAAGCTTTATGTAAATCATGTGGTCATTCTGAAGTGAGGACCTCTTGATTACTGTGTAGCTTATGTCTAAATGTGCTCTCAATATCTTTGGTGGTCATGTACTTTTATTTTCATGTTACAGAGAGAACAAAAAGTCATGCTAGAGATTCTATTAGGGAAATTTTTTTTTTGTTTCCCTCTTACCGCATGCTGGAAATAGCTATAGTTAACTAGAAAACCTACCTATGTCATTAATTTGTTTAACACTTCATTTGTCAGACAAAATTTAAGTGCTTATCATATGCCATGTGTTTGATGCTGACAGACAAGGTAAAAAGAGTTTCTGCCTTCATGAAGTTTACAATCTATCTGAGTACTTGGCTTGGAAACTAGTGCATGTCAGAGCATATAAAAGGGAATCCTTGCTTGCTCTCAGAAGCCAGGAAAAACTCTGAGAAACAGTATTTGAGGGTAGATCTTAGTAAAAGTCCATGAACAGTGCCTGAGAACTCAGAAAAAGTTTCAACTTCCTGGCAGTTGTGGGGAGCCAATATCAATCTTGAACTTTCTTCTTCACTTCAAGAACATCATCCCACACACAAGCTTTACCAAGCTTTGACAGTGAGAACTTTACTTGCAGCACTTTTTAAAAATCTCCTGGGTATCTCCACATATATTTCAGCCTCAGTACCATTAAGGGATTGGACATGAATATTCTTTAAACCTTTGATCATTTCAAGAGGGTAGAACGGGATAGGAGGAGTCTTTCATGCTGAAAATTCTTATGTCATTGTCCAATGTAATACATAACACACCTGTCATCTTCACAGGAAAAAACCCGGTTGCCTTTTAAAAATTCAGCCCTAAGGGTCTCTCCTGTGATATGTGACCTAGAAGACAGATAACTAGGAGGATTCTTTGAGTGAAGGAATCCTGGGTTTTATTGCATTCGGATGTAACCACCTCCAGAGCTGTGGAAGAAGTTGCTATTTAATTAGAGAGATTAAACCAGGAATGTACTTTTCTCCTAACAAAAGAAAAAGACAGGGGGCTCAGGGGAGTTCTGGGTGTCTATACCTTGCCCAGAAGGCAGGATTTGCTTCTTTAAAATGACTCATCCATATGTCTGGATCAGGGCTTTCTATATTCACCTTGTTTTATTCGTACTTAAGAATAACTGTCCAGTGTCCGGGAAACAGTAGGCACATTTACTTACCTGTCCTCAGTGATACGGCTCGGCTTATTGCAGAAGGCCTCTAGATGGCTTAACAGAACAGCCATGACAGAAGTACCTGTTTACATAAACTAGGATAGGAAAAAAGACTTTTTTTGTGGGATTTGGGGGAGTTTATAGAAGGATTTATATTTGAGAAATATATTATCCCTTGACACCTGTTTTTTCATCATTGGACAAAGAAGCGATGTACAGATTTAAGTTACACAGGGGCCATTGGTGAGAATGAGACAGAAAAGGTTTATTTAGGAGTAGCCATGTCAAGGGGTTTCAGTGTACTCAGAAGGCCGCAGATACCCCCTTCATGGTTTTGAACAAGAGATTGCCATAGTCCATCTTTGTTTTCATAAAATAACAATGACAAGATTTGAGGCAAAATCTGATACAGTGGATCTGCGCACACTTCCATATCGTTAGTATATAAATGAGATCCTTATGTTGATTGGAATTTCAGTGTAGCCGAGATGGCATGGAGAGAACTCAAATGACAGCAAATATAGCTGTAATGGCCACCACCTTGCTACATTAGACAGATTTAACCCCTGTTCACTATGACCAGTGCAGCTCCTAATCATGTGCAAACAATTCTACACTGCATTTCAACTAAAAATCCAATTTTAACATTTTTCAAGACCTCTCATCGGATAGCCTTGTCTTATCCCTTTAACCTCAGCTATGGCCCCTGCCCTTACTGTATCTATGGTCCAGTTCTAATGAAATTTTTGCTGTCATTTTAATTCATGTGTACTTTCAAACTCCCATACCTTTTCACACAGCATTCCTTTTGCTCAGAATTATTTTTTTTCCTCTTCTATTATCAAACTCCAACTTATCTTTAGGATTCAGTTCAAACACTGCTGCCATTTTAGAGAATACCTCTGGCTCTTAATTAGGCTTACTACTGCTTCCACAAAACCATGTTTGTGGCTAATTTTAGCATTTCATTCATCTAGCAAATATTTTTGGAGCAGCCTTCACATGTTAGGTACACTGTCACCACCACTTGGGATACAATGGTGAGCATATAATACTCCAGTGAAATTTTTTCATATATTACTTCCCCACTAAACTACAGACATTTTAATGATGGACCCTATTCAAATCATCTCTGTGTCCCAAAGATCTAACATGTTACTGTTATTTAATAAAGTCTTCAGTAGTTACCTGATTTTTGAATTGATTGAATCGTATATTTTTATGGGCTCCTGATTCGGAACACATTAATATCATCTGCATCCCTAGGTATCAATCTATCATTCTCTTACGTACTTTATGTTTCAGGGGGTTTGTAAAATCATTTGTTCATTAAATAAGTTTTGAGTACATAATGCAGATCTTTCTATTTATCCCTTATTTCTTCACAAAACTTTGCTTGTTCCTTGTCTTCTAGGTTATTTCCTTAGGAGTCAGCCGTTGTGAACCATTTTTTCCCCGCAAGTAAATGAAGCAGAAATAACGGGTGAAAGCAGGGCTTTTGAAGATTACGTATTTCCATTGTACTGTAGGGCTATAAGGAGTGGTGAATCATATCACAAAATATTCACCTTTCAGGTTGGACTAATTGGGGCTTATAGAATTAGGGGATTTGGAAAGATTTTGCAGGTTACTTAACCCTACATTATACCACAGACTTTTCTATTTGTCCCAAATAAGGTATTCATGCTCTGTTTGAATGCTTCCAGTGAGGGAGATGTCTTAAGATATTTTAAAACATTTTAATGTTTTTAAAGTTGTTTTTGTTGTTATTTTTACATTAATTCAGTCTGTCTTCTTATAACTTTCTGGTGCTGGGAAGTCATTAGAATAAGTTGTAATTAATATGTATCAAGTTGAAAAGTCTTTTAGGAAAATCTGACTTCTTACCTTAGAAAAAGATTATTGAGATAAACTTCAAAGTCAGTGTGCCAAAGGTAGGCTGAACACCTACCTTATTTTTGCTTCTATTTGACCCAAAGTAAGGGGCAAAGACTAATAATCCTTAAAGAAATCAGGGACTCCCTTCACAAGTTCTGTTCTGATGTACCACTAGAAGCTCTAACTTACTCCGTTTGGTAATTAACTTGCCTATTTGATCTTGGCCATTGACAAGTTTTACTTTTCCTAGTTTGTGTCAGTTAATAAACGCTTACAGAATGCCTGCTGTGACAGAACTCTGTTCTAGGCTCAATGGAAATAATAGCCAACACTGACCCTGGAAGTCACAGTTTTTTTTCCCAGGGACTTGCATTAAAGAGAATTCTCAGAATAGAATATAGAGCAAAACACTCAATTTCTCAGTCTTCTTTCAATCTTTATGAAGCATTCTGCTGTGGTCAACAACATATCATTTCTGGAAATCTCTGGGGCTTACATTACAGATATTTTAATTAAATATTCTTTAAGATACAACCATACTATCATTTCCCATTGTACACATGCATATATGACTGAATGTTCTAACCCTAGAGAAAAAGTCAGGGATCTGATCATACTGACCCCAGACCCTGAATTTGTCGCTCAACAGGGATTATATCTGGCTATATCAGAATCTGTAAGCCAGTGGCCACAGATCCATATTATGTCTACAGTTGGGTTTTGTGCTTTAGCCCTCCCCTCAGTCATAGGTAAATTAATGTGAATGCTAACATTTTGAGAGTGAGGCTTTCATCAGAAAATAAAAGCTAAGTAATAGGAGCTGCACAGATCCATGACAACAGAAGGTGAACATGAACAGCACCTTCTCTATTTCCAATAATTGCTTATTCAAGTAAGTATTTCTTTCCTTATTATGGCTTTCTTTTTGCTCTGTACCTAAAATGCAGAACAACAAAATAAAACAAAATGAATACATAACAACAGCAGGAGCAACAACAAATTTTTTGTAGTTACCCATTCACAATACTATGAGAACGTTGGGGGAAAACAGTTATTAAAACACAGCTGAGTATTTATAAAATATAAACAAATATTCAGATTTTTAAAACATAAATCAGTATTCAGTTCAAGTTAAGTTCAGGATCACTGTATATTCAGTATTGACCAGATAGTGTTCTATCATTATTATTTACCAGGTGAATATAAATATAGATCTTTAAATGAAACAAAAAGTAGAGAAGAAAAATAATATGAAATTGTTGTTAAAGACAGTGACCAAATAGGTCAACTATCAAAGCTTCGCTTGATAGATTTTTTTTTTTCAATGTTTCATTATATCTGGGGCCTGTCAGTTGCTCTGGGGAGAGAAACAGTGTGCTGTTATGAGTTTTCCCGAGGAGAGAGAGAGAAAAAAAAAAAAGGCAGTTAAAAGGCTTTTGAGTTCAACAAATGTGTCCTGAGAGCCAAATGGAACAGGGGTGAAATCCTAGCTAAAACCCGTGGGGAATAATTTGTTGTTAGCAGCATCTGGAAAGGAAGTGTGGCAACGGCTGCAGAGTTTTGTTTAGAGAACAAATGGAAGAAAAGGGGCTTTAAAAAGGTAGATTTTAAGACAGGAGGGGGGAGGGAGAAAGTGATGGAGGCCTCGAATGAGTTTGGGGAATTAGGAAGGAGATTTAATAGACTGAATAGCAGGTCACCACTAAAGAAGTGAAAACCCGAGCGAGAGACATCAGTAAGAACGCATTGTGTTAGTGCACGGGTTTCGAACCTAAAAGCAAACTCAAATTAAATAGTTTATTATTCCTCTGGCTGCTCCTACCACTAATAACGTGTTTTCCCTCAAGAACTGAGTATTTTGAAAATCTATATTAATCATGGAGACCAGTGTTTGCACTTATCCGTGGGCGGCCTATTGTCGAAGCCGCCTCACTACACACACTGCTTCTTGCTTCTCTGGAGCAACCGCAGACAGTGGCAGAGGCCCTGGACCCTGTGGCAAGGGGCTGATGGACCTCCACTCGACCCTGCAGTGCCACCTGAGCTCATGCTGGGACAGAGCCCGCCGTTCTCTCGTAGACTGCACATTCAGCTGGCACAGCACCCTGCCCTGGACTCTTCATTGTATGAACAGTATTTCAATTACAGGAATAGGGGAACATAAAAATCATGAATACTGAGACAGGCAATGTTCTCTTCTCAATGGTCTGTGGCCACTTTTCGACTATCCTTTTCTTCCTACATCCCTCCACTTCTCTTCCACAAACTTCAGAGTCTGGACAGGTGGAGAAGGAGGGAACCTATGGCTATGGTGTGGTGCCGCTGTGTCCATGGCCACTTCTCAGGGGTGAGTCAGGCACTTGGAGCTGAGGCATGGCTTCTTAGGCCAATTCTGTAAGAATTATGTTGTCCCAGTCTGAAAGGCCCTCACTTACTTTCTCATCTGTGGGGTAAGTCGTGGTAAAGAGTGAGGGAAAGTAGAATACAAAGTTAGCTTTTGGGTTCTTGTAACCTTCCCGTCCGCACCCCCCCCGCCCCCGCCATTTCATCTTTCCTAACTCTGGAGCATGTGGCCAACCGTCTACTTCAGGTCCATCTAATGCCTACTATTAAGGGACTCTCTGGAATGCTTTACCTGAACAGGAACTAGGCTGGGCCTAGTCCTCCTATGAATATTCAAATATTGCAGGAGATTCAACCAATTACAGCTATCATTTATTGCGAGGATAACAACATAGTGTTATGGACTTTGGGGTCTGAGGACCTGGTTTGAATGTGGATCTCCCACTTACTGGCTGGGAGACTCCAGGCAAATCACTAACCTGCCCAGTTCCTGAGTTCCTTTATCTGTGAAATGGGTTGTTGCACGAAATAAATGAGCTAAGATGTGTACAGTGTTTAGACTAGAGTTGGAGTCATAAAAGTCTTCACCACATATGTGTTAAATATCACTATTATTTATCACAGCATTATTATTATATCCCTGATGTTGTATATATAAGTGTCTATATATACTGCTTATTTTATCTGAACAATGTCATATGGTATATATTTCACTTATCATCCAGTTTATACATTAGTAAAAGGGAGAGCCAGTATTTTAACTTGGGTCTGTATCCAGATCCTGTGCTTTCCTCACTATGCAGGTATTTCAAAGATGTTGTTATAGTATTAAAACTTCTATTATGATGGTAGATGACAGAAGATATTCTAGATATCTAATAAGATTGTAGATAACTAATAATATCTTATACTTTTTGTTTATTTCTTTTAATTACCTACTTTGGTGCCAAAGTGTTATTCAAAACCATCAATATTTCATTTTACTATAAAAAGAACCCTACAAGGCATCTTTGATTATTACTCCCATTTGACAGATAGTGTCTAAGATTTAATGAGATTTTTCTTTAGCTTACATATAGTTACAGAGCCAAGTAAGTGATAAAGGTGAAATTTACAGCCCTATTCAGATCCCAAATTCTTACCAGAAAATGACAACTTTTGTGTGTTCACAGGACAATGATTGAACAGATGAAATATTAAATAATAGTGGGAATTGGTGATGACTAAAGAAACCAGAAGTTATTGGGCAGTGACCTTCAGTAAAACCATTTGATGAAATTTTAGTGCTGAATAAAAAGGGTAGCATTAGAGGTTCAGATCTATACCTTTTCCCTCATCTTCTGGAGTACATTATCATCATTACAGTCTTGGTCATCTTAACAATAACCAAATGAGCATTTCTTCTTTATATTTTTAAATGGCCTCATGTATAAAATCTAATTTCTCCTTCATTACATATCTTTGAGACATTAGCATTATTCCCATTTGAGACTTTGGGAAACTGAGAAACATAAAGTGCAAAGGACTTGTCAAATATCATGAAGATATGACCCAAATCTTCTGATGTGTCCATTTAAACTCTTAACATTCATGCTGGTCCACTTCATGAAGTGTACAAGAAAAGGAAAGGAGAGGAGAGGAGAGGACCTGAGTGGAGTGGAGGGAAAGGGAGAGGAGAGGGGAAGGGAAGGGAGAGAAAGGGACAGGAGGGAAGGGGGAGGGGAGGGGGAGAAAGGAAAGGAAAGACTATAGGCATTTCTCTCCCTTACTCCTCCACCAGTAACTCCCAATTAGTGGCTTAGATTTGCAGTGTGTGTGTATGGGTGAAACAGGCAAACCATGTGGCAGAATCATAGAATAATAGAATAAATCTCTTTAATTATTCTCATTTTTTAATTTTAATGATTCCATTTAGCAAATATACTTTGGGCAGTTGCTCTGTACTAGTCAAGTTTAGTTGCAGAAATGAATAGATGTGATGGTCAAGGCCTCTGATCTCAAGGATTTGAAAGTCCATTAGTACAACAGATACAAGTACAAATCATAAGGACACAATATCGCAGTACAGATGTCAAGCAGGGCTATGAAACCACTAGGGATGAACAATGGATTCTGCCTTAGAAATCTAGGGAGCCTTCAGAGAGGAGAAGGGTATTAGGTCTAGGACTTGGGGAATTTCTTTTAATTCATCAGGCAGAAAAGGGATGTAAGGAAATGCTGGTGTCATGAATAGCATGTGCAAAGAAAGACCCAAGTGCATGACCATTACCCAGGTCATCTCCCCTGAATAGAAAGTGTTCAGTGATACTAGTGTTTAGAACCACATGACTGCAGCCAATCCTATTTGGTTACTCTAGATTTAATAAACTACATGGGGTTAATGAGCTGTGGTGGCCTAAAGGTAGTCACTTTACATCTTAGGCCCTCTGTTTCCTCATCTGTAAAACAAGAGAGTTGGTTTAAGTAATATACAGTCTTTTAAGATAGGTATAAAATCCTCCAAATGGTGACAGAAGCATTTCTTCCCCCATTAGATTCTGTGGGTGAGTATATGAACATTGGGCCCAGGTGTTATTATAATTATGATAAATTGAACAAATACTGAATGCTCAGTGGCCTTCAAAATTCATTTTACCACCTGTGTGGTAGGCTGCCCTTCTAATAGTGGTGGAAGAAACCCTCATCACCCGCTGACCTACTTCTACTTCTTAGTTATTTCAGACACGTAATTTTGTGAAATTTTAAACATAGACATATATATGTGTATGTGTATGTATATTTCATACATATATATGTATATGTATATGTATTATACATAACATATAAAGACAATTTATTGAGTTATATATTTGGATGTCCTATGGAAGAATGAATTACTCTGGAATAAAGAGGATCATGACACAAAGCTAACTTGAAATTTGCAAAATTCCTGAGGTAAGAGACCATCCCATGGCAAGTAAAGGAGGCAAAGAGCCTTTGATGGTTAAGACAAATGAGAACCAAGAAAAAGTGCATTAGAAGAATTGATAGTTGAAGATCAAGCTACATTGACCTATTCCAAAAAGGAGAACACATTCAAAATAATAGATGTTTTTTGGGTAACCAGCTGATTCAGTTTATGGTAATCCAGTGTCATTTCCCAGGTCTTGTTTGCTTTTGCCCTAACCACAGTGAAAATATAAATGGGGAAGATTATTAATTTATTTGGCGATTATTTATTGAAGATTTAGTCTACACCAGTCATGTCTTTTCCCATTACCACATGCTTGTCACTCAACATTATCAAGAAATAACAGAGCCTCTAGATGAGTGCCAGGGATATTTGTTATTTTAGGGTGATACTAAATTGTAGAAAGTCAAGAAGAAAACAGTTTACCTTGGACCAAATAATCTGACATCTCACTCCTATTCTTTCTTTTCCTTCCCCTCCATAATACTGCCACCACTACTACTGTCATTATCTTGACAAGAACATTGGGAAAGATACATCCACAGAGAGAACAAGTATAATCAAACAAGTATGCATTGCTTTTTGGGGGTTTGGCCTCCTTGGCTTACTCAAGAGAACACCCTCTTTTTGGTTAGGCTAGATATACCTAGATTTCAAAATCTAGACCTAAGCAAGCTTAACACTCTACACTTTATAATCCCAATCAAAACCTAGATCTGCATTTGAATTATGCAACTGCAACTGAAGAGATGTAGCTGTAGTCCATACTCTTGGAAGACAAAAAATTCCAGACACCACCCCCCTCCTCCAGTCTCCCAAAAAAGACAAAAGACATCTACTACTGTGGCTACATTAGACTAGCAAAGGCTACCCAGCAGGATTTTTAGAGGAGAGAGTCATTATTTTCGAATGAGTAGATCTGAGGGTGGCTTCAGGGAGGGTGGCTTTTGAGCAGGACCTTGAAGAATGAATATGAATTGAGATATAGAGAGAAGAGGATAGAAAATTCTAAGCAGATAGAACACCAAGAGAAGGGCACAGAATGGCCACAACCCTAAAAATTTCCAGGATACAGAAAAGAGTTTAGTTTGGCTAGAGCAAAGGGTATATGGAAGGCAAAGTAAGAGCAAAGGTAATAGAAACCCATACCATTTTTGAGCCAGAAGGAACAACACAGTTAATGTTCCCCATTGAGGAAGATTAATCTGGGAGCAAAGCATAAGATGAATAGAACCGCACAGATTAGTAGAAACCCACACTGGAAGTGGGTTTACCAGTCAGGAAACCACTAAAAGGACACAAATGAGTAAGAGGTAATAGTGTTACTCAGGTGGTTAAAAGGGAAAACAGACAATGAGTGGGAGAGTGGGAGATATTTTAGGAAGGCTAAAAGTATTGAATTGGAGACAAAGTTATAGATAAGGAGAAGAGAAAAATCAAAATGATACAAAGACAAGAGTTTAAATCTGAGATCCTGGAAGGAGTGTTGTGTCACTATATAGAGAATGTGCAAGCAAGAAAGAGTTTGTAGGTAAAATTATATATTCGCTCTTAAAATTATATATTTGAGTTGAAAAAGTTTGCAAAGTGTCCTAAATAAAGAGTTCTCGTGAGGGCGCCTGGGTGGCTCAGTGGGTTAATGCCTCTGCTTTTGGCTCAGGTCATGATCTCAGGGTCCTGGGATCGAGGCCCGCATCGGGCTCCCTGCTCAGCAGGGAGCCTGCTTCCCCCTCTCTCTCTCTGCCTGCCTCTCTGCCTCCTTGTGATCTCTCTCCCTCTGTGAAATAAATAAATAAATAAATCTTTAAAAAAAAAAAGAGTTCTCGTGGAATATTAGAAATGTAGTTAAAGAAATAGCTTAGGGTTGTAGCGTTTCCCATAGAGGTGATTTTAAGTTTTTAATGGGTTTTATTTTTTATATACTCAGTGAAGAAGGACAAAAAATGCAATGGGGATAGATATTTAAGAAATGTATATAATAAAGCATGGGAAGAGACAGAGAAGAAAAGGGGATTAAAACAAAAATATCAGAAAGAAATAAAAAAGACATGTTTAAGGGCACGAGAAGATTGAGAATGATGGCAAATTAGAAAAAAAGAGAAAAATATATTTTACACCTAAGAGTATTATAAGCTTCAAAAAAACAAACAAACAGTAAATGTCTTGAATAGTGGAGGAGGGAGCCAGATTGTGAGAGATAAAGAAATCTGTGGTCAGTAATCAATGCAGTGTGTGATTTATCAGTCCTTAGATGGGGCTAACAGTCTGGAGATTGGGGAATCTCCCAACACTAGTAATCTGCATTTTTCTTCACTTTGTGCATTTCACTTTGTGAAAGAATTCAGGTCTATACCCTTCTAAAGTAATGGACAGTATAAATATGGACCTAATTACAAAATACTTTAAAATCTTACCAAAGATGTCGTGGCCTATAGGATAAAATATGCTCCAGACTGTACCTATAGGATGCCAACATAGAGGTCAGTTGCCCCTATCAGTCAGAACTCTGGATTCTTAGCAAAGAAGAATTCAAACTCTCACTCCTTGCAGATGATATGATTCGTTATGTGGAAAACCCAAAAGACTACACCAAAACTGTTAGCACTCATATAGGAATTCAGTAAAGTGGCAGGATATAAAATCAATGCACAGAAACCAGTTGCATTTCTATACACCAGCAAGACAGAAGAAAGGGAAATTAAGGAGTTGATCCCATTTACAATTGCACCCAAAACTGTACGATACCTAGAAATAGATCTAGCCAAAGAGACAAAGAATATGTACCCATAAAACTATAGAATACTCATGAAAGAAATTGAGGAAGACGCAAAGAAATGGAAAATCACTCCATGCTCATGGGTTGGAAGGACAAATATTGTTAAAATGTCTATGCTACCTAGAGCAATCTAGACATTCAATGCAATACCTATCAAAATACCATCAACATTTTTCACAGAAATGGAACAAATAATCCTAAAATTTGTATGGAACCAGAAAAGACCCCAGATAGCCAGAGGAATGTTGAAAAAGAAAACCAAAGCTGGTGGCATCACAATTCTGGGCTTCAAGCTCTGTTACAAAGCTGTAATCATCAAGACAGTATGGTACTGGCACAAAAACAGACACATAGATCAATGGAACAGAACGGAGAGCCCAGAAATGGACCCTTAAGTCTATGGTCAACTAATCTTCAACAAAGCAGGAAAGAATATCCAATGGAAAAAAGACAGTCTCTTCAACAAATGATGCTGGGAAAACTGGACAACCACCTGCAGAGGAATGAAACTGGACCATTTCCTAACACCACACACAAAAATAGACGCAAACTGGATGAAAGACCTCAATGTGATACAGGAATCCATCAAAATCCTTGAAGAGAACACAGGCAGTAACCTCTTTGACCTCAGCCACAGCAACTTTTTCCTAGATATGTTGCCAAAGGCAAGGGAAGCAAGGGTAAAAAAGAACTATTGGGACTTCATCAAGATCAACAGTTTTTGCACAGCAAAGAAAACAGTCAACAAAACCAAAAGACAGCTGACAGAATGGAAGAAGATATTTGCAAATGACATATCAGATAAAGGGCTAGTATCCAAAATCTATAAAGAACTTATTAAACTCAACACCCAAACTCAACACCCAAAGAATAATCCAATCAAGAAATGGGCAGAAGACATGACAAAGAAGACATCCAAATGGCCAACAGACACATGAAAAAGTGCTCAACATCACTCGGCATCAGGGAAATACAAATAAAAACCACAATGAGATACCACCTCACACCAGTCAGAGTGGCTAAAATTAACAAGTCAGGAAATGACAGATGTTGGAGAGGATGTGGAGAAAGGGGTGCCCTCCTACACTGTTAGTGGGTATGCAAGCTGGTGTAGCCACTCTGGAAAACAGTATGGACATTCCTCAAAAAGTTGAAAATAGAGCTACCCTACAACCCAGCAATTGCACTACTGGGTGTTTACCTCAAAGATAAAAATGTTGTAGTCTGAAGGGGCCATGAACCCCAATGTTTATAGCAGCCATGTCCACAATAACCAAACTATGGAAAGAGCCTAGATGTCCATTGACAGATGTGGTATATATACACAATAGGATATTATGCAGCCATCAAAAGAAAAAAAAAAAGAAAAAAGAAAGAAACCTTGCTATTTGCACCAACATGGGTGAAACTAGAGGGTATTATGGTAAGCAAAATATAAGTCAATCAGAGAAAGACAATTATCATATGATCTCACTGATATGTGGAATTTGAGAAACAGGGCAGAGGATCATAGGGGAAGAGAGGAAAAAATGAAACAAGATGAATCCAGAGAGGGAGACAAACCATAAGAGACTCTTCTCAGGAAACAAACTGATGTATGCTGGAGTAGAGGCGGGTGGGAGGAATGGGGTGTCTGGGTGATGGACATTGGGGTGGGCATGTGCTATGGTGAGTGCTGTGAATTGTGTAAGACTGATGAATCACAGACCTGTACCCCTGAAACAAATAATATATTATATGTTAATAAAAAATTAATAGAATTTAAAAAAAATTATTGATCACATTAAAAAAAACTCTGGATTCTAAGTATAGAAAACAATGTATTTATTAAATATTATTGAGATAAAACAAGTTGATTTATTAAAGACTTTCTGTTTTCAAAAAGTATTGCTCTTTTTCTTGCATACCTTATTGATTATTTCAACAGCTGTATTCAAACAAATTCCAGTATCAGTAAAACCTTGATTGCAGAACAATGGTGATGAGGATGGTGATGGTGACAATTGCTACAATTTCAGGGGCACCTACCATGTTTCAGGTAGTTGATGAGATGATTTATGCCTGTTATTCTCATCTCCTACTTGGGGAGGAGGAAGGATGCTATGCTCTTTCCAGAAAGCTTATATTTGGTGGGACCATCTCCCTCTGAGCTCATTTATCTTCAACAAGCATGGCATAGTAATACTATTTAGCATTTCCCATCTTCAAAGTACTTGGCAAATATTAGCTAATTAGTTCTTCAAAAACTCATGAGATTTTTCTAAGTACGTATTATTGTTCTTATTACCTTGTCACAAATGGAGGCCAGCAATCTACATGACTTTTCCAAGGAAGTAGAATATGTCATTGGTAAAGCCAAGAATCTAACTCAGAAATACTTGTTTTGATGCTTTCTTCTGGCCCCAGGACTATGTGTCTCACTTTTTATAGAAAACATTTATTAATCTGATATAACTAGTCATATGAATTTTAAAAAGTATACCTAAAATGTGACAAGATTTTAATTTATTTCATAGCAACTTACAAAGCTGCTGTCTCTCTCCCCTTCATCCGACACCCAAAGTGGAAAAATTATATGTTATTTGATGACTTTAGTTTTTAACTTCTGCTAATGATTTAGGCATTACTAGGTTTTCATACGGAGTAATCTCCTCATCAGAGGCCATGGAGGCTCTCTTCTTACTGTCATCTCCTTACTAACTAGGTCTTGTCTCCACCACTCTGTACTCCAGTTTTGATTCAGTAAAGGATTAAATGAAGGAAGAATTTAGAGTGAAGGATACTGTGACTCTTAGTCCCTAATAAGCTTGATTCACTTTTTTTTTTTAAGATTTATTTATTTATTTGACAGAGTGAGAGAGATCACAAGTAGGCAGAGAAGCAGGCAGAGAGAGAGAGAGGGGGAAGCAGGCTTCCTGCTGAGCAGAGAGCCTGATGGGGGCATGATCCCTGAGATCATGACCTGAGCTGAAGGCAGAGGCTTAATTAACCCACTGAGCCACCCAGGGGCCCCGCTTGATTCACTTTTGACTCTAAGACAACATATACATGAGTTTTACATTACATTCAAGCTGTATATCAAGTTTCCTTCTTTCACATATTTGATCAAATTTAACTTTCTTCATAATTTTTTTTCTAAATTTGCTTCAAAATTTCCATTCCCATTGTAATTTCTTTTTTTTTTTTTTTTTTAAAGATTTTATTTATTTGACACACAGAGAGAGATTACAAGTAGGCAGAGAGGCAGGCAGAGAGAGAGGAGAGAGGAGGAAGCAGGCTCCCTGCTGAGCAGAGAGCCCGATGCGGGCCTCGATCCCAGGACCCCGGGATCATGACCTGAGCCGAAAGCAGAGGCTTTAACCCACTGAGCCACCCAGGCGCCCCCATTGTAATTTCTTAAGCTTCATTCCCAGTTTTTTTTTGTATCTCCCAGGTTGACATCAGCCTCGAAACAGAATTGCTTATATCCTTAACATGTCAGCTCTTCTTGATTTTTCTCAGTCATTGTCGTTGGCTTTCTCCAGGTTGTCTCAGCCCCAAACCTTGGATTTACTACTTACTGTATGTTTCCTTAAACAGCCACACAAAAAAGAAAAACAATATCAAATAGTCTAATTATAACTTGGGGTTATATACAGTCTTTTCCTTCCCTTATAATTTCCATGGCTATCCACTCAATACAAACCTACCATAATAGTTTTCTAGTTTGCATTAACAGTGCTTTACCATGGTTAAGTGATCAAGTCTTATACATAACCTAACTGGCATAATCCTGTATTATTCTAGCAAATACCAGTGGAGGTTAGTGTAGGAATTGCCTGACTTCCTGCGGAAACTCATAAAACTTTCAAGGATTATATCAACTGGCATCTGAAAGCGCCTTTGCTTCCAGCATCACTCCCATGCTGAGGGTTCTGCCCTCCAATATTCTGGGTGTAGAATCCAGCAATACAGAATTCTAACAACCAGATATAAAATAAAAAATAAAAAAAACCACAAGAAACAACAAACAAAACATGAACCAGACAATCTACCTCTATCCCCATCACCAACAAAACCGTGGAGTCAGAAACATGGAAGCTTCTGTTCCAGAAAATTCCTTGGGGTGTATTAGCTAGATCCAGTTCCTGAGAAAGAGAATTCTTCAGAGTTAGGCAGGGATTGCAGGGGGGCATCCAGTTTTTGTATATGTGAATGGGTATCTGTTTCCACCCTCTTTATTATTTTCAATGTTTTTACTTGCTGGCTGCCCTTGTTCTGTTTATATTGTTTTGATTTGTTTTGGGCTTGTGTTATTTGTTTGTTTAAACTGGATTTCAACTATTGTTCTGTATATTCTTCCCTAAAGAATCTGATTTCATTGTGAGGCCTTGGTTGACCAGTCTGCCTAAGGTAACTGAATCCTAGTTGACTCAAGACCCCTTGGGATTGAGGATTAGTGCTTGTAACATCCAGTTCACACCTTTGCAGAAATAGGGAAAGTGTCCAAGATTGGGCAAGCTGTGTGATCACAACAGAACATTATTTCCTTTTTCTTTTATTTCTGTATTTCTTGTCTTTTGTCAGCTTCTTTTTTATTGACATTTTGTGGAGCAACAATACCAAACAGAAAGCAGCAGTTTTCTGGGCAATCTGATTACATTGGTTGCTTTCTTGTTAATCAGGTGGTTGTGTGTGTTTTCATAAGCCTTCAAACTATTGCCGGCTCTCTTATATAGTTCTGTTCTACTTTATTAGTCTAGTGTCAGCCATTGGAGTATATGTTCTTCAAGGAATGACAAGATAGTGCAGAATTCAGCATGATATTCACGCTAAATGAACCTAGACAACATTATAGATTAGGAATAAATTCTTATGAAATGAGTATGTGATATTGTAGAAAAATGTATTATATAAGCCTCAATTTTTGCCTACTCGTATTTCCAGGAATCATAATAAAGATACTTTATAGAACAAGTTCTTGGATTTAGGAAATGTTTTGGGAGAAAGAGAATGTATATATAAACTAGAAAATACTAATTAACATCTAGAAATATATTGATTTTGCACAGTGGACTATATATTTAAGTAGTTAATAATTTAAAGTTTAGGAGAGGTCCGTGTGTTTTAAAGAAAAAAACTATGAGAAGATGAGAATAGAACATATAATCTGTGACATTTAAAAAGTCTATTCTTTCTTACTTCCTCTTCCTGATTATTTCATGTCTCATACTATCCTATAGTAATTCATATTGATCAGCTCAGTATCTTTATAGGTATTCTGTTGTGTTGCTATTGTATGTAGATATGTATATTTCTAAATAGGTTGTAAATTATATACATTCCTTTAGTACTAACCTAGAAGCAAAAAAGGCTGCTGTTATTGTAGGTTATTATTCCTGCCCAAGAGATGACAGGAGAGGCAGAAACTATTTGGAGCTCCGTCTGAATTGCAGTTTTAAGCACATCTGATGTAGTACATGTCTGGAGGTGGCATTTCTAACCTTTTTATCAACTGGGTTCCATGGATCAGAATAAATGATAACAATAGCTCACCGCCTTCTGCTGGACAGATTTGCTACTTGAAAAACGATCAGGGCCCTATTAAGAGAAACCACACCACCCTAATGGGGAGCAGATCACAGGCCAGGTCTCTCTGCGGCTGTATCTCTCTGTGTGAGAGGACATGACCTTGCCTGTCTTTTTCCCTGGAATCAGTTGAATGATAGACTTCTTTTCTTTCCCTGAATTGTTATAGCAAGAGGAGAGGAAGGATTGCAGATTTTCCCCCCTTTTCCTTCAGAAAAGAAACACGGCCCATTTTAACATCCCCATTATCTATGTGTCTGTCCACAAAGGCTCTATTTGAAAAAGCCCTATGGTTTCACAATGATGACAAGCCATTTCTAATGCCACTCTCACTGTCCGCAGAATACCTGGGGCTCCATTTTCATACTTGGAATGGCAATACATTTAGTAACTGCCCCCGAACCTTCTTTACACTGACCCACCCCTCAGATTTTGCTCTGGTCTTCCCTTTCATGAATCATATCTTGTTCCTCCTTTTATGACCACATATTGCAGTTCTCCTTCAAGACATAATTCAAATTCTCATTCTTTCTGAAGTAATCCTTATCCATTCTGACTCCCAATACTATCTCTTTCTTATTATTCTCAAGACCCAGTAGAGACACTAAAACTTATACTGTGTCCATTTACTTATGGTGCAAGAATATAAGAACCTAATCTTGTTATATTTTATTTTATTTTTTTCCTTTGTCTTCTGCCCCTTTCATCTCTTCCATAATTACCCAATTTTATGTTTTTCATCGATCATCTTAAAAATGTACATATCCACTAATTTTTAAAATTTTTAGTGTAATTGGGCGTATATGAGGGTTTTTTTTAGAAAATACATCTATAAATGGTATTGTTCAATATTTCTTATTTTATTTCGTACATATTAATCTACATTCATCCAGGAAAATAAAATCGATCATTAAATGATAGATGGGCATATATGGATGGGGTACTATGGATAAGTAAATAAATAGAAAGCAAGAGAGAGAAAGAGATGAACAGATGGATGGATAGGTATTAGAGAGAAGACAGATAGTAGATAGTGGACACATTCTAGGTAGTTTGGGGAAAACTTCACAGACTCATTTCAAAGCACCAGTGAAACCAGCATGGAAAAAGAAAGCAATCAAAATCAAACTGTCATTAACTATCTAGTCATCATTTTAAACTTTAAACAAACAAACAAATGGAGAACACTTGGCCAGGAAAGGTCAAGTGTTTCCAAAGTTACATGATTCAAAAAAGAATGAAAGAATTATGCTTTGGTCCCACTCTTACAGAGAGATAAGAACCATCAGACTATCACAGGGAGAGCTCTTCTCACCTACATTTTTGGAAAAGCTGGTGTGAGTTTCTGCCCTCGCTCCAGGTGTGAGTATAGAATTTTCATATCTGACTCTTCTCTATCCCAGGCTGAAAGAAATATACAAATTCTGGGAGGTTCAGAAGTGAGACTGCTCCATGGGCACCTGGGTGGCTTGATAGGTTAAGTGTCCAACTCTCGGTTTCAGCTCAGGTCATGATCTCTGGACTATGAGATTGAGCGCCGTACCAGGCTCCATGCTCCGCGGGGAGCCTGCTTGAGATTCTCTCCTCTCCCTCTCCCTGTGTTCCTCCCTCTGCTTGCAAACTCTCTCTCTCTAAAATAAATAAATAAATCTTTTTTAAAAAAGTAGGACTATTCCAAATATATAAACTATTTTCAAATAGAGTGAAGACAGGGTCCCACTTTTTTGTGCCCTAAATATGTTTGCCTTTGTGAACCTCTTCCTCCGTTTTACAAAAAAACAAAACAAAAACAATCAACCAACAATATGCTTATATTTATTGACTCTGTTGGTATAAAATGAATATACTAAGCCAGGACAGATTCAATGCTGTATATTTATTATTGTTATATTCATTTTTCTTTTGATTTAAAATAAATGGCAATTATACATTTCCCTAACCCCTAAAAGTGTCACTTAGATAAGGTACAGATAAGTGTACCTTACCTGCTGTGCCTACTGTACCCAATGTATAAGCAAGCCCTGAGTGAGGGGAAGGAGAGAATTATCTATCACTCCAGCAACATCAACCATTTACAGTATCACTTTATATTTTGTAAAATATTAAGCATTATTTTATTTGGTACTTACAAAACTCCATGTAATTGGTATTAATGGCAGCAGTTTAAGAAATGCTGACATAGACATTCTGCCTATTGTAGTACTATCACAACTAGAAATCAGCAGCTTGGTGGTACAAAAACTCATTCATGTCTTAGTTCTTAAAGGGCCAGTGCATTCTTTTCCCCTATTGAAAGATCAATGTTAGAGGTAGAGTTGCTTCTCTTTTATGCTTGGTCATCTGGTCTTGTCACATTATAGACAAATCAATTCTCCCTTTTGTTATGAAACAAGGGCTTTTTCTCCTGCCTCATATATACTTGATCAGATACATAAGTATGCATATTTATTGAATATACAAAGATAAACATCAAGAGTACTCTTTAGGAGCCTGGCCTTTCATTTTTAACAATTGGCACCCATACCTCCATCCCCCACCTTCCAAAAAAAAGAAAAAATGGGAGCAAAAATTCTATCTTTCGTTAAGGGAATTTTTTTTTAAATTGGATGCACCTCAAAGTTTCAATTAGTTTTAGGAATGGCCAATTAATGTTAAAATATTTGTATTTTACAAATACAAAAGTAACTGAGCTCTATAAGCTTTGTTCCTAAGAGAAATACAGGTAACACAGTTTGAATATTTTTAAGAGGATGTATAGTGGTGAAGCTCTTCCTGCTGTCTGAGGGTAGTTCCCTTGTTTTTGCAGAGGGAACTACATGTAGTAGAGTCTCTGGCTTTCTGTAATGCACAACACCATTCATCTGTCAAGCTCTTTCATTTGAAAATAATGAGCAGCCAAGAGTTTGAAAAAGTAAATCTATTAAGAATATTTATGCAGGAAAACTATCACTAAACACCTCCATTCACTCATGTAATGAGATTGGCATCACGATAAAATTCTTGTCTTGTAAGATAATGGTCTTACGGCTTTTTCTGGCTCTTAAACCAAAGATAATTGGGTTAATCTCTGCGGGAAGTCCATCTGTTTCCAGTAAACCATTTTAATTGTGGATGACTTTATTTTGGAAATGTGGAAAAGGTCTTGCCACCCGCTTCCTGATCTTGGGAAATGCAAGAATGGATATCAAAATTCAAAATGTAGATGTGTAGAAAATAGAACTGCCACAGTAGATTTGCCAGCCTGGAAATAGTGTGATACTGGAAATATTTTATATTTGTTCAGTGCTTTTCACCAAGGATTTAAAAATTAAGTCTTTGGTGTGAATACTTACGCAGTGTTACTGAGACAAGGACAGAGAAATGTTTCCATGTCGCACAGGTATTGTGATATTATATACAGGCAGAGTTATAAAAGTAAGACCATAGGTTGTGTTTGCAAACCTTCTAATATATGGTGTCTTAAATGTGGCATTTGGTCATATATTTTTGTATGTTCGTTCTAATTGTTTCACATGTGAGAATCCAATTTGTCCAACTTTGTTTTATAAGGTCACTGAAGGTAGAGATTATGTACTTACCTTATTCCTAGCCCATAGTTGCTAGGCATATGTTAGGTGCTTAATACATTTTCTAATATTTATTTCTGAACAATAGTTTAATTCATAATTGAGTAAGATAATATTTCTTCTTTTAAATGAAGTGGAATTACATGGTGAGTTAGAAAACATTCTCAAACATTTGCCTCATTTTATGTATGCTTTTCATATATACCCAAACACTGTTGAATGGAAAGAGATATATAGATACATGTTTTTTTTTTCCCTTCCAGACTTAGATCTAAGCTGGTGCATTTAAATCTTAGCTCTGCTTATTAGTAGTGGTGATAACCTGACAACATTGTCATGACAACTATAAGAGTTCCTTGCATGTAGTAAAGAATATGCATGTGTTAGGCATTGCTGTAGCCATTGTTAACACTTTACAATTATGACTATTGAGAGCATTATGCCTTATACACAAACTTCTGGTTGCAGACAAATTGCTGGGAATGCCTTTTCTTTTCTTTGTAGCTTTTGCCTGAGAGGTGAGATCAAGAAGCAAACTCTGCCTGCAATAAAACAATTCTATATCTCACTTTTTAGAGTTAGAGGGAAAACTTGCTCTATATTTCTTATTTTACATTTTGAAAAATAAGATCCAGTAAAAGTGATCTACTTGCGGTCATTACCAACAAGATCTAGGGCTTCTACAGAAAAAAGAGGGAGCACATGATAAAATCTTTGGCTTCACTCATTTAATATATACTTAATGAGCTTCTGTCATATGACAGACACAATGCTGGAAGCAAAATCAGAGATATCTTTGCCATTCTTTGACATGTACCATCTAGGCGAAGAACCAGTCAGTACTCATTGGTACTGGTACTGGTAGTACACCAGGGAAAATGCAATTACAGCTGTGACCAGAGCTACAAAGGGAAATGACATGGTGCTCAAAGTATCGGTTGTAGAGGGGTTTAATATGGAATGGGTACTCAGGAAAGGCCTCTTTCAGGTAGTACTAATGGAACTGGGATTTGTGCTGGCTACCCCAGAGGTGACAGTGTTCAGAACAGTGCTGTTTGCAGTGTTCCAGAAATAGGGAGCATTATGTGGGAAGCTTCTTTGATGGAAAGGAACAAGGCATATTTGATAGACTAGAAGTGGTCCACAGACTCTTTAGTATAGAGATGGAGGCTGACTGTAGAGGTACATAGAGCCCAGTCCATCCAGCGGTTAATGTTGTGACAAGGTGTATGTTCTTTATCCTAAAAGTTTGGGAAGATCTCTGAGTTTTTTGTTTTATTGTTGTCAATTAGCTTTTTAATAAACATATTATGATAAAGTACATATAACATAAAATTTGACATTTTAACTATTTTTAAGTATGCATTCCAGTAGCATTAAGCACATTCATAATGTTTTGCAACCAACACTATCCATTGCCAGAACATTTTCATCATCCCAAGCACAAACTCTGTACCCATTAAATAGTAACTCTCCATTCTCCCCTTCCCTCATCCCCTGGTAATCTCCATTCTACTTTCTGTCTTTATGAAATTGTCTACCTTAGATACTTCATATAAATGAATCATACAATATTTTTCCTTTTCTGTCTGACTTATTTCACTTAGAATGTGTTCAAGTTTCATTCATATTGTCCATCAAGTGTATTAAACAGGAAGGGAATAGAGTCAAATTTGTTTTTGAATTTTCCTCCAGAGACAAGATTGGGAATATAAGAGATAGGTATATGTAAACCTTCTAGAAGGTTGTTGTGATTCTCATGAGAGACAATGTAGTCTAGATGAGGGTAGAGCAGTGGAGGGAGAGAAAAAATCAGTAAGATTGAAGCGATATTTAAGAAGGAACTATTTATTGCCTTCAATGAACTTACTACTTATTTGAGGGGCATGAAATAAATATAAAGCATAACAATGCTAATTTAGTATAATTAACTATAGAGCTATGTCCCAATGCACAAAGTCAACAGATACTGATTTGACAGAGTTGTGACTGATGAGTGGATAAAAAAACATAGTTCAGTTGGAAAAACAAACATAAAGTATGTGACAGAGAACAAGATAAAGCAGCATGATCAAATGTTAAACCCTGGGATTGAGAGAAGTCCCATAATAACTACAGAGGTTGTGATAAGGGAGAAATGTATGAAAGATGGGGTAATTAGGGAAAGCTTCATGAAGGAGGCAGGACTGAACCGATCTTGTTGACAGGTAGGATTTGGTTATATGGAGGAAAAGGAAGAACTTATCCCAGGAAAGACAATATCAGTGTTAAGAAAATGCCAAATTAGTTCAGGACCACAATAAAACTTGAGAAGTGGATGAGACATTTTTCAAGGATAGAAAGGCAGTGTTTCCACACATATTTAAATAATAGTAAACAATGCAAATTCAGAAAATCAATTTAGGAAAAGATGATCCTTCTTTGACTTATCCCTAGTATGTCTAAAATGGTAGAGTTAGATACTCTTTCACCCTGAAATGATTCCATGGGGAATCAACAAAAATCTTTTAATTTAGAGCAGCATCCTCCTCTCAATACAAAGATGCGTTCCTATTTTCTGAGTTTAATAATGTACTTGAAAGTCTAGAACAAATAACCAGAAAATAAATGTTTTCTATAACATGCTGGAAAACTCAGATCTGACTGTCAATGATCTGAATCTACTTTACACTGCCAGGAAAATTGCATTAGTATCTGGAGCAACTAATATCAGTAGGTGAGGGAGATAAGTAATGAGGCAGAAAAAGAACAAGAAGAAGACTGGATGTACAAAGCAATCTATGGTAAGGCCAGATATTGATTTGAAATTACAGTTGATTACACTGGTAGGAGGCAAAGAAAGCAGTATTTTATCAGATATGAACAAGTGACATTTCAAGACACTTTTTATGTGTTTGAACTCAGACCTCTCATTGGGCTCAGTGTGGGCATAGAGAGAGGAGAGGTAATTGCATGAGGTCAGCTTCCTTTGTTTAGAAAAATACATTTCCTGGTTAGACTCTCCATTTGGGGCCTGAATAACAACAGATGAAAATATATTATTATACAGCCATAACATTTTCCTTTAGCTTTAACTACAAGTTTCCCTAGAACTTTATTTGGCTGAACTTTTATATAGTCTTTGCCAATTAGTGAGTTAGAAATTCCTTCCTCAGTATATATCAGTGCCCGCAAAACAGTGGATCAAGCAAATCACTAGGGCCAAATCCAGAGAACTGAACACAGAATACAGTATTATAAGTCAAATAAATGGTAAGAAAACAAGTGTTATGGGACTTAAAAAATCACTGTGGACAAATGGGATTAGAGGTGTTATGGAGCAGGTGGACCATGACCAGAGTCTTGAAGGGTTAGTAACACTCTATCAGGCACAAGGGAAAGAATGTGCTTTAAGGGGCAAGCATGTGAGTGAGGAAAGATGAACCTCAGTGTTTCTGTTGGATAGTAGGCATGAGGCCACAGTTTTTTCAGGACAGTCTTGGTTGGAAGGACAGAATGAGCCTCCATAAAAGGATTATCAACTCTCAGGCTACAAAGAGAGTGTGACTCTAGCATATATAGTTAAACAGGGCCCCAGTGATTTTTGAGAAAACTAGAGATGTAATAAAAGGTGGTGTTTTAATAAGTTTGAGTAATGGAAAAGATGTAGGTTGGAAGAGAAGTCAAAGTCAAAGGGGTAAGTTTAGATATATTAGCAGTAGTTTAAGTGCAAAGGAGTAATGACCTGACTTACAGTGTGTCAAGCAAAGTTAGAGGAAGGGGCAAAGACTGGCCTTCCCTCCCCTGGTGGATTCAGATAAGATGGGTTCAGTAGCCTGTGAGAGACCTGCTAAGGAGGTTAGAATTTCTAAGTAAAAGCTTGAGAGGACTAGTATAGGAGGTGGGAAAAAAAAAAAAAAAAAAAAAAAGCCCACTGCCTGAGCAGAACCTTTGGCACTACATAATTTTTTTTATTTGCCCCAGGGGCACAGGGCACTACAAATTTAATGGTCCTCTTGAATTTGTGCAAAGATGAAGCCCTGGAGACAAAGATAACAGAAGGTAGGAAGGAGGAAGGTCAGGGGTGTGGTCGGCAGGCTGAGGATCATTCAGTGGTGGCAGAAGAGGGTACAGCTGTGGTTAGACCAAGGACAGCAGTCACTCTAGTTCCCCAGGGCTTGATTTGTGATAGAGGAGGCTGCTTTCTCAAGGCTGCTTTCTCATGGGGGCACCTTACAGCTTAGCAGCCCCTTCCCATGAAGTTGTCTTTCATTATTTAAGCACCTACCCAGTTAACAGTGTTGATTCCACAGAGATAGATCTTGCTGGGTTTTAGGTAATGAAATTCTTTCCAGAGAGATAGTGCTGGCTTGTCAGGAGGCATAGACATTGAGGGAAATTATTCTCAATCCTCACTGCCTTTTAGAACCACCTTAGAGGCTTTTAAAAAGATGATGGGAAGAGTGCTCTTTTGGGGTGGACAGTATTATTATTTTTCTAATTGCCCCAGTGATTCAGAGAGACTTATGGAGTCTCAATTGATGTTTGTTTCACCATGAATTACTCACAGCAGACTCACCTTGAGCAGATTCTTCATGGTCTCCTGCTGTGGGGTCAGTAATCTGCATTTCTGAGAAGCACTGCAATTTTGAGAACTAGTAGCATAGGTGGATGTGCTTGAACATCCCCATTTGATAGATTCTAAGTAAGGTTAGGGGGCAGGGGCTCCTTAAAATGCAATGCTTCTCTGCGTATTTACTTTGGAATTCTGAAACAGCAAAGACATCTTAAAATTCTCTTCTGAAAATGTAAAATGATATCACTGGGTCTTGAGGTTACATCCTGAGTAGAAGCTGGCTCCTTTGGCTGCAGAGGAGTTTTCCCTAAATCTGCCACATCTATTAAAAAATGATGAATGCTGGGGCACCTGGGTGGCTCAGTGGGTTAAAGCCTCTGCCTTCAGCTCAGGTCATGATCTCAGGGTCCTGGGATTGAGTCCCACATCTGGCTTTCTGCTCGGCAGGGAGCCTGCTTCCTCCTCTCTGCTTACTTGTGATCTCTCTCTCTCTCTGTGTCAAATAAATAAATAAAATCTTTTTAAAAATGATGAATGGAATCCTCACAGTCCTGAAGATATTAGTAATTTAATCCAAAAATGTTGTATCTGACAGCATTGTCACCTATAGACATTTACTGGGCATCTTCTACGTGTAAGGCCTCGGTAATTCGTAGATATGAAATACAACCATGTGCTAATGGATGTTAGAGTCACATTAGGAAGGCAAGCCAAGGGGTGCCTGGGAGGGTCAGTGGGTTAAGCCTCTGCCTTTGGCTCAGATCATGATCTCAGGGTCCTGGGGTCAAGCTCTGCGTCATCCGGCTCTCTGCTCAGTGGGGAGCCTGCTTCCCTCTCTCTCTGCCTGCTTCTCTGCCTACTGGTGATCTCTCTCTCTCTCTCTCTCTCTCTCTCTCTCTCTCTCTGTCAAATAAATAAATAAAATCTTAAAACAAGGAAGGCAAGCAAAATGCAGAAAATGAAAAACATGTAATTTTTCTAGCTTTATATTTCAGCATTTCAGATCTGGAAACTGAGATCAAGGATTTGGTTTACTAGGGTGTTTTTTTTTTCCATTTTATCAGTCACATTTGCCATATCACTTAATCTAATATCCTCTGCAAATATCAACCTTTCTATAGGTAGGGCAACAAAATACATGGTCTATCTGAATAATCATAGTTTTAAAAATGTATAGTTTTCATTCCAAATAAGACCATAATCTAATGATTATGGCTAGTAGATTCAGCAGTCTCTGGGTATTTCTGCTTTTATTATAGTCAAAACCTTGACCCAAGAAGAGTTCTGTAATTCACTCCTTGTATCATTTTGAAATGTGTTGGCTTTTTACATCATACATGTAATTTTCCTGCCAAGGAATCAAGTTTTTTTTATTCTTCCCTTTTGTTTTTTTACCCACTGTTGACGTTTCAGGAATAAAACCCATTGTTTTATTGTCTTCGGTTTTCATTTTCTTTGCATGTAGTTTTTGACAGGATTCAATCACTTCCTTTCTCCACACAGTTAGTAAACAATATCCTATCTTCATGAAGCCACTTAATGATCAAAAATTTTATATTTACTGCCCACTGCAATCTAAATCATTATCATTATCATTAAGCAACTGCTCCAAAGCATGAACTAGTCCAGTGCATATAGTGAGCAGGGAAAATAGTTTCTAGCCGTGGGCAGTAGTTGGTGGCCAGATGAGTTCAGTGTAAAGGATGACAAGATGGTTGGATATCAGAGTAATAGCCAGGAGAGAGTTGGTAACTGCCATTTGATTCGTAACCCCCAAGAAGTTGATATAAATCTAAGGATAGTGTTTACCCAGAACTTGGTTTACCTGATTACCAGAAAACACTGAAGTCATTTGGAGTTGATTTATCTAATCTAGGCTGATTGCATAGCCCTGCCAACCAATTTACCAATCAGATAGACTTCCTATCCTGGGAATTAATGTAATGTAACTTCCTTTGCTTGTTGTGAAACTTACTTATGTTATTAAGTGACCCAGATCAAAACACATGTGTGGTTTTGGTTTGTATTTTTTGTTTTTAGGTTTGATTTAGGATTACTTCAGTCATTCATATCAATCTCTCTCACATAGATAACTGAGAGGAAGAGGTTTGCATAAATCTTAGGCAAAGGCAAAAAGTACTACAGACTTCCTCTTGCATCTTCTCCATCTCTTCCTTCTCCTTCTCCATCCCCCCCCCTCTCTTCTGTGTATATGAGTGTGTGTGTGTTTCCCCCTTTCTTCCTCTCCCTCTCCTCACCCTCCCCCTATTCCAATTTCATAGCTTTCTGAAGAAGAAATACACATACACACACTTTTTTTTAAATAGGAAGGAACTTATCTCTAATAGGAGTCTTTGTATAGGGTTTGTTTTTGTTTTTGTGTAAGGCATCCTCATCCAGTTCAACAGGGAACTACTGAAACTCCTGCTACTTAGCCAAGTAATGAGAGTACTCATATCAACAGGAACTGGATGCCATAAATATTATATGAACAGAAAATAAGTAGCTATGTGACTTACCCTTTCCATATAACTTACATATCAGACATCATATCTTACTTTTCATATTGGTATTGGTGCTGAGAAAACGGTGTTATGTAATGGGAAGATTATTACCCTGGAATCAAACACCAGAAAGTTACCATTTTGATCTTGGACAAGTCACGACTTCTGTGGTTCTCAGCAGCCATGTATGTCAAATTCAACTGACTTGTTTATCTCCTGGGGTTGTGGGTGAAGATATAACAATAAAAAAATAATAATAGGGACACTTTAAATTATTTTCAAAAGAGATAGTTTATAAATAAATGCACAAATGTATATTTAGTATTTTAAAATGATAAAACATACAGGATGACTATTAGTAAAGATATGTTTTTGCAGTGGACAGGAGAGTAATCTCAACCTCCATCTCATGTGTCTTCAGTCTTATATACGAAATTGTTTTACTACACCTCAAAATTGGGATTATACCCAGCATAGCAAACATATTCACTACCTTGTTGCTCTTCAATTGATTGCCAGTAGCTTCTGCGAGTGCTGACTGAAAAATTCAGATGCCAAGTGTAAGCTTATAGGGAAGGTATCCTATGAGGTGGGTGAGGGACATCAAGAGGTTTTGAGCATGGGCCTGGTCCAAGGCATAAGCAGTGAAATCAGTATCATAATGAGAAGCCCACATTTTGAATATTTGTTCTAGGTTTTCTTTTCTATTATATGATCCCTTTCAAAGAAAATACCAAAGGTCTATTTTGATTGTCCATTTAGCATTTGGGTAACCTGAGGGACGAGGTGAATGACTGACTAATACCCCATCATCACCATTTGGGTTCCAGCTTGTTAAAGAACAATGAAGGGAAAGCAAGTCATTCAGATGGGCATTAAACAAGTAAATATTAAACACTCTCTTTATGCATCGTCCTTGAACTAGATGCCAGGGAAGGTATTATAATCAGTCTACATAGGGAGGATAAACTCAAGCCTTATATTTTCCAAATTTTTTTAGACTCATGCTAAGAGATTATGAAAACGTTTGTAACTTACATAATGAGGCTCCCTGAGTAGAACAGGATGCACTGCCCAAGCTGGTATGAAATAGCTCGAGTGAACAAGGAAATAAGACTGGCTTGGGGTTTTTATTATGATTAAGGGGTGGGGCCCATGTGATGGTTCCTGCCTATAAGCAGGAGTTTTATGATTTGGATTTCCCACTGGCACAAAAGGAGAGAGCACCAGGTTTATCTTATCACTTTGTTCTGCTGTATGGTAGAATCAGGAGAGAGGAGTGAGGCTTAAAAGGTGCTTGTAATTAAAGTTTGAAAAATTGAGTCAAACTCTATTACAGAAGTTTAAATCCTATGACCAAGAAGCCTTAAAGTGTAATTGTCACTGTAAGTCATAGTCAAAAATTTAAAATAACAAAGATAAAAAGTGCAGTTAATGTTACCTTGTCATAACTTGATTATTTATCAAAGTGCATTTCAGATAATCACAATATAGAGACTTTAAAGATGGCCAAGTTATGAACTAGAGCAGTCAGGAAATGTTCTAGAAAGAAAGCAAATTAGCCTGGGGTTTGAAACATAGTTAGAATGTGGGTAGGCCAAGAGGATAAGGGAAGATTGTTTAGGCAAAACCCTCCTTGGTCTCTACTGGAGCATTCATTTTGTCCATGTCTTTTTTTTTTTTTTTTTTTAGTCTAAGTATATACACATATGTAGAAAAATAATCAGCTTTGAAGAAAGTTTATGATAGAATATATGGCCCACTATGCATGGGATGCTCAGGCGGAGACAGAGAAAAATATATTTTAACTTTCGAATTGAGTAGTTATTATTTTTGTGATTGCTTCCCTTTCTTCATTTATTTTCCCTTTGCCTGTTTGTTTGGTGATTCTTGCAGATAGGTGGGAAGGTGGGTAGGCATAGATGTCCAAACGGTAAAGCAGCTTTCCCTGGGGTCAAAGCAAATCACTGCATAAATCAACATACATGAGAATTTCACAGTCTCGCAGCCTCAGGAGGATTTTTGAAAACTGACATGCTAGAGCTTTTCAAGTCGCCTTTGTATAATTTGCAGGGTATTCTCAGCATTACTCTCTCAATACTTGCTACAGAAATGTTAGAAAACTTCAGACGACAGCTTTTGCCTTTGAAACTTTCGGATATTTTTCCACCCACAGCTTTGTTTTTGAACCTCGACTGGCACAGGCAGCCTTATAAACTGGATTGCCAGAGCCCAGGGATAGTGCACCCCCAGTCGGCCAAATATGAAGGAGATTTTGCTGAAGAAATCTCCTGGTAGGCTCCCCCTACTCCTAAAATGAGGATTTGGAAAGACTCAAAAGTCTTCTCTCTTCTCTCAAAAACTGGGCCCATAGGGCCTTGAACAATTTGTAAAACACAACAAAAGGAATCAAGATAAAAAAATCTATATACCCTCTGGCAGGGTTTTATGCATTCATACACAATTTCAGTGGGCATTCTAAAGCTCCATGGAGGGAGCTGAGCTGTGAGGAGATGCTTTCCTTGTTGTTTTGTTTATGAGAGAGAAGCAGTTTCATTATTTAGGTGTTAAACTGAAAAAAAAAAAGTGTATTTAAAAGAAATCCTAGTTAGCTTATTTTACCTTAGATAATCAGTGGGACAGTGAGGCAAAAGTTGTAATGGTATTTGTGGTGCTAATGGGAAGCAAGGAGATAATTAGCTTAGTACCCTATTGATGGGAAAGTACTTCGTTTCCCAAGTGAGACTTTTTACTCTTGGACACTGACAACACTTTCACTTTCTTCCCCATACCTGGAATATTGGCTATAACCCTAGTAACGGTCATTCAACACATATTTATTGGCACTTACTATTTGCTATTGTATTTTCTAAGAGTATAAATTGAATTTTAAAGAGTGTTTTTGTCTTCAGGAAGCACACAACCTGGTGTGGAAAATGGGTATAGGGACAGATAATTGTAAATAGTTTGATGAATAGAATAAGAAATCTGGGTTGGTGTGCATGTGAGAAAAATGGGAGAGAGTCTACTAAGAAAGAAAATGTACAAAAATAATATATCACACATAGGTCAGGTAGAGAGATAATTGCTGAAGAACTCACAAGCAATGAATGCTATTGCTCCATATGTTTTATTGACAAGGTAGAAATACACACACACAGACACACAGACACACACACACACTATCTTAAAGGAATGGACAAATAATTATACAAGTAGTCATGTTAGAAAATAATATATTTCTACAGCATTTTACTATTTTAAATTCCCTCTCAAAGGCATAATGTGACATTGTAGTTATTGGTATTTTTGATTTATAAGGAAATAACTTAATTGGACACAATCATAAATTATATTACAAATAGAGCATTCTAATTTCCAGTTTTCTAACTTTTAGGTAAATATTCTTTTTAACAACTTTTCCTTCAGTGGGGAAAATCTTTTATTGGAATAGAGACAATAGAAGGGCCAAGGTAGAAATTACAGATATGAGCCAGGGTCTGACTAAAGAGATGTAAGTTTGGGTAATTTGATTTAATTGGATGGTTCAGAAGAAACAATGGCCTAATCTTGACATCCTAGTGATGAGAACAGAGAAATAGTTTCTTATCTTATTAATGAGAAAATATACAAAGCACAATTAAACAATGAAATACTAGAATATAAAATAGCAATAGGGTATAAATAAAATAAATATGCTATAAATTATAGAATCTCAAGTCCTAAGCATACTTAAGGATATTCAGTAGAGATGGAGAGACTTAAAATGAACCAGAGGTGGGAAACTTTTTAAAGGTAAAAGAAATGAGCAAAGGAACTAACTGTATGAAGTAGGAATGCTCTTTTTTTTCCAGAGGTAGCTGGAATGGGAAGGGACAAGAGTAACACATACGGTGAGATTTTTAAGTGGTCAAGATGGAACTAAAGGAAGCTCATTTTTGATGGTATAAGTAGCTTCAGAAAGTTTAGAAGTTGAGACATCTTCTAAAAGTAAATGTGAAAAAGATGAGGTTTAAGACTGAAACAATTGGAGAAGTTTAGGGATATGTAATATGAGGAATGGGACAAAAAGAGATGAATAAAATGATTGAGGAGTAGATGAAGATCCAACTTAGATTAGATGGCAAGGATGAATAATAGAACTGGTTAGTGTATTGGGTATCCACAATTATACCAAAGTAGAAGCAGAATATATGAGAATAGGAGATAAATGCTCTGGTTTGGAGCGCTGTTTTGGACTAATGTGAAAAATGTTGGGTAGTGGTACAAAGGATGATAGTGAAATGAATGGATTTCTGAGAGAACAGATCTAAGCTATAACATGAAATAAATTAAATAGTTGTTGATGGGGGTAAAATTAACAGATTTTTTTTCAGGAGTAAAGACAATAGTAGTTTAGGTACGGAAGTAATGAGTGTTTATTATAATAATCTTAGTATTTATAAGAAAGACACAAAATAATACAGCTTACACAAAATAGCAATAAAACAGAGTTGGTAAAATATCTTATAATGTGAGGAAAATTAATAGAACCATAATCAGAGTGAAAAGTTTAATTCATATTAAGAATTTAAAAGACCAAAGAGACAACATAAGTATGGATATATAGAATTTTAATTGCTGAACCAATTCACTCAATTATTAGATGTATATACTTGGTAGTCAGCAAATAAATAGAGATGCATTATTTTGTTCATATGAAAGATTTAAAATCATGTACTTGGTCAAATTGGGAATTTCAATATATTCTTGAAAGTAGAGAACTGACAGTTTAAACTCTCTGATTATGATGTTGCAAAGACAGAAATGAGCAAGATAGTAATCACCAAATGATTTTAACCACTTCGTTCTTCAGAATAACCTGGCTATTTTATAACAAACTTGGAGACATTGCTAAAGATTTCATTGAGGAAAATGTGTAAACTTTTGATAAGAAAGATTAGAAAATAAATGTTCTGAACTTTCAATATAAGCTGTTATAAATAGAATAACTATTAACCAAAGTAAAAGAATATTAATAACAATATTGAAAATAAATGAATTGATCAATAAAATAAAAAGCATATTTGATTAATAAAACTTTGTCAAAAAGAATTTAAGTAGAATATGAAGTGTGTTTATCTATTATCTGTCGATCTATCTTAACTGCAAAGCNAAAGAATATTAATAACAATATTGAAAATAAATGAATTGATCAATAAAATAAAAAGCATATTTAATTAATAAAACTACTTTGTCAAAAAGAATTTAAGTAGTATATGAAGTGTGTTTATCTATTATCTGTCGATCTATCTTAACTGCAAAGCTACTTGAATTACAAAAGATTACATGTGAATTTATGTTAATTAATTTGAAATCTAGGTGTTTTTTCCATAAAAACTATAAATAAGCTGCCTCAAGAAGATGTAAAAATCCTAAGTAGATTTTTTAAAATACAGAAAAGTTTTATTAAATAATTAGCATTTTAATGACCACCTAATCCAGAAAGATTTAGGAGTTCTAATTTTCTAAATCATTCAAATTATTCCAGGGCATAGAAAAAATTACAAAGATCTCATCAATTCATTTGAGATAGCTTAAAGTTAAATTAATATATATTTATATAAATATTAATATATTATATATTGTTATATAAATCACATAGCATATAATTATTACATATTATGAATAATTATATAACATAATAAATTATACATAATAATATATTATAATATATACTTTATATATAAATGTATTTAATATACACTCATACCTTGAAAATATTGTGGGTTTATGTCTAATCCACAATAACGCAAATATTACAATAAAGTGAGTCAAATGAATTTTTTGGTTTGGCAGTACATAGAAAGGTTATGTTTACACTATACTATAGTCTAGTAACTGCAATAGCATTATGTCTAAAAAACAAGTACATATCTTAATTTAAATACTTTATTGCTAGAAAATGCTAACTATCATCTGAGCTTTCAGCAAGCTGTAATCCTTTTGCTGGGGAAGGGTCTTGGCTCAGTGTTGATGGCTGCTGACTGATCAGGGTTGTGGTCGATGAAGGTTGGGTGACTGTGGCAATTTCTTAAAATAAGACAATGATGAATTTTCTTGCATCAGTTGACTCTTCCTTTCACAAATGAGTTCTCTATACCATGTGATGCTGTTTGTTAACATTTTACCCATACTAGAACTTCCTTCAAAATTAGAGACAATAATAGTCTAAATCCTTTGTGTTCATTCAAACAGTCTTCACAGCCTCATCATCAGGAGTAGATTCCATATCAAGAAACCACTTTCATTGCTTATCCATAAGAAGCAATTCCTCATCCATTCAAATTTTAACATGAAAGTGCAGCAATTCAATCACATCCTCAGGCTCCACTTCCAATTCTAGTTCTCGTGAATTTCCACCACATCTTCAGTTACTTTCTCCACTAAAGTCTTGACCTCCTCAAAGTCATTTATAAGGGCTGGAATCAACTTCTTCAAACTCCTATTCATGTTGATATTTTGACCTCTTTCTATGAATCATGAATATATTCGTATATTTTTAAAGATTTTTCTTATTTATTTGACAGAGAGATAGAGAGCATAAGTAGGCAGAGTGGCAGGCAGAGGGAGAGGGAGAAGCAGGCTCTCCGCTGAGCAGGGAGCCCAATATGGGACTAGATCCCAGGACCCCAGCATCACAACCTGAACCAAAGGCAGCAGCTTAACCAACTGAGCCACCCAGGCACCCGAATCATGAATATTTTTAATGACGTCTAGAAAGGTGGCTCCTTTCCAGAAGATTTTTAATTTACTTTTCCCAGATCCATCAAAGGAATCACTGTCTATGGTAGCTGTAGACTTAATGAAATGTATTTCTTAAATAATAAGACTTGAAAGTCAAAATTACTCTTTGATCCATAGGCTGAAGAATGGATGTTGTGTTAGAAGGCATGAAAATGTTAATTTTGCTGTACATCTCTGTCAGAGCTCTTGTGTGACCAGGTACATTGTCAGTGAGAAGAAAGACTCTGAAAGGAATCTTTTTTTCTGAGCAATAGATCTTAGTTGTGGGCTTAAAATATTCAGTAAACCATGTTATAAACAGATGTGCTGTCATCCAGGCTAGATGTGTTCTATTTGTAGATCATAAAATGAGTAGATTTAGAATAATTGTTAAGGGCCCTAGGATTTTCAAAATGATAAATGAACATTGGCTTCAACTGAAAACTTACCACTGCATTAGTCCTTAACAAGGGAATCATCCCATCCTTTGAAATTTTGAAGCCAGGCATTGACTTCTCCTCTTCTGCTATGAAAGTCCTAGATGGCATCTTCTTCTAATATAAACCGGTTTCCTTTACAATGATAATCTGTTGCGTAGTATAGCCACTTTCATTAGTTATTTTTTTCTAAACTTTTTGAGTATAGTTGACAATGTTACTTTATTTCACTAATTCCCTTAACTAAATCATCTGTTTAACATGCTGCAACTTCTGCATCAGAGTGCTGATGTAGCACTCTGCTTCACCCTGCACTTTTTTGTTATAGAGATGGCTTTTTTCCTTAAACCTCATGAATGAATCTCTGCTAAACTTCAGACTTTTCTTCTGCAGCTTCCTCACCTCTCTCAGCCTTCATGCTATTGGAGAAATTTAGGGTCTTGCTCTGCATTAGGCTTTGGCTTAATGGAATGTTGTGGCTGGTTTGATCTGTCCAGACCACTAAAACTTTCCCCATATTAGCAATAAGGATATTTTACTTTCTTATCTACTATGTGCTCACTGGTGTAGAACTTTTAATTTGCTTCAAGAACTTTTCCTTTGCATTCACAACTTGAATAACTGGTAAAAGAGGCCTAGCTTTCACCCTGTCTTGGCTTTGACACGCCTTCCTCACCAAATTTAATTATTTCTAGCTTTGGATTTAAAGTGAGAGATGGCAACTGTTCCTTTCACTTGAAAACTTAGAAGCCATTATGGAGTTATTAATTGGCCAAGTTTTCATATCATTGTATCTTAGTGAATAGGAAGGCCTGCGGAGAGGAAGAGATGAGGAACAGCCTGTCAGTGGTATAGTCAAAACACACTCATTTGTCAATTAAGTTTGCTGTGTAATATGTGTGTGGTTTGTGGTGCTCCCAAAAATTATAATAGTCATATCAGAGTCCTTGATCACAGATCATCATAAAAAATATAATAATAATAGAAAAGTTTGAAATATTGAGCAAATTAACAAAATGTCACTCAGAGACACAAAGTGAGGAAATGCTATTGGAAAAAATGGCACCAAAAGACTCGCTGGATATGGGGTTGCTACAAACCTTGAAGTATTAAAAAAAAAAACAAAACCACAGTATCTGTGTCACAATAAAGCAAAGCACACTAAAACAAGGTATAGCTGTATGTACAAATACAAACACACAAATCACAGAAACTTAGCCATACAACATTCTCATTTATGAACCAGGAGGAAAAATCCTAATAAGAAGTAATAACATTGGGTTTGTATATCACATTATGCATCTTTTTGTAAGTATTAATATAATTCTTCAAATAACCATCTAATCAGGGGGTATAGCCATTATCATCCTCATTTTATAAGTGAGCAACTAATTCAGAGAGAGAGAATGATCTTGCCAATCACTTTCAGTATATGAAATGTGGAACAGGAACCTTACTGCTTTCGTCTCCAGGATGCTCATTCCTATGGTGGGTGTGGGGTGAAGGCTGCAGGCTTTATTCTTCCACAGTTGTCATGATTGGCTCAGCTGGACATTTTCCTCCTACTGACATCAGTCAAAATGTTACCCAACAGACATCAGCACTTTTGCACTGACACATGCTAGTGTGCCTCTGATACTAGCTGATCTGAGGCAGAATCAAAAGCAAAGTGTAAAAGACAAGTTGCAAGGAGATGCATGTCAGAGTGGGAGGGAATACAGTCGGCTGGTTGTCATTTCACCACTGTGATCCTATGGTATCCAGAATTTTCATAAATAGGGGAGGGTGTAGAAACAGACTGTGGAAATCATGTGTTACTCCTTAGATGAGAATATAGTAGGGTGGCAAAATAAATATTTGGATCAGGAATTAAGAAACTTTTATTGATTCATTCAAAATATATTTATTAAATAGCTACCTTTCTTTTTTTATTTATTAATGAAATACACACGTTTCTTGCCCTTGTGGAGCTAAAAACTGATAAGGGGAAATAGACTATAAGCAAGCAAGCACTTAAAAAAAAGTACCTAATGAAATTTTGTTCTAATACTGGCTACTGTGCTGAAGGTCAACTAACACTTGGACACACTTTAGTCATGAGATTCCTGAGAGGTCATTTAAATTTTTCAACCTTATACTTTCTTCTACAGAATGGAAATAATAATATTAACTGTGTGATATCTATTATGGTCCTGATAAAATAATATGTATGAAAGCGTATTTAGAGCAAGTAGCATAGTACCTCTGTTAATGAAAGTGATTATTATTAGTGGTATTATTTTCCTGATAATCAAGATAAATACTCCTAAAAATTATAAATTGCTATTTGAATGCCTGTGGTGATAGTATTTTTATTTTTTGTTTTGTTTTGTTTAGGGAATAAACTAATTACTATTAGCTTTGTAATATCACTATGGAATCATTAGAAGATAATTATGAGGATAAGCCATTGTTGAGCAAGCTGTATATGTTTAACAAATATTAAGAAAAATAACTGATTTTATTGTGGCTTACTAGCAGTTTTGGCAATTATTATTTTTATTTCTTTTGCTTTAAATTTTGGCCATTCAACAGGTAATTAATTGTTTCATGAAGAAAAGACGAGATAAGGGGCTAGAGGATGAGGGTAGAATTCAGACTAATTGCCATCTAATATGTCCACGTAGTTCAAAAAGAATTGAAAGCAGTTTTAAGAAACGCTTATTCATGTCATCTAGCACTAATTGGTGGTAAAACAATCCACATATAGAAATGAAATTAGAAACCCAGGGGGAGAAAAATCAAAGCTAAAATGAAAGCAAATTGCATGGCAAACATTACTTACATTACGATATCAAATAAAGGAAAACAGTATGAGAAATGAAGCCACATGAGCAAAAAGAAATTTGATTTCTATTTGCATGTCCAAACTCCTTTTACTTAGATATAAATCAGAAGGCCTAACATTTGACCCTGCTGAATTTGCTCATTTCCCCTTCCCCATTAGTTTAATTGAATATATCTTAAAAGNATCCACATATAGAAATGAAATTAGAAACCCAGGGGGAGAAAAATCAAAGCTAAAATGAAAGCAAATTGCATGGCAAACATTACTTACATTACGATATCAAATAAAGGAAAACAGTATGAGAAATGAAGCCACATGAGCAAAAAGAAATTTGATTTCTATTTGCATGTCCAAACTCCTTATACTTAGATATAAATCAGAAGGCCTAACATTTGACCCTGCTGAATTTTCTCATTTCCCCTTCCCCATTAGTTTAATTGAATATATCTTAAAAGCAAACATCATTTTTTATAAATAGTTTGATGAAAATAATTGTCTCATTATATAATTCTTTGAATATCTTAATAGCATCCTCAGATGAGAAACAGGATATTATAATGAGACCAAAAGGCAGAATAAGGGGGATGCAGTGTTTGTGTCCTAAGGGATATTTAAGATAGATTTTAGGACAAATTTTAAGCCACAACATTCTAGAATTTGGAGAAACTGTAAAACTGTACCCTCAGAAACTGACTCATTTTTTTCTTTACACAGTAAAACAAATCTTGCCTAATGACAAGGTGGGACATACATTTCTTTTACTTTACCACCTGAGAATAAGGGTATATTCCTAAATTTATTGAGATGATAACATCTCACATGTACATGTTATTTTGTAGAACAGAACTCTCATGCATTTTTTTCCAAAATATTTTTAGTCTTAAATAAAACTATGAAATCTACAAATTTAGAGTTAGTTTCCATGAACAAAATCAGAAAAATATCATAGACACTGCACTTACATTATTGCTTACCCTACACTTGAGGTTTTGTCAATAAATCGATTTACCCTTTCAGCTATTTTTTTTCGTGATTGTTTTATAATCTTCACTGTTTTCCAGAAAATGTTATTAATCCCAGGTAATTAAAGATGATTTTTTAAATTAACATTTCCCAATTCTATTTTAAAATAAATTTATTTTCCTCTATTACAAAGGAAAGTACACAGATTATTAAAACCTTTAGAAATATGAAAAGAATGTAATGAAGAAAAAATCTTACCTCTTCCATCCACAGCTTACCACAGGGGGAGAATTACATTTTAAAGTATTAGTGCATTTACTCTTGGAATTTTTTCTGTGCATGTTTGAGCACTGGTATATGTAATGTTGGATGTATGGAGTTCTTAAAAAATAAGTTATTTATCTTATAAAAGTTGTCCAATTTTTTTTAGATTTACAAGTACATAGTGAAAAAAAAATAGGCTGAAAGGAGCTGTTAAACATTTTTCTTACCTGCCAAAATTTTACTTCTATGCTGATGAATATACCTAACAAGCCTAAATCTAATGGTACATCTGAAATTGTTATTACATTATGTAAGGGTTAACCCTATGTTTGTTTACAACATAACTTCCTACACTTTTGAGTCCCTAATATTTATTTCCCTAAAGCCTTAGTTATAAAACTATGTACTGTGCTGCTCAGATTGCCACAGCTAGTTCACAGAGACACCTCAGTTATTTCAAATTTTTGAGGAAAACATAACAACATCTATTAAACACTGTCAGGTCAAGGTAGTTTACAGCTTCAACATTAGATCACATATGTATCTTTATAAAACTGGATTTTTCAGGAGATGCTGTGATGAAAAATAAATATTACATTATAATTATGAATCCACTGGATATAAGAGTGGTAATATATCCAATGTTTGAAAGTTGCACAGTACCCAACAGATGCAAATATCCCATTAATAAATAATGGTGATTATTTAATAGTGAAATAAAAAATTACTATTTTTAATTTCTGAATATTACTTTTTCAGACATATCTAAGTTTTAAAACATAAATATTTAAGTAATTTTAATCTAATTTATAAATAAACAGAACTATTATGTATTTATTTTGATAAGGGTACTGTGAAAAATTACTGAGATAATAGGTTGTCATTTCTGGGAAAGACTGGGAACTTCTGGCCTAAAGCTCACATTCTAGTAATATTTTTCAAAATTATTAATGAATGATCATTATTTAAATATTTATACATTTAATATTTATTTTTAATGACCTTACTCATGCAAGATAATTCTGCTGGGTATAAAATTTTTGAATTATAAACTTTCCCTCTCAAAACACTATAGATTTATTTCCTATATTTTAAAACACTGAGTCATAAATCAAGAGTATATTTAATTAAAAAAATTGTTTAGTGCTAATGTTGAATTTGAACAAAAAAATTGCTGACAAGATAGACTATAAACTATCTCTATTAATTTTATAATTAGTAAAGTTTCCTTTATAAGATCAGCATTTATAAGCCTTGAATCTGTGAATCCCTTGAAATAGTATATATTTTTGTATGGTATACAAATTTTTTTCTTCAGAGGAGCCACAGCTTTCATTAGTTTTCATTAGATTTCATTTTCATAGTCATTTCGACTACCAATTTTGGTTTTTCCCTCAAGTTCTATAGTTCTAGAGCTGTTAAGTCAATATATATACATTTTATTTTGTTTTCAAAATCATTATATTTTGAATAAATGATTTTATTTCTGCATTTCATTTATTGCAGACTTTTTTGTGGCAAGTTGAATAAAAGGCATGTGAATAGTTATTGATTTTCTTACTTAGAGTAAATATGAAGGAGGAAGCATCACAAGTTAAGTTTTCTGATAAATTTAGACATTATTTCTCTTTCTGTGTGGCAAGGTAAGCAGTAGTCCTGGAAAATGAATGATTTTGACTGAACTATTCAGTAGATATGACCACAAATGGGAAGCTTGAAATAAAGTCATAGAGAGAAAGAATCCTATAGACACAGCTTGTTATAGGAAAAGCAATTTGCTATTCTCCATCTTGATCTTTAAAACCAGTTGCCATCCTGAGTAAGTTCTGGACACTTTGTGGTTCTGGCAACGCCTGCGCTGCTGAAACTCAGCATGCTGGATTCATTGATATTCATTTAAATTACTCATTTGGGCTCCCAAGGGCCTGTACTTCAGTTTCATTTTGACTTTCAAGCATCAGTGAACCAAAAATAAAAAGCAAAGAACAGCCAAAACCATAGCATCTCATTTCGTTTTGAGATTGAATTTGGGAATTTGCAAGAGAAATGATCTTGACACAGAAGAATGCCCAGTATTGTCAGGAATTCCTGTAAAAGCCAAGAACCTTTTCAGGAATTGAGCCTAATGATTTGGTTGATAACATAGTAAAGAAACCAGATAAATATCAGGTGATTATCACCTGGTTTGGTGTTTTGTTGCAAACATTTTGCAGAGCTCTAACTGTGATGTGCATTAGTCACGCTACTGGAGCAGAAAATCAATAAAATGAGGTTCCAAAAATAAAATATTCTTTTGGAATGTTGCTCTGAACTAATTAGCAATGAGTCATTTAAAAGGACTTACCTGTCATTAGGTGTGTGTGTGGGGGGGGGAGGTATTTACCAAACCCAGTTTCCTGACAAACCATTTTTTTTGAGATTGAGGGGGGAAAAAGATTAAAAACTTTGATTCACAAAGTGACTTTTATTTTGACAATAAATAACACAGAAGTCACATTGTGAAATGAGAAACTTAATCATTTTTCTGTCATGTTATTTGTCAAAATATAGAGAGGAAAAATGATAACTCATAAATGAAAGGTAACTTTATTTCTTTTTGCTATTTGAAAGTTATAAGAAATGAAAAAGCTTCATCTGTTGATGATTTGGGATCACATACAGACAGGATGAAAACAGATCATAGTTGCTTCTGTTTGAATTTTGTTTGAAGTTAAACTTTTTAATTTGCTAAGCTGTCCATGTAGATAAAAATCATTTTTTAATCAAACAATTCTGGTATACTGCATTTTAAAAGTAAAATTTAGCATTGTAAATATATAATATCCACATAGAGTAAGATTTCTTTTCCTTTCTCTCTCTCTCTCTCCACCCACACACACACACACACACACACACACACACACATATGTACATATATAGATATTTGGATATATACTGAATTTATATACCATTAATAGATTTAGCATTAAATACCACTTTAAATATTTTTAGATCAGCTAGACTTGCTTCACCTGATTTCTTCTGTCAGGAAATTGTCTTTCAAATGTGGAAAAGTCTTAGAACTAGTCTTAGAACTAGTCTTCCATAAGTCTTAGAACTAATTTAAAGGGATCCAACATATTCATGTCTAAACATTACCACTAATAAAAGGCACAAGGGTCCAAATATGCAAAAATTCAGGTTATTATATTTAAACAGACTTGAAATTGAAATACACTTTATATTTGTATTCAAATAGTAGTAGTGCTTCTAATATTCTGAGAATTTATAGCTTCTCAAAATGAAAATAACAACAACCAGCAAGCAAACTGAGAAACTGCAATTACACAAGAGAGTAAATATCTACCTGTTGTCTCTTTCTAATTAGTTGTTCTATTCCTCTTCATTCCCCACCATGTGACCTTTCAAATCAATGAAAAAATAAACAGCTTAACATGATTCCTTCTGTCCAGCTCTTCTCTCATTTCCTCTCTGGCTTTCATTTTCTCGTGTTCCCCTGATCAGACATACCTTTATTTCTCCAGAGAGAGGTTTCTGTTCTGATTCCTTATTCCAGACACTTAGAGCCTGAAATTATTGACCACAACACAATCCCATCCCAACCATCAAACTCAGTCTCATGCATCCATACCTTACGTGTGTGTGCACATCTGCTGAATCATCTCTGCATCGCAGAATCACTCATCTCCCAGCTCAAATGAAGAGAAGCAAAGGAAGAAACAAAGCAAATCCAGGAAAGTCATCTAGATCAAAGTCTGGGCAGAAGAAATTTAGAGGATATTGAAAGAGGAAAAATGCATTAAGGAGAAGAGTTGGGAGTAGGAGGGCAATGGAGCATGGTGTGAAGGGATAGACAGTAGAGAAAATCATAAATTCTGGAGCTATTTCTGATAAAACAGCTGTGACTTCAAACTTAGAAATCATCAGGGGCACTTATCAGGCCTGACCATCAGAGCAAGCATCTTTATTATCTTCTTAAGAATTATGTAATTCAGAGAGTAAGTAGGACAAGGACCATATTAAAGGCATCAGCTTGTTAGTTTATAAGAAGGAGAAGGAGGAGGAGGAGTTGGCAGGGGGGGAAGAGAAGGAGGAGGAGGAGGAGAAGAAGAAGAAGGAGGAGGAGGAGAAAGAAAGAGAAAGAAAAAGAAAGAAAGAGAAAGAAAGAAAAATAGAAGGAAAGACAGAAAGAAAGGAAGGAAGGAAGGAAGGAAGGAAGGAAGGAAGGAAGGAAGGAAGGAAGGAAGGAAGAGGAAAAGAAAAGAAAAGAAAAAAGAAAAGAAAAGAACAAAGGTGCTATTAAAAGACTCAACTTTGGATCTCAAAAGGCTCAACTTTGGATCCATGTATTTAAAAAAATATTTCCTGTGTACTGAAACCCCACAATGAGAAGGGCCACCAACCTGTTTGGATGCATTTAGTGGAATCAGTTTTGCAAATCAGCTTCTATTAGGATGAAAAAAATTTTTTAAATTTCTTTTAAAAAAATAATTGCAAAAGAACTTCAAGAATGAGAACTGGCAAATTCAGAGATTATTATCCAATTTAATTTAACAAAATGCAGCTAAGAAATAGAGGGTGTGGAGGTGGAAAGAAGAAAATAATGTTATAAGCAAAGGGGAGACTGAATACATGGAGCATAAATTGTATTAGATGAAGGGTCACAAAATGAACTGATGAAAAAGAGAAACTATATGAAATGTATTTGATTTTTAATTCATCATTTGATATAGGATTTTATGAAAGTTTGCTTACAAATTAGTTTAAAGCTATTCAGGATTTTTTAAAAAATCAACCAAAAATTGACTGAGAAAGAAAAGACAAACTAATGCCAAATGGTAATATATGCGTTTGGGAAAGGTGTGAATGTTAAATCCTGCCTGATTTAATATTTTAATGAATTGGAAATACGTGAGATTGTGGTTCATATTAAATTGAGGTGATTCCAATCCCATGGAGACTATATAAATCTCTACTTGCAAATCTGAGCTTTTCTTTCAGCTTTCCTTCTTAGTATTTGTGATTTCATTCTCACTGGCTATGCTTTGAATAGAGGAGAGGCAATGCTACATGGAAGAAGTCACTCAGGAAACTATGATCAGCATACACGAAACCCTTATGGGACTTATTTCCTTATTAGTTGGTAATCTAACCAGTCACTTAGGTTGTCAGTATCAATATTTTCTTGTATCAGGTGGAATGAATAATACCTTTCTTATAAAGATATTTTGTTTTAAAGATAAAATAAAAGAAATACCCAGGCCATTTTTAAAATCATATCAAAAAAGTAGTGAGTAGAGGTGTTCAATAAATATTAACTTCTCTGTCCCTCAGTCCCTTTCTAAGTATGTGGCCCAACATGATCATTTTTCAGGTAAGGAAGCTACAGCTCGGAGAAGTGAAGACAGTTATTTGAATAAGCACGTGTAACTGGTTATAGCAGCAAGTATATGGGATAGAAAATATCCTAATTCACAGGTCAGCAGTATTTGCAACTTACCATTCTGTCTTTTGCTTTTGTTTCTTTACCCTAAATTTTTGCCCTGTAATAAGCTTATGGTGGTAAAAACAGTGTGCTTTTTTTTTTCAGCTTAGTCTCTTTTAAGACCCAGAGGCAAAAGGCTCTACACCAGATCTTTACTTCATCTACCCATAAGCTATATCTATCTGAGTGTCCTAAGAAGTCAAAATCACTGTTAGAAAATACCTAAAATATTTTTCCTTCAATGTCTTGAGTATCTCCCAGAAGCTTCAATCATTGTGAATATAACTTTATTTTACATTGCCTGGAAGCAAATCCTTAGAGTTATTTGTGAAATCCTCTCCTTCTTTATCAACACATTTTTATGAAAAAGCCTATTCTATTGTTTTGCTTAATATATTTTTTCATTCATTACATTTCCATAACCACCACTGAATTCTAATCTCATCACATATTCACTTGTGTAGTAGAAATATTTTGATATATTTTAATGGGTATGGTTTTCAATGTCAATAATTTATTTTCATATACACTTTTCTCTCCTAATACTTCCATCTTTTAAAACAGATGTTATTATCCATGACTGTAAGAAAAGACGGGCCACCACAGAACATCACACAAATAAATGACCAAGAATGTTAATTTCTGTCTGTTGAGCTTTAAAACCCAAATTCCAAAGATAAATAATAGATTTTTAAAAATATTTGCAAAGCAAGTTTATTTTATTTTTCTGCCCCTGAGGAAATACACTTACTTTGCTAGAATAGATCAGAAGACATGATTCAAATATAAAAGAAATAGAGTTCTGTTTTCAGTTTGGTGGTATCAGCTTTTAATAGACCACAGATGACAACTATAAACTGAATAACATATAAAAAGAATTACCTGAAGTCTCTGGAAAATGAACAAAAACAGACTAATTTTGGTGATAATCTAAAGTTAGAAGAAGAGGACAGCATGGGATGAGTTTTTCACTGTCTCAGCTTTAGTGTGAGGGCAGACCTCAGACATGGAGTAGTATGGCCCAGGGTGGCTAAAATTCTCACAGAAAACCCACTGTCTTTATGGTCTGAAGAAAGAGGGGACAGGTTCAGGGCAGGGTTAACATAGATATCAGAACATTAGGGTTGGGGGAAAATCTTAAAAGAAGTAAACAGAAAAGCAGAGCCCCCAAGTCTGTGAATAACCTCTGTCCAAATATCTGGCTAATCCCTGTATAATGAGCAAGCTAAGCAAATTCAAAGAAACTTTCAGCTAATAAAAAGAATTTAACTGGGCGCCTGGGTGGCTCAGTGGGTTAAAGCCTCTGCCTTTGGCTCAGGTCATGATCTCAGGGTCTTGGGATCGAGGCCCACATCAGGCTCCCTGCTGAGCAGGGAGCCTGCTTCCTCCTCTCTCTGCCTGCCTTTCTGCCTACTTGTGATCTGATCTTTCTCTCTCTGTGTCAAATAAATAAATAAAATCTTTAAAGAAAAAAAAAAAGAATTTAACTGATATTTGAGTTGCCCACTCTAGGTGAGGCAGATATTGATTGCTGTTTAAGCTAATGAAGTTAATCGCTTGAAAAAAAAATTGTTTAAATAACATGTTTTGAAAGATTAGAACAACAACAGAAGGGAAAAATTAGAACAGAACACAGAGTCTTTATGATTAAATAGTAATAATGTCCATAATATAATCTAAAATTACTCAAAACATAAGGGATAGGAAAATATGATTCATTCTCAAAGGCAAAGACAATCAAAAGAAGGCAATTGTGAGAAGATGATAGAATTGTTAGGAAGGAGCTATGATAAAAATGCTAAATAAGGTAAAGGAAAATGCATTTGGAAATAGTAATTCCTAATAAAGGAAATAGAAAAGATATGTTAAATAAAAGTATAATTTTTTAAAAGAAAAAATTTGAAATTAAAAAATCACTTAGCTATGCTCAATAACACAATGGAAACGAGAGAGGAAAGAGTTAGTGACCCTTAAATTGAAAAAAAGATCTATCTATATCTATATCTATATCATCTATATCTATATATCTATCTATATCAAAACTAAAGAAAATTAGTGAAGAAAGGCTGAAAACAAATGAATAAGACCCTCAGGTTCTTATGAGACAATATAAAAATATCTCACATAATTTGATCTGTAGTTGCAGAAAAAAAGGAAAGGGAAATAGAGCAGAAAAAATATTTGAAGAAATAATTGCTGAAAACTTTGCAGATTTGGTAATAGACATCATTTATAGATTTTAAAAGGTCAGTGATATCCAAACCAGATAAATAACAATAAAGCCATGCCTAGGCACAACATAGTCAAATGGTTGAAAACCTATGATAAACATAAAATATTGAGATAACCTGGGAAGAAAATGACTGACCCAGAAGAAATGCTAAATAAATAAATAAATAAAGATGTTTGTCAGAAAAGAATCTTTGGGATTTGTTTGCTTGTTTATTTATTAATTTGAAACATAAATTTAAAAGATCACTTTAGCTGGACTCAAAAGACTTGGATTTTACATAATCTTACTTGGCCACTGAATTATTATGTAAACTTAAACAATTCAATTAACCTCATAGGGCCTCAGTTTCAACATCTGGGAAGAAAAAGAAGTTATAAAATCCAGCTGTGCATTTGTAATATGTGCTCTGGAAAATGCAGTTAAATTCTGAGATAAATTTCCTTTCCAGTTCAACCATTATATAAAAATATCTAACATTTTCTTATCATTTGATAAAGGAAGCATGCTACTTCTGCTCTAAGTATATTTTAAATATACTTAGTGTCTTAATTAGGAAACTACCCCCTACCCCCGTATCTAAGAGAGCACAAATTCAGTTCATTTGCAAAAAAATATATAAATAACATATGTTTGCACTTACATGACACAATCTGAGAAGTGCACATTAGTTTGTGAGTTAATTAAGGAAGACAACAAATGGCACTACTTACTTAAATAGGAAATGAAAAATAAGAAGTTGATTCCAGAATTGACAAATTTTTTTTTCACTCCGCTATTAAAAGCCATTGACTTTTTAAATGCTACCTTTCAATACCATGATTATTCCACTATCAATGAAATCCAAGGAGTCCTCTTTCAAGAGTTTCACAGAGAAGACTTAACCAAGATCATCCATGCCTTCTTGTTGTGGACTGAGTTTTAGAAATAACATATTTTTGTGATGGCTGATAAATATGAGGTCTATAGACTAGTGTTCAAGTAAAATGACTCACACTAAATTTCCAGACTCATGATATTAGCCTTCTTGTACAACGCTTTAAATTATGTAAAAGAAGCCACAGTCACTGCAGTATTTATATACGCATGATGCTATATGTACATAGATGTAGATATATATTTATTTGAATCCATGTAACTATCCTGTCCATACATATGAGAGATGGTTTTTTGAAGAGAAACACTATCCTAATAGATCACCAAATGCAAAACATTACTATACACATCAATTCATTGAAAAATGGGAGTTGGCATATATAAAAAAAGGTAATATGTCAATTTTACTTAAAAAAATTCTAATTAAATTATTCTATATCTACCCAACATATCTAAAATAATCTTCCATACCTAACATTCATCACAATGAGTGAGACTCACTCAATATACTTTAATAACATTGCAAATTGGAAATTGATGGTTATTACACAGCAGGGCTTGTTTTTCTGTTTTTCTTTCTTTTTTTTTTTTTCCTTTCTTTTCTTTTTCATTCTTTTTTTTTTTTTTTTTGGTATGTTATTTTCTTCACCTACTGTTACAATTAAATGTTGGGTATTCACTGGTTTACCTAATAGCCACTCATGATGTAATTTATTATTGATTCAAACATTTTAGAATTAGTTTTTCTTGAGTGTGCAGGACAAAAATATTAGGGTTATCCTCAACTCTTTTTTTTTTCTTGAAGAACACTTCTAAACATCAGCAAATACGTTCAGCTATATCTTGTTAATTCCACTGACATCTTTTTACCTCTACTTCCACCACCATTGCTTAAGATCTCAACACTATTCCTTAGAATTCAATAAAATTTGGTATCCTTGTTTGTAATCAGTCTCCTCCTTCACTTTTTTTTCTCCATACCTCAGTTCAGAGCTTCCCTTTAAAAAATATATTTGGCATGCCACTTCCCTGTTGATAACCTCCAATGGTTTCCCATCACCATAGAATAAAATCCAAAATCCTCACTGCAGCCACCATACCTGGCTAATGTTTTCTACTACTTTCTCCTTCTTTCATTCCATCCAGCCACAATGTCCTTACCTGTCCAACTATAAGCATATGCCTAACTTTGGGCCTCCACATTCTTTGTTCTCTATCTCTCCTATGCTTACTATATTTTATTCAGGTCTTTGTTCAACTATTAGCTGATTATCAGGGAGACCCTGTGTCACATCATATTTAAACATTTTCTCCATTTCTCTCCATCTGTTTTACTCTATTTTTCTTCATAACAACTCTCACATACTGAAATAATATTTGATTCTTAGTCTGGTCATTTATTTTATTGCCAGTAAGCTCTATAAGGTCAGGGAATGTTCTACTTATCCTTCTATCCTCAGCACCTAATCAGTAGGTATGCAATACCCATTTGTAGAATGAATAAATGAAATAACTTATGTATCCTCTAGGTGATACCTCTAAAGGAAAGAACTAGGCTTATTATTAATAGATATGGAAGTGACGTATTTATTTGTATTTATATAAATATATGTTTAAATGCAAACTTTGCATTTAATATTTATGTTAGTGATAAACAAAACTATATAATCATATAAGCCCCATGTATAATTTAATAAAATTTAATCGTTTCCTTTAATATTCAAGTTTTCAAACGAAAGTAAAAATTTATTTGTTTTATGTCATATTGTCTTAATATCTCTAACTTTTTTATTTACTTTCATATGAACTTGTCAAACTCTTGTTGATCTTGGTACATTATAGTCATAATTTCATCCACTTTCTTAAATATGTTCTGTTTTAATTAAGGAGAAGAAAAGTGTTCTATGTTTTATTTTTTTGTAATCCCTTATTGAAGATTTTAAGGTTTGCTTGAGTTTAGGCATTAATCATATACATGATGGAGGTTCTTAGGTAACATTCTGACTCATTTTCATGTTCCTGGAATTAACCCCTATGTCAAAACATGTTCATTTTGCATACTGCATTCAATCTGGTAAAGATGATGTGGTATTTCTCTTTACTAGAAAGTTCTTCTGAACAGCTAGCTAAATACACTGGATATTTAACTTCCTCTGCCCTTGATCTAGGTATGAGACCTATCATTTCTAAATATGATGGCATTTAAATGACTCCTTATCAGGATCCCATGACATTTCGTTGCATCAGCAATTATTTAAATTAAAAATGGCATTTGGTTCATTGTGCTTGGTGCAGCTGCTTTTAACTACCTTAAAACAAAACAAAAAAATCTGTGAAAGCCAATGGGGGAAAAATATAAAAGTTTATGGTACACAAGTGGGTAAAGAGGATGTGATACACACACACATACAACCCCACATGCACACAGAGGAATATTATGCAGTCATTAAAAGGATGAGATTGTACCATTTGCAATAACATGGACGGACTTAGAGGGTATTTTGCTAAGAGAAGTAAGTCAGATGAGAAAGAAAAATACCATATGTTTTCACCCATGTGTGGAATCTAAAAACAAAACAAAACAAAACAAAAAACCAAATGAATAAGTAGAAAGCAGAATCAGACCTATAAAGACAGAGAAAAAACTTATGGTTGCCAGAGGGGTAGGGAATAAGGATGGGCAAAATGGTTGAAGAGGAGTGGGAGATACAGGCTTCCAGTTATGAAATGAACAAGTCATGGGAATAAAAGGCACAGCATAGAGAATATATTCAATGATATAGTAATAGCATTGTATGATGACAGATGACACTACACTTGTGGTGAGCTTAGCATAATACATAGAGAAGTTGAATTACTATGTTGTACACCTGAAAGGATTGTGACATTTTTGTGTCAACTATACTTAAATTAATTTTTTAATGTGAAATTTTGCATCATAGCTAAAGACATATACTATAAGAACTGCTAAAGATTGGAAAACTAGATTAAGAATATTAGTTAAGGGCTCCCTATGATATATTTCTGAAATAACGTGTCTATGCCTGCCAATAAGGAGATATGAAGAAAAATAATATTTCACAAACTCATTGTCCTTAGTCCAGAAAGGTAAGGTTTGTGCCAAACAGAAAAATTGGCAGGTATTATTTCTGGTATGTGCTTTTCTGACTGTCCGTTTTTCTGCTCTTCTCCATTTAGAGGAAATAACTTGAAAACCAGCACAGGTAGTGGTGTGGGAAAGAATGATAAAATACATCATCCCAGGAAATATATAATTCCATAAGTAGATTGTTAAAGGAAATGGAGGGATATGAAGAGCCTGTTAGTGCATGTAGGAGATGCCATTTTTTGCATAATTTGTTGATTCAACTGCCACAAAACATGGAACTTAGATTAGAATATGATTCTCTGTCATTTCATTACAACCACATGAGATGAATATTGTTAGTACTTGAGAGTCTAGTGAGTAATCATACACATCAACAATTGTGCCAGGCATGAACTTAAAGAAGAACCCTACTAGAATCAAGTTATCAATAATTCATCAGAGGCCAAGGGGGAAACCTTTACTTCTGCTTCTCCTGTCACCATTGAGACAGTGCCCCCATACTTCAGTGAGAGCAGTGTCAGAGATAATCACCTAAAACCAGAGTCTTTGGATATTTTACAAAAAATGTCAAGATTTCAACAAAAAGTCATTACTCATTATTACAAAGAACAAGGAAGACCTCAAACTGAAGGGGAATTAAAAAAAAAAAAATACATTCCACCAGCAAGGACAGAGATGTTAGTAATCAGAAAGAGATTTTAAAGTGGCCATGATAGAAATACTTCAATGAGCAAATATGAACATGCTTGGGGAAAGAATGAAATCCCCAGCAAAGATATAGAAGATCTATAAGAGAACCAAATGGAAATTTTGAACTGAAAAAATATAATAGTTGAAATAAAAACGTCAATGTATGATCTCAACAGGATAATGGAGGCTACAGAAAGGAAAGAAAGAATAAAAGAAATAGAAAATAAAATAAGTTGCCCAGTCTGAATAAGAGAATGTAAATAAACTGAATAAAAACATAGATTGAGTCTTATGGATATGTGGAATTATTATAAAAGATATAACATTCATGTTATCAGAATTTCATAAAATGAGAAGAGAGTGGGGCTGAGAAATATATAGGAAAAATAATGGCTGAAACTTCCCATATTTTTAAGAAACATAAACCTATACATTTCTACATTTTGTTCAAATTTCGTCCTAAAGATTGCTCAAGTTACCCACTGGAAGGCAGGAAAAATAAAACAGAAAAAAAGAAACCGGAGAGGGAATAAATAACAGAAAATAAAACAAAACAAGATGGCAGAATTAAGCCCCAAAATACCAGTAATCACATTAAATGCAAATGGTCTAAATACACGAATTAAAAGACAGAGATTGGCAGAGTGCATTAATAAACAAGACTTGATTATATATCACTTAGAGGAAACTCACTTCAAATATAGGAATATATACAGGTTGAAAGTAAAAGAATGGAAAAAGTTTTATTATGTAAACAATCAAGAAAAAAAGCAAAAGTGCCTTTATTGTCATTAGATAAAGTAGACTTCAAAGCAAATAAATTTACCAGAGAAAGAGATAAACATTATATGATGATAAATGGGTCAATCTAAGAGGACAATATAGCCATCCTAAACGTATATATGTTACCAGACAGAGAAGTGATTCCAGACTTGGGTTTGGCTGCTTGCTGCCAGAAAATCAACACTTGAGAGACAAAGGATAGTGGGAAAGGAAAGAGTGCTTTATTCAGGACAATGGCAACCTGAGAAGATGGACTAATGTCCCAAAGACCATCTTCCCAGCCCAGGCAAAGCTGGAGGGCTTTAAAGGGGAAAGAATTGAAAATTATGGGGGCTAGAAGAAACTGGTGCTTTGGTGGTTAATCATATGTCCATATGACCCTGAACAGACTTGTTGGCATCAGTGGTGGCTGTTTTTGAATGGGGTTAGGACTTATTTTCTGGGGGGGTGCCTGGGTGGCTCAGTGGGTTAAAGCCTCTGCCTTCGGCTCAGGTCATGATCTCAGGGTCCTGGGATCAAGGCCCGCATCAGGCTCCCCGCTCGGCAGGGAGCCTGCTTCCCCTCTCTCTGCCTGCCTCTCTGCCTACTTGTAATCTCTCTGTCAAATAAATAAATAAAATCTTTAAAAAAAAAAAAAGGACTTATCTTCTGGGAAGGTCTGGTGCTTCATTCCTCAAAGCTAGTGGTCTGCAAAATCTCCAGGAAAATAGGTTCATTCTGCTACAAACCGAGGGGCTTGGGTCATTAAACAAGGAGTGTGTAAGTTTGAAGGAAGTTAACTCTTAAAACTGGTTGGAATGGTTTTGCATATACACCACGAAGAAGATATAGCAATTCTAAATGTGTGCACACCAAGCAACATAGCTGCAATATATGTAAAACTAAAACTGATAGAATTAAAAGGAAAAATAGAAAAGCCTATCATTATATACATATGTACGTAATATTACATTTATATCAAAATAAATACATGTAATAGCAACATCTCACTTACCAATTGAACAAGAGTTCTATAGAAAATCAGCAAAAATGTAGAAGAAAACAATATCAATTCATAATAGTAAATTGGCACTTATAGAACATCCCACCAAAGAAATTCAGAATGTAAATTCTTTTGAGGTGTTCACACAATATTGATCACTGTAGACTATATCATAGGCCAAAAAGTAAATCTCAACAAATTTAAAAGTTGATTTTGAATATATTTAAAGATTAAAAAAATGTTTGAATCAATGATTAAGTCCATCATGTTTTTAAGTGGAGCGATGAAATTATATAAAGAGCAGAATTCTTCCCAGTTATTTAAAAGTGAATGGAAATTTTAACTAAAGTCAAATAAATTGCTTATTTTGCTTTTTAAGAACTTGAATGTACAACTCCAAATTTCACCTGGAAAATAAGTGTGGTAGTCATTCATAATATTTGTAAATAACATGGACTTTCTGTGAAAGGAGTTAGATTAGAATTCTGACATCACAGCTTATTTATGGTAATTTTGGAGACATTAAACCATTCTGGATTTATTCAATATAATTTATATAATTAAATTATCATGCATATATTGCAGTGCAATGTGATAATTAAAATGCCTGACATATAGTTGGTACTCAATAAATGGTAGAGTTTAAGATTTTTTTTCAAAACTGGAAAACAACAACTGGATTTTAAAAGGCATTTTTTAAAAAAAATAAGTTGTTGCCCTGTTGTTGCCCTGAAATGTATATTTGACCCAGACACACCCCTAATTTTTGGAAATGCATGTCGTGGATTTAATTCATGTCTGTACCACCTAGTACTACCTTGTACATATATTAATAGGATCTTTATTCTTATATAAATTCCTTAAAATTTATTTCCTTTGTTGAAATTGTAAAACACATATGAAATAAGATATTGAACAAATAGGAAAGTTTGGATATAGCTAGTTATGGAGAGAGTGAGCTGGAACTTAGGGGTCTTTATTCTTGGTTGGATCTTTTCTGAAAATTCTCACTGTCCCTCAAATAAATACAAGAAATATATATAAAAATTAATGAAAATAAAAACCTAATATTATTTTTCACTTTCTTCAAATTTATTTATTTATTTATTTTAGATTTTATTCATTTACCGGAGAGAGAGAGAGCACAAGCAGGGGGAGTGGCAAGCAAAGGGAGGAGAAGCAGGCTCTCCACTGAACAGAGAGCCTGATGCGGAGCTCCATCCCAAGACCCTGGGATCATGATCTAAGCTGAAGACAGATGCTTCACCAACTGAGCCACCCAGGTGACCCTCATTTTCTTCAAATTTAGAGAAAAAAATGTAGATGTGTATTTTTATCTGCTTCTAGGACTGTTCATTCATTCTTGGAATAGAAGAATTATTTTTCTCCTTCCACTCCTGCCTGGTTCCTAATGTAGGAATTGGTTCGAGCAAAGTTATAAGCAGTAGTTCTGAACCACAGCACTTCTATTTGTTCATTTAAGAGACATCAATTTATGTAGATGCGTTAGCCACCTCTGCCACAGTTGAAAAGATAGTTATTAGTATTTCCTATAAAACCAAACATTCCATTTAAGAGAGCTTGTCTTAAAATACATAAAAGATTCTGAGGAAAACTTCTAAAACTCTTAAGTACTGATCAGTTACTACCAATAGATAAGATTAACTACAAAGATGCCAAATGATAGAGTTTGGTAAGGGGAGAAGGAGGATGAAGAAAAAGAGGACAAGAGAATTCCCCCACCCCAGTCCCCACCACCAAATCCTTCTTTTCTGAGGAAATGAATTGAAAGAGAGAAAACATTTCTAGCTATCTTCAGTAGCAATAATTAGGATTCATCGAGCATAGGGGCTGTTGGTTATGGAAAAGCTGTTTTATAATGTGCTTTGAAATGGGCTTATTTTACCTTTTCAGTTTCTTTTTTGATTCAGTACATTGTTCCTCTATGATACTGCCACTCAGTAGGATACATTTGACTGAGGGTGCCCCGAGAAGGCTCAGCTCGGTTGCTAGATCCTTGGGTTTGTGAGTCTTGCTGTGGCTCCTTTCTGTGACATATTTAACATCTCTGTCCCTTTCCTCACCTTCCTTAACATGGACCCAATTAGAGAACATTTTTATTTAATACAAAAGGATCGGGCTTGTTCTGCAGCCTGGATTCTGTCTAAATGCTGGTGGCATTTCTTTAGCATGTCTAACTAATACAAAAAATAGGACTTTTTTTTCCCTCACATAGGTGTTAGGAGAATTAATTAATGTTTATGAAGCACCTCAGATCCTTGGATGAAAGGACCCTGAAGAATTCTCTCATTTGAATGTGATGTTATTGCATCATCTAATCCTGTGGTGAAACAGGAAGACAAAAATAGCCCTTTCAAGTACAGTAGCCAGGTTTAACTCTGTGAGGGCAATGTACTCTGATCAGTGTCAGGAGTAAGGCATTTACTAAGTTTTTTCGGGGAAAAACTGCATGCAAAATTTTGGATTGTGCGATTTTCTTTCACAGAACAATGTCCCATTTCTGTGTGCTTCCTTTCACTGGTGGAGACTCAATTTTTTCTTTAAATATAAACACCAAGGACATACTCTTTTTTGCTCTTCTTTTAAAATTTGTCAGCAAAAAATATTAGTCGTTCACTCACTAGTATAAATAATTGGCAAAGTTTAAACTGGTACTATTAGATCAAGTAGTATTTCATACCAATGGGGGAATTCTCAAACAAGAAAATTTTGACTGGTTAAGGTAGTCTTTGCCCTCTCTAAATTCAGAATACATTGCCTCACATTACAGAAAAATCAGGAAAGATAGAGTTAGTGGCAGAAATAAATAATTGGAACTTATTTTTTCTCTACTAAAACAATTTTTGACTAGTTTAAGCTGTTCTTTATTTCAAATCATAATAGATTTATATTGGACTACTTTATTTATTCACAGTAACTTGTAAGGGTAAAAATAATAGGCAAACATTTATCAATAATAATAAAAATTAAACTAGGATTTATAAGCTAATTTTATCTCAGGAATGGTTTGGAGCTCTTCATCAATAATTTCTTGTTTAATTCTCATACTAACCTGAGAGGTAGGTGCTATTATTTTTATTGCATTACAGATGAAGAAATTAAGGGACAGAAAGTGGAGTGACTTGCCAAAGATGACAGACTGGAAAGTAGGGGAGGTCAGATTCAAATTCAGGCCATTTGACTTCAGTGTCTCTATAGGTACAGAACCTTACTGAGAAGCATCCTGAAGGTCCTTTTGATAACTAAGCTCTGAGTATGATAACTAAGCACTTTGAAAAGAGATAACTCTTGAGAAACACATATTTAAACAAAATGTGGAAAAAGAAAACGTATTATTTTGCTCCCTATAGTCTGTAGTATACCTCTTTGCATTTCAAAAATATTGGCCCCATGAAGTAGTAGCATGGCTTCCCGCCAAATGAGAACTTTAGGGCTAACAGCAGGACAGACTGTGAGCCTGCAGACAAAAGAGGACTGTTCATGCTTGTTCTGTATTTGGGCCTGTTCCATCTTAGCCAGACACAATTGTGTCCTTGGATCTCTATTTGAAGAACTCTCAGTTGGCATTCTGTTATTGAGTGTCTGGAGAAGTTTGGTTATCTCTCCACAAGGAATCCTAGGGCTGGACTCATGACCTTGTCACAAAGACTAAGCCTTGTGCTTCCACCAAAGGAAAATAAACAGATGTGCCTCCCCTGGTTAAATGGGGTGTAAAACAGCACTTAGGCTTGTCACTGTTCTTCCCAGTATTCATCAGAATCTCACTACTAAATAGTGTGCTCCCAACATAAGCAGCTGCCGTCAAGGTAGGAGGTGACAGGCTCTTGGATGGCAAGAAGTGTTTTTAGATGTGGAGTAGTCAAGGCACTGACATGAGTAACCTGTGGGGGAATTTAGCCATGGCAATTTTATTTTCAGGGTAATGAGTCAAAGGGAGGGGCCCACCTATGTCAGTGGGCATCCAGGAAGGAGAGATTTGCAGCGAGATAATGCCAAAATAATTATGTTCTTAAGAGATCTGGGAGACTTGCTTGTCTTCCACATGTATCTAATCATAGTTGTTTGGGGATCATTGGGTACACAGACAGCAACACCACCAATGTGATTTCAGCAGAAGGGAGTGTTTGACCTCATATAGTCTCACTCCTTTGGCTGTATTCCCGTAAGTTTCAGAATATATTGGGGAAGATTATGCAATAACCCTTTTGGGCAGAAGCCTCACTGTGCCTAAGGAGACAGTGCCTTCATACCTGAGAGGCACTAACCGACTCAGAGAAGAGAGACAATGTTTTCATTTCAGTCTCTTAGGAGTTTTGGGTCACGTTGGCCAACACAAAATAAAGTCCAAAAGGTTACCAACAGAATATAATCAGTGACAGCAAATTCTTTTAAAAATTCTTTTGCATCCATGCCTTGAATTAAATATTCTGAATATTTCTATTGATTGAATTTGTCAGAGAATTTAGATTTCTAATGCACTATGTGGTGCATAGTGGTAGGAGTAAAATGCTAACTAATGATAGGGCTTATCCAGTATTTTAAATGTTAAAGTTGAAATTCTTAGATTCTCTGTAGATATCCCACCCATGTTCACACTTTTTTTGCCGGTTATTGAGCAATCCTTCAAAAACTCTGTTCTCAGGCATGATAAAAATATAGAAAAAGAGAACAGAAATATAATACGGCCCTGAAATGTAGGAATTTACAATGTCGCCAGGAGAAATTACCCAAAAACATTAAAAAATAAGAAAGGAAAAGAAAAGGAAACAACATAAATAATACTGGCTTTAGGCCTTAGAGCCTAGCAGTTTAGAATTTGGATCCTACAGTACTATTAACCACAGAACAATAAAGGCTTGCCACTTACTAGTCATCTATCCATATGTAAATTACTTTGAGCCCTGGGTTCTCCTCTTATCTATGGTGTGAAGAAAGCAGCATCTATGTCATCTGATCCTCATGAAGATTAAATGGAACAATGTAGGAAAGTGTTTAACCAAGCACCTGGCACATAGAACATATTCAAATGTATTAGATATTATTGCCATTAATAGTATTATTATTTCTTTATGAATGGATTATGGATATTATGGTCCTATAATACTAAGAACAAAAACATGCTTGCAAATCCTACTGATTTTATTTATGTTGTTTAATACTCAGATTGAGATGGTAATAACAAATCATCTTTGATAATTCTCTCTACCTCATTCTGCATACCTAATGCTAAGTTTGTGCACTCCTGCACATATATATTTATATTTTAGACACAAATTCTAAAATAGATACACATAGACATACCACATACCGGTGGTAAAGTGTGGAAATTCCCCCTGTTATAGCTTATGTCTATCACCTACTTTTTCTACAATGAACATGTATTAACATGTATTGTTTCTGTGATGGGGAAACAAAACAAAATATTCTTGAAATGTTTTGCTCCTCCCCCAAATTACTGCCTAATGCCTTAATTCATGGTTTTTTGTGTGTGTTTTTATGATTTTTCAGCCACATTACTGTAGTATCTCCTTTGGTGATTATCTTCCACTTAGTGATTTCAGTGGGAACTTCCAAATGCCACTCCATAACTCTATAACCAACCCTAGAGAACATAGGCCATGAACTACTCTCTTTATACAACCTTTCACACAACTCTAGCACAGGACATTGTATCTGTCTCTGCTTCTCTGTCTCTTCTTTCTGTGAATGAAATAAATGAAAGAGAGTGGAAAGCATTTTCCCATCATGTTACAGTATTTTCCCAAAAGACTATAGATATTAGGGCATATATAAATCCAAAGCCTTATGTGTAAATTTAATTTCATTTTTGAAGTTCGCATTTTTTTTTAGTTGAAAAATCCCTACCCAATAGAAGCTGGATGGTAATAATTCACTTTTTCTGTGTTTAGAGTCATTTGAAAATAAAATGAAATGAAAGAATTCAAAAGAAACATATCCTATTAACTTTGAAGAAGGAAATAATCAAGATTTCACTACTTTTTTCCTTATATAAACTGCCTGTTATACTGCAGACTGTCAGTGCCTGGCATGCCTTCCTGCCAAAATGCAAAACAGATGTAGGAGGGCGCCTTGGGAGCTATACATTATAAAGTGTGGCTGAAGAACTATTTTCACACCTCTCCCAGCCCTGCCTTCACCTGTTTATGCAGGAAACAGACCTGTGGATTTTAGTTCCTCTGGTTCCATGCCAGTGGATTCCCAGCGGCTCCAGACAACTGCTTCCTCATTTGAAGTTCTGTTCTTTTTCTCCCAGTTTTTGGCCAACGGTTGCTCAGTTTTGGTTGCTGGCAGGATGTCAGAGGCTGCTTTGCTACAGGTTGCTTCAGTTTAAGAAGTTGGAAAAAGTACAGATTTCTAGGAATGAAAGTCAGAAATAAGGATGACATTATTTTAAAGAAGCTGGAGACTTCTATGTAGGCACCTCTGAGAAGACAAGCAGACTTCTGGTTTTCCCTGGTCCTCACACTCTACCATAGGCTCATGGTGCAGCTTAGTTCTATAAACTCTAGGCATATGTCTGTACCCATCAATTAGCAAAACCACATCGTGTAACATCCAAACAATGTCCTGTAACTAATGATTTTCATGTGATGCACTCAGCCAAGTAATCAGATGCCCAAACAACCTCAGGTCAAATGTGTTAAGTTATACTATTGGTTGTGCTGAAGTCTAATAATTAAAAAAGAATTAGCCATGAACTCCTATGAGGCAGAAAACTCAAACTTTGATGCTTTGTGGATTCGAATGAATGGAGGCTAACAATCAGATGTAAAAAAAAAAAAATGCAGGCTAAAATTCAAAATATCTCTTCCCCACATCTTCCTTGGCATCAGGAACATTGCAGCTGCTTTCCCTGGGGTGTGGCAATTAGTGCCATAAGGGCTCTGCTTATCTCACTTTTGGAATTTTATTCCAGCGAGGTTCACACAGGTGATGTGAATTTCATTGGGAAAATGTCCACATTCAGTTTAGAAACTCTCTTTGAATGAAGGGGATCTGAATGATGATTCATCTGTGTTTCCTTTCTCTCTTTCCATCCCAGTGGACTTAGAATATCTCTGCGGAAACAAACAAACAAACAATACTGCTAGATATTTGTAAATAAGGCAGTTGCTGTGACTCTGCACTATATGTCAATCTATCCTATATGCAGATGTCCAGGCTTTAAGGAACATGTTATGGGTGGGGTTTGGAAGAGGGGACCGGATGTCTTATGAAAGCCTTGATTTTTTTTTTTAAATGTTCACCTATGGACACTGATCTGACGAAGTGTCAATAGTTTATGAGGATAAGGTTAGAGATCTTTTAAGATCAAAGGTTAAGATTATATGCCACCCTGATAATGTTCTTTTTCCCTCCTTCCCTTTATTACATGGATATCTGATTCAGGGAAAGTCGTTTGGGAAATTATACTGATATTGGCACTTTCGACGTTGGGACCCATGCCCCCAATTTGGGGCAGGGTTAGGTGTAAAACTTTGCCATAGTCCTTAAACATTGGAGGCAGTTTCTCCACATAATAAAATATCTAATATTAAAGTGGTCATGGATATGTCTTAGAGAATGGAAGTGTATTAGAACCTGGCTATCCTTAAAATGTGAGTTTGTAGAACGTATTGAGTGGCTAGGGGTAGAGTGTTTCCCTAGTCGCTGAGAGAATACTGTCTAGACCAAACATTAACAACCTCCTTTTCTGTAAGGGGCCAGGAAGTAAATATTTTAGGCTGTGGGGACCAAATAACCTCTGCTTTGTAGCACACAAGTAGCCATAGATAATACATAATGAGTGATTGTGTCTGAATTCCAGTAAAGCCTTATTTACAAAAAACAGACGCTGGGGTACAGTATATTCACAGTCTAATTGGGTAGATATGGAAGTATGTAAAGAGACAAAGGTAATAGCATGAGAAAAGCCAAATCATCAGTGGAGATAATAAGACATGCAAAAGTTCAAAGGAGCAATCAATACTTGGGGAAAATAATTATATTTCACATGAGCCATGGATAGGATTGCTGGTGTTCATTTAAATTCTGTAAACCTAAAAGACACTATCATTATAGTTTCTCCTCTGTTAAGTAGTTCCCTTTCCATAAGAATCTCTCACTATCAAAGGAAAGTACATTTTTCTTTAGAAGAGGTAGGAGGAAAAGGTCTAGAAGGGAGGTACAGAAAATCAAGGACTTCTGAAATTTAAGTTGATGATTAAATAGACTTGGAAGTACCATATATATGAATTTTGTGAAATTGCTATCTTCTCTATTTTAGCTATCCCAGACTGGGGCCTGTGAACCTCAGAGTTTGATGATTGTGTTGTTTAGAAAAACATGTGTAAAAATTTGTGGAAATACATTGGCTTTCTTTTTTTATTATGGGCAAATATGGAGTTCCTTTTAGGCTAAAAATCAAACTTATAACTCCAAGCAAATATTGTGGCCAGGCACATTTATTTTTGATAAAAATGAATGTCAATTTAATTGCAAATGAGGCACTCTCCTTAGACTCATGGCAAATTGCAATCCTGGCCCTCAGTGCTCAAAGTTTGGGTTTTTCATGCTGGATTTTCCTGACCTGGTTTAGAAAATAATGTTCTGAGTTTCACCCAGCAATATTTAAAAAGGCATCCTGTGCAGATGGTTTTATGGAGATGTGAATGAAAATGAGTTGAAGACGTCTCAAAGCAGCTGTAGTCTCTCATTCAGAGCAACCAAAGACATCAGAGACGCCACATGAAAACAGAGGACTTGGCCATCTTCCTTATCAGGGAGCTGAATTTCCTATCAATGAAAAGAGCTTCTTTCTTTTAATGTGATCAAGATGGGTCCCTTAGGGTCAAAGATGAAGTACGTTAGTGGAGAGATTAAAACCTACCTTCTGCCCACCTATATTTTACCTGACCACAAAAGATTAAGAAGATTTTAGACTCTAGTGAGCTGACTCATTCTTATTCTCTCTCTCTCTCTCCATGAACACTGAATTTATCATTTAAATGTTAAAAAGGGAAACCAGATGCTATAGTTATTAACTTTTGGAATCAACTATAATCTTCCTATTAAATTCTTCCATCCAGGTACAGGCAATTATTTGCTTGATCTAAAGGTGCAGAAAATGCAGGCACACAGGGTTTCAGAAAGTCCAGTTTAATAAGACAGGTGGGTAACTAATAATGTGGAAAATTACCTGCAGATTGAGGATATTGGGAATGACTAATGGCCAAAACTAAGCGAGTAAATTAGTTGCAAAATGATACCATTTGCAATAGTTGTGTGAACGGGGGACGGGAAAGCACAGTGGCATGTGGCAGTGAGCAGAACTAAGCAGAGTTTGAATGTAGCCCAGACTCAGAAAAGCATGCCATCAACTTATGCCTTCCCCCAACCCCCATCCCTGCCCTGTGGCTGCCTTGGGCCTTCACTTATTTATTTATTTTTGCTCATCTGTGCTGTGAATGTGAGGTTTAACAAAGCTGGCTTTGGAGTCTAGTTAGCTTCGTGAAGTCTAACACAAGGCCTTCACCAAGGTCAAAACCATCAGTTACAAAACTTCATTTTGTCTTACAAATCCAATAGATTTCAGAGAATCAAATATGGCCAATATTTGTAGAAAAAGAAATGGATTGGGTTTTGAAAAAATAAAAAAATAAGTTTAATTATTACTAACTAGGAATATGTTGGTATTATCCTCCTAGATACGGTTGTGGAGCCAATATAACATGGAAATCTTGTTCAGAGGTATTTTGGAATCACAAGTAGTCTGAACACAGGCAGTGTCTTAAAACTGATATATTTATGTGTTGGTGTTTCTCTTTTTCTTGAAGAATTATTAATAAATTGATGGTGTGTCTTAAATTCTATGATACCTTAAGATAGATAGGACACTTATCTTATTGATATCAAGTCCATTTTAAAATAAACTTGCATAGCTCTCTCTCTTTTTCCTTCTCCCAGAACCTATAGATATCATCTTGTACTAGCAGTTCAAAGCTGGTAACTAGTAACATCTCAGTCTGTGGCCTAAACTTGTCTCAGTGACAACAAAATGACAATTGAAGCAACTTTAATCAATAAGGTGGCATTATTGTTATCTTTTCTACAAACTGTAGGAATACAAGAAGTCCTCAGATCTAATGTTTTTGCTACTGAAGTGGTAATAATCTGGAAAAGAGGCTAATTGACTACTTAATCCATCTTCTCTACCAAACACATAGTGATATCTTACCTTGACCTGTCCCATGGCGGTAGAGGAGGGTACTATGAAGGATTGAAGAGAATTACAAAGCAAAATGTCTCACCTTCTAATACTCATAAAATTAAGATGCTAAATTGGATGAAAAGTGTATCATTGGGGCACTGGGGTGGTTAAGTCGGCTAAGCGTCTACCTTCTGCTCAGGTCATGATCCCAGAGTCTTGAGATCGAGCCCCACCTCAGTCTCCTTGCTCAGCAGGGGAGTCTGCTTCTCCCTGTCCCTCTGCCTCTCCCCCTGCTTGCTCTCTCTCTCCCAAATAAATAAATAAAATCTTTTAAAAAAGGGGTATCATTAAGTACTGTTTTGTGTAATATATTCTCCTAAGTCACATGGTAGAAAATTTAAACTTTTTCTATAGCTAAAGTGAAAATATGAAACAAATAATTACCTTCTTTATATCCTATCAAAAATATGTTTTAGTTATTTATATGTACAAGAAAAAGATCAACCTTATGTTCAAGGCATGGAATATATATTCATATATTTTAACTGTTTGATCTGTAGACACTGTCATCCCTCTCCAGGTCAGTTGATCTATATCTATCCAATGAAAGAGTCACATAATTCCCGGCATGTTTTGATGACCAAATCATTCATGGACTTTTATAAAGTGGTATGAAAGACCTAATGTCACAACTCTAAGAACCAGAGATTAATCTCCTTTCCAATTTTTCTTTGAGAATTGTTGGTGATATTGATGGGCAAAGAAGAAGAGCTACTTTTGTGCTGAAATGTGTTCTTTCATATTTTTAGGATTGTAACAAAAGTCATAGTTCTAGCTATAGTTGGGCATGCACATCTCAGTTTGGTAAAGCATTTTAAATGTTAGAGTAAGCATTTTATGAAACAAAACTGCAACCTGATTAAAAGTTACCAAATAGAAGGTAATGCCTTTAAAATGTAATTTCTAGTCCACTTATTTATTGTTAAGTCAAATCTCTTCCCTGTGTAGTGTATACACGATGGTGATATATAATATACGGATGAGAAAGATGTAAGAATGATGCCTCACATTTGTAAATGCTTCTGATTTGTTAGAGGACTTTCACATCTATTATCTAATTGTCACATTTTTCACTTCCAATGTTCCAATATTCAAAGTAGTCCCTTCCCTTATTTCCTTGTTTTAATTAGTCATGCGTAAATACTGGAAGCCATGTTGATTAGTTATCAAGTTCTATTTATTTGATCTATTCAGTGTTTCTTACACCTGAAACCCTGTTTCTATTTCTATTGCTATTATTCTATTACTATAAAAATTTCTTGGATCTTCTCCCATTATTATTTACTCATTTAATTAAAAAAATATCTCAAGAGGATAGAACTTATTTTCAGCAGGGTGACTTTCCTACTCAAAAACAGTATATCTTCATTGTCTACAAAATAAAGTTCATATTACTAACACTCAAAGTAGATAGAATCAATATTTTAGGAATTATTCCTCCATCATTCTCTACTTGTACCATCTGATTCAGGATTGAAACTGATTTTTAAGATAAATGTACTCTTTTCTACCTTTCTTTACTCCTTTTTACTCTTTCTGCAACACCTGTGTTACGGGACAAATTTATTATTACCAAAGAACTAGTGGGTGACGCTAAAAATGGCCTCTTTCTCTACCTGACATTGGCAGGTCTAAACATTACAGGAATCATTCCTCAAATTCCTAGTAAGGGTCAGAAGGCAAGTTAAACTGACTGCCACTCTTGTAATTTTGATTGGTATCGTAAGCCAAATGGAGCTAAGAGAAATACAATCAGTTGAAATGGTATATAGTCTGTAAGTAAGGCCTAGAGCAGCACTCTGCCACTTTTCTAGCCTTTTACCTTCATGTCTTCACACTGAGAGAAGAGGATGTTTTGCCCAGTAAACCAATAGATAATATTATAACAATTTGTTTTAGCTAGGAAGAATAAAATGTTGTTTGTTTTGAACGACATGAGATTTCAAGATGAATGGGATTTACTGGCTCTACTGCAGGGGACTTGACATGATGAAGCAGGGACCCTGGAAAGGACTGAATAGAGGGAAGCCTACCGAAGGAAAGATGAAGACCCAGGGCACTCATGGGAAGCAAACTCTAAGTGAAATAAGAGGAGGCCGATGGGGATAGATTTTTTGGTTTATCTGTGTTTAGCAACATAATCTTCACTTTAAGAGATTTCCCTATCAGTTTTGTCTTAAATGATGTTTCCCATTCTTGACTCTGTGAGCCTGCTATGGCCACTTTATTTTTTTTAAAGATTTTATTTATTTATTTGAGAGAGAGAGAGAGAGAGATATCACAAGTGGGCTGAGGGCCAGAGGGAGAAGCAGACTCCCTGCTGAGCAGGAAGCACAATGTTGGACACCATCCTGGAACCGCGGGATCATAACCTGAGCCAAAGGCAGACGTGTAATGACTGAGCAACCCAGGCGCCCATGTGGCCACTTTATATACACAAGATAAACCTGTACATAAAATGTGCCTTACTATCGGGACCGATGACACAGCACACACACACACACACACACACACACACACACACACACACACACACACACACACACCAAGAAAGTATGAAAAGTTGTATTTCCCACGTAATGAGGCTTTCAGGGGAGAACAAGGTGGCTCTCAAGAAGATCTGAAAATTGAGAGATAAAAAAATTGGTTTAAGGTTTTTATGTTGCTTAGGAAAAGTAGCTGGAATGAGGGTTTATATGAATGTGCAGAGGATTGCATGATTTTAACTTCCCACCTGTACCAAAGAAGCAAGTGCCTAGATTTCTACACCGGCTTGCCCAAATGTGATACATCAGGGGAAAAGGGAAGGTGACGCAAAATAACTGTCAGCGGGCAAACTTCACAAAATGGAGCCAGCCTCTTTATTACAGAGATCTAACTGCCTGGCAGTGGAATGTCAAAGGTGAGAGGCTGGTGGTGAAAGTGGTCCACCCCAAAGATGAGAAACCCTTTATCACAGTTATTGTTTAAAATTGCTGGTGGATAGTGATGATAAAAAAATATATATCAGTGTTCGGGGCACCTGGGTGGCTCCATTGGTTGAGCTTCCAACTTGAGATTTCAGCTCAGGTCATGATCTCATGGGTGGTGAGATCGAGCCCTGTGTAGAGCTCCGTATTAGGTGGGGAATTTGTTTGAGATTCTCTCCCTCTGCCCTTCCCCCTCCCACTCTCTCCCTCTTTCTTTCTCAACTAAATTAATAAATCTTTAAAAAATATCAAGAATCTTGGATCACTGAAAAAATAAAGTAAGAAAGTAAAAGCAATGTAAGAAACAACATTAAAAAATATCAATTTTATATGATCCTTTTATTATTTAAAAAAATGTGGAGAAGGAGTGCTCCCTTACTGTCTGTACGGTGTATGCTCCCACAGCACTCTCTCCCTATTGCCTCAGTATACCAGTTGCAGCTAGAGGAACACAGAGTCTCTTTGTCTTTCATTCTACAAAAACATTTTCCCATCATGTCTAAGGATGGACACTCAGAATTGATCCCTGAGGTGGTTTGAGTTTGTAGAGGGGTGTGGGGTAGGATTGGGGTAGATTCCCAAAATAGATGTTGCAGATTCTATAAAAGCATTCATCTTCCATTCACTCAGAGGTTTATCTCTCACTTCCAAAGTCTGAAAGAAATTTGTTCTTATCTTGTGAAAATGGTCATACCTTGCATGTTATATTACAGTTATTTTGGTGATTTTTATTTTTGTAAACTTTTTACTTGGTGATAATTTTACATTTCTAGAAGAGTTACAAGAGCAGTGCCAGAAAATTCCTATATAACTCTCACCTTATTTCCCCGTAATGTCAATATTTGACATTACTGTGGTATTTTGTCAAAACTAGGAAAGCATTATTGGTATATTAAACTCCAGACTTTATTTGATTTTACCAGTTTTTTCCCACGGTTGTCTTTTTTAAAATATTCTGTTCCAGCATCCAATCCAGACTACCGCATTGCATTTATTCATCATGTCTCCTTAGTCTCCTGTGGTCTCTGACAGTTTCTCAATCTTTCCTTGTTTCCTGTGACCTTGACAATTTGAGGAGAACTTGTCAGATATTTTATAGGATGTCTTTCAACTTTGGTTTGTCTGATACTGTTCTTATGGTTAGACTCAAGTTATGGACTTTGGGGAGAAATACAATAGAGGTAAAGTGTCTTTTTTATCATGTCATATCCAGGGATGCTAGTTTTTGTTTATTTGTTATGATATCTCTTCTACTAGACTATACAAAAGCTCTTTGAGGTAAGGAAGAATGTCTTTCTCATTTTTTTATTCTTCCATGATGGTTAATAAGATGTTCCTAGGTAGTAGGTACTGACTATATATTTACTGAATTAATTTAAAAGTGAACAAATTCTTATAATATTCATGATTTGGAGGGAAGAGTAGAGAATGTAATATTTTAAATTAGAGTCAAAAAAAGGAGGCCCAAGTCATAAAGTTGGTGATTAATCCAATTAGGACAAGAAAATAGGTTTTTGTGACTTTCATATTTATGCCAAAATTAATGAATCAAATTGCTTTCTTTTGAAATGTGGCCTGCCTAGATTCTCAAATGCAAGTTTGCTTTTAGAAAGGAATTGATCCATACCCTGTTTAGGAAAATCTCAAAAACTCATGGAAACTAATGTTCAGGACAATCTTAAGTTAGGAAATTATTATGTTAGCTGATGTGGTGTACTGCTCAGATACACCTGGTTAAAATGTTATGATATAACATTAAATGGGAATTTCAAGAGTCTTACTTGTCCAGGAGGAGTAGATATTTGTGACCCCTGAATCTTTTTACTTTTTCTGATGTCTACATTATAGTTGACATAATGTACATATTGTACATTGTTTGTCTACATATTGTTTGCCCAGAGTCAGGATTAAAATTGAAGACACATCTGGTCTCCTGAAGGATTCAGAATTTGAGGGTTCAGTATGTACTTTTCTAGTCCTTAGCATACCAGTATTCCTTCCCTGCCAACAAGACTTTTGTGTATGGTTATTCTTTGAACCCACCTGATAGGAACTAGGAAACTAAAATAAAGCTTCCTATTCAAGAAGCAGACACATGGACAAGGAACACTGCCGTGAACGTGCATTTCTTGAAACACTTGCTGTAATTCCCTCAAGTCCTATAACCTTTCCTGACATCAGTGAAAATTATTAGTTTTGTTCTCTGCTGTCATGTATCATGGTTACCTCTAATTGAAATGGAGGTGTTCCGAATAGCACAATAAGTTAAGAATCTTGCCAAGTGCCTCATTTGGATAATTTATAGTAGGATTCGAGGCTGATGAGTTCAGAGCCCATGAGTCCCCAGAGTCCTTAATCTTTGATCATATTTTGTGGTGGGACAATGCTTGATGAGAGTGGAGTTTGAAGCTAACTACTCTCTGCAAATGTATTTATCAAATACCAATGTTCCCAGCAAAGTGATTTGAGATGGGGATTACCTATCACTGGAAATGAACCACAAGGAGTATCTTAATTTGAAGAAAGTACACGCTTGATACTTTTTAATAAATTCCTGATATTGAATAAAACGTACCACAGCTCTCAAGTTTAAATGACTTTTTTCATCAGAGACATGTAGGAAGTGGGAAAAGAGCTAAGAAAGAAATGAAGGAATTAACGTCTTTGGAAAAGATTCTGCTGAGAAGTGGCAATGATAATGATAAAAAAAAAAAAAGTCATTCTGGATCATGTCAGGGCACATTCCAGTTAGTGCTCCACTGTGCCTCTCCAGGAGTCTTTAGAACGCAGCATACAAAGCCCAGGAAATTTTTAACGCAATACATTAGGGCATAAAAAAAAAAGTATTAAAACTTAACAATTCATTTTTTTTTCACTCCATTTTGGAGGAATCTGTTCTATATTGTATATAATATTTTACACTGAGAATTTATAAATAGATAAATATACATACATTGGGAGTGCGTATTTCAATTTTTAAAAATTGAGTTATGTATCCAATGAGGAAATTTTGATGAACACTGTTAGACCATCCCAGCATGATTTGTGAGAGTGTGAGACTGTTCTTTATAATGGGACTATCTTTCTAAATATTGATGTTTTCTTTCATGTACCTGTGGATGCTTACCATACAGAGATATACCTGAAAAATTTCTAAATCTGTGTACTTATCATATATTACTTCTTGAACTGAGTTTCATATGCTTACTAGACCCTGAAAAGTAGTATTTTCATCATCTACTATAATTTTATTTCAAGATTTAGTGCATAAGAGTGCTTCTTTTCATTCTAATACTCTGGCTTGATTGAAATTTCCAGACTTCTTTCTTCTGTTACTTTTATAATTTGGTGAATGATGAGTATAAACACTTTTTAAGATAATTAGTTGTCATATAATCACTGATTCTCCATTCGGTCTTTGACACTTAACCTTGTCTGAACTTTCTTGAGGTATATTGACCAGAATGTTTTACAGCATTAGAGATATAGACATATATAAAGCATTGGTTTAACAATGTATGTTACTATTAGTGTTTAGATATTGTGACATTTATTTACTCACTCATTTAACACATATTTATTGAGTATCCAGTAAATGCTCTAAACGTGCTAAGGCATGATTATTGACTCATACAGGATATAGGCTGATAAGGGAGAAATATGCCTTTCCTTTCATCAACTGTGATAAGAGCTGTGAAACAGAGATACAAAGAGGAAAGCCTGATTTAGTTTAGAGGTCAAGAAAGGTTTCTAATGGAAATTCTTATACCTGGATGATGAAGATGATGACGCTCAAAATGGTGATATACGATGATGCTGAATGTGATGATATTAATGTCTATTTTTATTGAGTTCTTATGAGTATCAAGCACTCTTCTGAGCACTTTCCTTGAATTCATCCATTTAATTCTCACAATAACCTAAGAACTGGTATTATTATTCTCATATTTCAAGTAAGGAGATTAAAGAACAAAAAGATAATAATTTGTAGTTGTAGTTGTATCGCTATCAAATGGTGAAAATGAAATTTGTATATCGCCTACCTGATTCCACACCAAGTTTTTAATGACCTTAATGGCTGTACTGCCAAATAGAAATAAAGGATGATAGAAAAAAGGCTAAGGGCAGATGTTGCAAGCACTGGGAACAACATGTGAAAAGAGTTGAATCATGAAGAGGGTAGCATGTGTTATTAAAACAGTAAAGAAGAATACAGCAGCTGAAATATGGAGAAAATTTAAGTGAGGCAAAAGAGGGATGTGGGGAGTAAACTGAGTTGACTGTACTACATATGAAGGATTTGGATATATATTATGGTGATGATGAAAAGCCACTTAAGGGTTTAAAGTTTATGTGGTATATAAATGTGTTTGTGTGTTGGGGGGAGAGTGCATATAATTTATGCATGTGAAGGGAGCTGGTGTTTAAAAGATTATTCTCACCTCTATACTGGGAATGGATGACTAGGGGTCAAAAGTGGATATGAAACAATGTCAACGAGGAGATTTCAGTAGTCTTAGAAATAAATACACTTTGGTGACTTGGAATAGGGTTGTGATAATGGAGATAAAGAGAGGAGAACCAGTTTAGATATGTTTTTCAGGACCAATAATCACCTGGATCAATGATGTATTAGATGTGAGGAAAGGGGAAAATGATGATGTATAAGAAAACCCTACAGTTTCTTCTTTGTGTAACTGAATGGATCATATTTCCATTGCTAAGGTCAAAATCACTGAAAGAGTAATAAGCCAAGGACAGTCATGAGTAACAAAAGGACACTAAACTGAGCCTTGCATAATGCATAATACCAACTTCCTGGTTGGAAAGTAAAGAAGAATCCTGTAAAGGGGGTTAGAGTGCAATAATCAGGAAGACTGAGAAAAAATCAGAAAGCATAGTCAATAGAAGTTAAGGGAAAAGTTTATTTTAAGAAGGAGGGAGAGGTAAATAGTAAATCGATTGAGTGTTACTCAGAACATTTAATCTGTTCTGGTGTCATAGAAGTCCACATAAAACTTTCAGTCTTACTAATGAGTATTCTAAACCTGGATTCAAGCACTAACAGGTGTGCAATTTATATTCTGAAGCTTTTAGCTTATTTACTTTTAAAATAAGAAAAAACTAAGAGGAACAATAATTAAAATATGTGATCTCTGAAGTTCTTCCTAGTGTGAAAATTCTGCGATAACACTTAAACTGATTAATACAGAAAAAAGAAGATATAGATATTAAGAGAATATTGGTAATCACTGAAATGATTTCTTTGAAACAGCGCCTACTCTACTAGTAACCATCCTTTAATAATAATCCTGATTGCATCTAAGCACAGAAGCTGAAAGTGGTTGAGTGCTCCATCTGGAAAACTATGAAATGTAAACTGTAGATATTTGCAGACAGCCTGTCTTTCAATGATTAAGAAGAAAACAATCCTGGGAAAGCAGAGGCCCTCTATTCTCATTGGAATCACCTGGAAAATTGCACCTATATGTAGATCTTCTAGTAGTAACACAGCTATTTGGGGAGTTTTGTGGAACCAACATTATGGGGGTGGGATAGGAAGACTAAGGATGATATTGTAGATTATAATAATTATCAGCTTGTTACCAAAGTAATCATCAACCTCAGACACATGTACATGAATGTATTGTGATGATTTTCAGAACTGGCAGCTTCATAGAAATCTGTCATTTCAAATGAGATATATTTGTGTTGTTTATAAGCTACATACTACATTAGGAGAAATAGGGCAATATAAGAGTCTTACACAACGTATAGTATTAAGTCACATTAAACCATGGTAAACCTTACTTTGCTGACCTATACAAAAAGGATATTTATAAACACACAATGAAATTATAAACATATTATACATTTATTCATTTATACAGGTTGTTTCAATGCCTATTTTATGTTCTGTTTTCTGCTGGGCACTAGGGCCTTCCCTGTAGAACTTGCATCTCAGTTGAGAAAATGGCCAAGGAAATAAACTTGGTCAATACAAAATTAGTGTAGTCCTACACAGGGGCATTTATCTGGAGGAATCAGAAGAATCTTCCCAGAGGAAGTGGTGTGTAAATGAGGTCTTAAAGATGAATAGTCAAGAAATGGTATGTGTAGGGGGATAGAAAGGTAACCCAAGTTTCCGACAAAAGAAAAAAAAAATTCCAAAGGCCCAGAAATGAGGAGAAGCATATTGTGTCTGTGGTAATTCATGCAGGCCAGTTTGCATGGAGAATTGAGTCAGGTCGTGAGGCTAAGAGCAAAGAGAAAATTGGGTCATAGTGCTAGTGTGCATGCTAGTAGGAGGCTTGGGAAGACTTTGACCTAATCAAATTTGAGTTGTCACTTTATGGAGTTTGTTATAAAGTCATATTATGGAATATAAAATGAAGGGGATCATATGGCAATCCAGGTGAATGATGATGGAGATCTGAATTAAAGGTTTCTGTTTTAAGATTTTATTTATTTATTTGACAGAGAGAGACACAGCAAGAGAGGGAATACAACCAAGGGGAGAGAGAGAGGGAGAAGCAGGCTTCCCACTGAGCAGTGAGCCGTATACAGGGCTTGATCCCAGGACTCTGGGATCATGACCTGAGCCGAAGGCAGATGCTTAACGACTAAGCCATCCAGACGCCCCCTGAATTAAAGTTTTGATAGTAGAGATGGAGAGAGTTAGATATATGGTAGAGCTCTAAAGAGGTGTAAGAAACAAGATTGTGTGATTGGTAGGTAATGCGGATAAAAAAGTCATCAGAGTTTTTTTCTGGGACACCTAGAGGGATAAAGGGCCATTCACTGGAATAGTGTCTTGGTCTGCTTGGGTTGCTATAACAAAGTACCATAGAGTAGATAACTTAGAAACAACAGAAATTTATTTCTCACAGTTCTGGAGGCTGGAAATTCAAGATCAGAGTGCTAAAGTATGGTTAAATTCCAGTGAGGACCCTCTTACAGATTGTAGACTGCCAGCTTCTCATTATATTCCCACATGATGGAGAGCAGAGACTGGGAAAGCTAACTGTCTTAGACTCTTAAAAGGGTACTAATCCTAGTCATCAGGGCTCCACCCTCATGACCTTATTAGATAGAAAATAACAGTTTGAAGACATAGATGTCAAGGGGAGAAACACCCTTCAAGAGAAAGGGAGTTGTTGATAGTGTCAAATGCTTGAAAGAAGACAATAAAAATAAATCTATCATATTTATTAAATATGAAAACATTGGAAAATTTTGTGAAGGCAGTTTTTTGTGGAGTCATTCAGTTAAATGCCATATTGCTTTGCTTAGAGCTGTGAGTGGGATATTAGGCAAAAAGTAAGGGCAGCTGCATCAAGAAACTTGTCTGTGTTCAGGTATTATTCATTTCAGTGCTGACAGTAGGTGCCTATAGATAAGAAGCAAAAGATAAAGAGTATGGAGGATTGAAGAAGGGTTATCTGAAGAGTTAACTTCTTCTGGAGGAAGTTTCTCTTTTCTCTGCAGAAAAGAGATACATATTTGGACATGTTATACCAAATAATCAACTAGCTTAAATAATTTTCAAAGATTTATTTATTTATTTTAGTAGGGGACAGAGAGAGTGAGCAACCATTAGCAGGGGGAGGGGCAGAGGGAGAGAATCTCAAGCAGATTCCCTGTTGAATGTGGAACCCAGCATGGTGTATGATCCCACGACCCATGAAATCATGACCCGAGAAGAAATCAAGAGTCAGATGCTTAACTGACTGAGACACCCAGGTGCCCCTGACTAGCTTAAATATTAAAGCAGTATTAATACATGCTTGGTCCGGTTAGAAAGTGACCATTTCTTTGAAATGCCTCAATAACTCATTTCCATAGGAGACACAACTGGAGGAACCACTGAGTAACACGAAGAAGGTATAAAGGCCAGTAGGTAGGTAAATACACACACATGCACACACACACACACACACACACACACACACACACACGGCACATAAAATACTACTCATATAAACAAATACACAGTAGATCCATAATCCTATACATTTCTAAGCAGAGATGTAAGTGATGAGCATATGAACAGGTTAAGCAAATTTCCAGAGACACTACACTGCTGGCTCTAACTTCAAGACAGCCATCTACTCAGTGTAAAAAAATCCATTAACCTTGGTGTCCATCAACTTATACACATAGACAAAACATTCTGACAAACTTGGACTTTTTACTTGCAGTTGATGGGGTTGTTGTCCTGTAGACTCAAATGAAAAGATTCATTTTATAAAACCAAGACTTCTTCCCAACCCATATCACATAAATCCCCACATTTTAATTTTTTTCATGTTGAGACTTTCATAAAGGACCAATTTATCAGCTTTCCAAGCAAGGGTAGTGGAAGCCATAGGGAAAGAAAATGTCTATTGTTTCTTGGCGTAAGTACCCTTTTGAATTCACAACAACGTGTGAGCACGCTTATAGCATTTTCAATATAACATTAGAGTGTGAAAAAGAAAAGACAGCGATCACCCTGAGAGAAATGCTATTGAGAATAACTGGAAAAAAGTCATCTTCTTCATGGTAAGATTCACAAAGTAATTCCATGGCAGAAAAGTCAAGGTAAATATTTACTCCAACTTTCTTAGAACCTGCAGGAGGCTAAAACCTTCAGTGTTTCTATTTTAATATTTATCTCCTGCTTTCGTAAATTAGTTTCATGACCATCATTTCCCATAGGGTCACTATTTGAGGAAATTGCTGCATGGGGACCATTCTCTGATGCTGATATGGAATAAATTTATATTTTTTTATTTTTTTTTTTTTTTAGTAAGGAAAAAATATCCCCATCGGCCCTCTGGCATAGAAGAAGTCCAGCTTTTCTGTATATATGCTGGTTCCCTCACCTAGAGGTTGGGTCACCCATATCACATGGGAAAAATACATCCTATATAGCTATTTAATTTGTGAAGGAATTAGAAGGTAATCACTGAGAGGAAAATTTCAGAATTCAGGATGGTGGCTAAATCACCGAAGGAGGTTTTGAATATTGCAAAGTGTTGTGATTTTTTTCAGGATCAAATGGTACAAAACTCCTGTGTCTATTTGATTTCTCCATGCAAGGATAAAAGAAACTCTGTGATTTAAAAAAAAAAAAAAAAGTTGTGATGCCTGAGTGGCTCAGTTGGTTAGGCAGCTGCCTTCGGCTCGGGTCATGATCCCAGGGTCCTGGGATCAAGTCCCGCATTGGGCTCCTTGCTCAATGGGGAGCCTGCTTCTCTCTCTGCTTCTGCCTGCCAGCTTGTGCTCTCTCTCTGTCTCTCTGAGAAATAAATAATAAAATCTTTAAAAAAAAATGTTTTTGCTTTCTATCTCATCTGCCACCATGTTCAGCTCCATGAACTGTGTCTGAATCTATTATAATAGAAGCTGGACATAAGTTGTCATTGTTTATTTTCAATTCATTCAAGGGTCCAAAATTATCAATCATTTATCCATCTAAAATTTAAACAATAAGCTTATTTTGTATTAAATCAATTATCTTTGTGGTGTGTATATGGGGGTGTGTGAGCCTACATAGAAGATACTTTTCACCTTAAATAAAATTCTTAAATCAATTCAGTTAGATATTAACCATATTTTTGAAAACAAATAAATAGAGGAGGAAAATGGAGTAAAGATGTCATGGCCTCTTCTATGCTAGAAATCAGAGGAGATAGTGGAGAAAAGGATTCACAGAGACAGGCATGAGGCAGTTACAAAGAGATTTAAGAATAAATTTTGATACATTGTTTATCTGGATTATAGTTGGTTACATCATAATTTTGAGGAGAAAGTTTAAGATTACAGGTTAGATAAGACTCAGGATTTGAATTGTGCCTTCACCTCTTAATTTAGTGTAATCTTGAGCAAGTTACTTTATCTCAAAGAACCATAGTTTCCTTATCAATAAATTTGAAATGATAATATCTACCTTATTGAGTTGCCAAGAAGGTCAAATAAAAGAAAGCCTGTGAAAATCCTTTTTAAATTATAAGAAGTTATACAAATATTAGGAATATTATGCATTGAAAAATCTCCAAATAGATATAATCTTAAAGATTCTTCCCACATTTTATTTATAAAAGAGATATATGAATGGCTCAATTGCCCAACCACCTTATTGGCAGAAAATCTAGTGTCTCCCTATTGACTATCAGCAACACCCAAGGGGGACGCAGAATCGTAAGAGGAGGCTGTATATGATTTTCACTTTATAATTGGGAAAGAGTTAGAATCTGATCAGTCCACTACTGCCAGAATTTATTGCTGTGACATGGGATTGCTGTTAAAAATTGCTTGTACACTATCCACTGCTTATTCTGGGCCACTGCAGAAATTCCAGTCAGGTTGCCATGCCTTTGCAGAGAAGATGATCCTACTCATGCTAAACTCAAGCAAGTGTTCTGCATTGGTTGCAGCTCTTAGAAAGTTCTAATTTTTTTTTAAATTAAGTTCAATTATCCCACATATAGTAATCATTAGTTTTTGATGTAGTATTCAATGTAATATTTTCTTTACATTGTTTATATTTCCATTTCTGTATCTTCTAGGACACAGTCAGGCCCTAGGGACTCCATTCACTTCCGGTACACTATCAACTATATCAGAAACCCATTAATAGTCACCCTTTTCCCTGCCCGTGTGTATCAATTCATGTTCTCAAGAAGAGCAAGATTTTCTTATAAATTCCTTGTTCTATCTTTGTACTCCCTTATCCTTCAATGGGAGGCTAACCTAAATGAATTTGAACTTGGAGTAATTTACTTTTCTAAGAGTCTTAAAATCATCCCAATCAATTCCATTCCTACCTTTCAGGGAGAGCCCCTTTCACCCATGTCCAGAAGATTTTCTGCCACCTCTTTCATGTGAGAAAACAAAGACAAAATGAAACTCTTAAATTTAATTTTACCCTCTAGTAGGCTACCTAGTTAACAGAGGTTGCTCTAGATTAGTGATTTTGAGGACCCCATGTTTTAATTGGCCAATGCAAGATGCTGTAAAAAACAAATGCAGAATTTCAGCAACTTAACACAATAGACACATTTCTTTCTTATGTAACCATCCGAGGTGGCTCCAGCATCCAGTGGGCCTTTGTTTGCTGCCAGTGAATAAAGGCAGAGAAAACATATTGACTATTTAACTTGCTTCAGAAGTTATATCACCTATGTAAATATCTTATTGATAAAAACTAATCAACCCCTCCTCAATCCATGAGGTAGGAATAAAGGGACTGGGAAAGGTAGTCCTTGGCTAGATAATTGGTAACTAGCAATAATATAATCACATACTAGTGAAAAATGAGACTTTGACAGACAGCAAAGTATCTCTGCCACATGATATTTATGCTACTACCCTCTGAGCTCTTTAAATTCTGTTCCAGTGTAGGGGTGCCTGGGTGGCTCAGTCAGTTAAGCAGCCAATTCTTGATTTCAGCTCGGGTCATAATCTCAGGGTCATGAAATCGAGCACTGTGTTGGGCTCTGTGCTTAGCATTATAAAGCCTGCTTAAGATTCTCTCTCTCCCTCACTCTCTGCCCCTCCTCTCTCTAAAATAATAGTAAATTCTGATCCAGTGTAAAGCTAGCACTCACCCTTGTAGCTCATCTGTTGTCTTGTGTTGATGTTCCGAGAGTCAGACCCCTGATTCCAAAATTGGCTGATGGAAGTTAATTATAAGTAATGTGGTTTGAAGGGGATCTAGCCTCATGTAAGATTCAAAGGGAACTTGGCATTTGAATTTTGAATTTTAGGCTATATAACCCATGAAGGAAGGTGTAACTAAAAGACTGAAAGTCAGAGAGAAATTGAGCAACACTGATATCTACCAACAATTCACATGTTCCAATCTTGTGATATCTCTGTCACTGCAGGGATCTTTGACACTTCTACCACATTTATGCCAAAAAGAGAAGTCTGTGGGCCTCAATGGCTGTATTTAAAAGACTGGTGGATTCTGATGTGAAAGTGAAATACAGTATATTTTGGTAACTCTAAAAAAAGAAATTAGAGAAGGGAACAAGAAATAAAGCAGGTTTATTGGGGACCAAATATATGCCAAGCACTTTACATTTTTTCATTATTTCTTATGGACAGAGAAATGTATAATACATATTATTCACATCTCTTTCCAGAATAGAAAACTTCAAGAAAGATTGGGTTTCCTTCCCAAGGTCACTTATCTACTAAGTGGCCAAATAGATACCTTCACTTCTTTATGGCTCCCAATTCTTTACAGATACAATAATTACCCTGTGGAATATGCCTCTGTTAATATGATGTGCTTAACACCAGCACTGCTATGTAGTATGAACATTACACTTAATGTTTTTAATAATAAAATAATGATATCTTTAAATGTATGTGAATTGTGTATTCTACACACATTTTTGAGATATCCTATATGTTTTGACCACAGCAACCAAACAAATAGACAAATGAAATGGAAACACAAGTAAGTAGGTGTATGCACATAAGTTACCTTTTATATGAGAGACCTGGAGAAGAAAGTGTGTACACTTCAGTGACACCTGTGGTCATAAGGGAAGCATTCCAAAGGAAGATAGACAAACTAAGACTGGATTGTAGAATTTGGAGGGGGATGGCAGGGGTGGGAATCTCATGGCCAGAGAAGAAAAAGCTGCTTTGGAAAGAGGGATAGAGGGAGCAATATAAAAAACAAACTCACAATGGAAGGAATCAAAATAAAATAAAACAAAGCTCTTCCATTGTTTTCAGTCCCAAAAGGAGCATGCAAACCAACAACTTGCTGTCAGAATGAAACTCTGAGTGTTCCCATCAGAACTAAGTTACATTAAACAGGAGCAGCTCTCGTGGTATTATCTGCTGTCATTTCTTGGTAAATCCGTGTCATTAGCATTGATTTCTCAAGGAGAGATTAAAAGAGGTTTAGTTCGGAGAGTAAGGCAGGAGTGGATATTATCCAAGCCAATGCAGCTCTGGGTCTCAAAGATGACATTTTCCTCTCTGCTTCATTAACTTGCAGAGCTTGTTGAGCTTTGGCTGTTTCTAATTAATTCTTTTACTGGCTTTTTTGAATGTGTATCATCGCTGGCAAACCATATAAAATGAAGAAATCTCTCTAAGGTTTTACCCTTTTAATTATTATTTTTATTGCTTAAATGAAGCTCCAGAATTGCAAATGTTGACATTTTAGTTTATTCTAGTCATTAGAATTTTCAAAGGGGGGAAAAAAGAAAAAAAGAAAGAAAGAGGAAGAGGAAAGGGTAAGGAGGAGAGGTGGCATTGAGCAGAGGAAATGAGGGGAGGTTGGGTCTCAATTGTGGAGATAAACACTGAGAAGGGAAAAACAAACAGGTTTGTCAAAAGTGACCTCCATGATGGTTTGGCCCTTTTACAAAAGAGCAGGAAATGAAATATTAGAGGTAATTCCTAGTGGCCTCTTACACCAGCCAGTACTCGGATCACACAGGGCTCCTTGTTGCCCATGCCATTTGCTTTTATTCGAGCAAGTAGTTCCTAGCAGATGTGGTACAGTTTTTTGTGTGTGTTTCTTTTTCTCCTTTCAGATATTAGAAATAAGAATAACTTTGAGAAAAATAAATTTCAATCAAAACGAATTAGTTAACAAGGAAATTTGTTTAGGTGATTCTGAGAGCAGTCTCTTAGAAAAGCCAGCTCTGGCAGGCTTCATAGGTCAGTTTCAACAGATATTAATTGAATATCTATGTAAAAAATACTATGTTGGCCAGGTGTCTTTATGTTGGAGGATGTTTATAGGTGGAGTGTTATAAAGAAATTCTGGAGAAATCTACCCTTCAGTATTTTATATAGAGTTGTAATATAAGACACATTCAAATAAAAACATAGCACATACTATTACCAATAGTTTCCTTCCCATACATTGAAAGGGAGTTTGATTTACAAGTCCATTTTTGAAGTTGGGAGGCATTTTTCCTGTAGAATGGTGTTTTAAGCATGGTGTTTTAGTTCCCAAGCCACTCACAAAAGCCTATTTAAGTCATAATGTAGCTGAACTACAGTAATGTCCTAATAACAATATGGAAACTAAATACAAAGCATAACAATGTTTCTGTGGGATAATGCATTCAGAATTTAAATTTGCATCTCCAAGAATGGGTCTCTGCCTGCTGTGGTGGGTGAAGAAGTTCTCTTAACGTTAAGTCCCTAGAACCCCTTTCATTTCTACTCAGAGCTTCGGCAGGGCCTGGAGATGTGCAGAGCTAGGTGGTGAGGCACAGTAGGGAAGTATCAGAGCATGGTAGTGATGAGTTTTGAGAAATTGATAACTTCTGGTATGTATTAAACCCTGGGGACATGGTTTGGCCTTGCCAGTCCCTGGTCACAAAGTTGTTTTTCATTTATGTACCCTAAGAAAGGGATGGGTTTCTCTTCTTGCTCTTTCCAGGACTGGCCTCACAACTTTTCTCTCCTTTTAGCATATCCCTGAAAGGATTGCAGACTTAAGAATTTGTTTACTTTTTTTTTTAACTGCTTCTTAGAAAGTAAAGAAGATATAAAAGAAAAGTCTCTTTTCTTTTCTACTTCCATACCCATTTTCTCTTCCCTCAGTGTATTTTCTCATGTCGTAGCTTAAACCCTAGAGAAAATGCCAAAATCTATGCAGAATAATTTACTTTTCAAAGAACAGACCCAGTCATGTCATTCCTATCCGGGAAATGAGAGAATTGAGAGGATAACACACTAATATTTAAAAAAAATAGTAATAGCTCAATATGTAATTGATTACATACTATGTGCCACATGGCGTCTTAGATAATTTACATGTATTAACTCAATATTCAAAATAATTCTAAATGGTAAGTACAGTTCTTAAACCTTGTGTACAGATGAGAAAACTGAGGCACTGTGCAAGATCACAGAGCTTCATAGGTGATGAGGTAATGACAGGAAGCCCCAAAATGCTGTTGAGAAGATCAGGGTTGAGACCAGGATACCCTGAGGCCAATGGCTAAGAAAGACCTGGTTCAGGGGATGTTATTTCCCTCCAGCCTCCCGTTAGTCCTGATCAGCCACCGAAGTTAGTTCAGCCTCTACAAGTCTGAATTGACTCTAGAATCTAGCAAGGTTAGATAAAGGGATACGTTTCAGAATACCACCTCAGGTACATAAGAAAATATCTTTTGGGGGGCACCTGGGTGGCTCAGTGGGTTGAGCCTCTGCCTTCGGCTCAGGTTGTGATCTCAGGGTCCTGGGATCAAGCCCCGCATCGGGCTCTCTGCTCGGCAGGGAGCCTGCTTCCCCCTCTCGCTCTGCCTGCCTCTCTGCCTACTCATGATCTCTTTCTCTCTCTGTCACATAAATAAATAAAATCTTTCAAAAATATCTTTTTTCTTTTTTTTTTTTTTAGCTCAACTTCATTTCTAAATATGATTCCCCATTCCACCAGGTTTGGGAAAATTGAGTTTACATGTTCTTGAGATGTCCCTAGCGTGGTATAAGTTTCTAAGATCTGATGTGTAGGTTGAAGGTTTGAAGAGATGCTGACATCCCATCATCTACCTATATAGATTACCTTGGAGACATCCACTATTCCTGGGTATATGATCTGTTCAGGTCCTCAGGTTCTATGTTGCCTCAGTACATGCTTGGGACTTAGGAATTCTGAAGAAGTCTGAGAATGCTGAGAGCCACACACTCTCTTGCCTTTTTAACTTGGGGGCTTGCTATTAATTAGCAATGCTGCCGGGATTCCAGGACCAGAGCCTCATTGCTCTGGCACCTCCAGAATTTTTTTCCCCACTTCCAAATCAGCTTGGAAAAACTTTCTATTCTGGGGAAGGAGTCTCTTTTCACATTCCTTCTAGTGCTTCTTTCCGACCATATCCTTATATCACTTGATCTTTGAAAACATTCTACCTTCTCTGAAAGATTTAACCTTTCAAGAAAACAAAAACAAAAACAAAACCAGAAACAGCTGGAGACTATCTTAGGTTTGCACCCCGAGCATGATAACAATAGAATCAGAGAACTAGTTGAATGAAGAGAGGGGAAAAAGTAGGGAATATGGAAGACAAATAGAAGATAAATTTTTTAATATTTCAAAATGTTTTCAATCATAGCAAAAACAAGGAGGGATTCCCAGGTAGCGGTAAAAAGGCAGCGAAAAGAAAGATGTAAGGGAACTCAATCTCTCTTTGTATGGCAGCACCCAGTGAGTAATGGGGATTTCTGTAGTCAAAATTTCTATCAGGGAGGCATAGGCTATCCCTAGCCATTAAATAAAAGATGACTGGAATGGAAAAACTGGGTGATAGAATTATTGAGGAAGGACATGGGGATTTTTCTGAGTTTCACAAGATGAGTAGGATTCAGGANTGATGGTTTGGCCCTTTTACAAAAGAGCAGGAAATGAAATATTAGAGGTAATTCCTAGTGGCCTCTTACACCAGCCAGTACTCGGATCACACAGGGCTCCTTGTTGCCCATGCCATTTGCTTTTATTCGAGCAAGTAGTTCCTAGCAGATGTGGTACAGTTTTTTGTGTGTGTTTCTTTTTCTCCTTTCAGATATTAGAAATAAGAATAACTTTGAGAAAAATAAATTTCAATCAAAATGAATTAGTTAACAAGGAAATTTGTTTAGGTGATTCTGAGAGCAGTCTCTTAGAAAAGCCAGCTCTGGCAGGCTTCATAGGTCAGTTTCAACAGATATTAATTGAATATCTATGTAAAAAATACTATGTTGGCCAGGTGTCTTTATGTTGGAGGATGTTTATAGGTGGAGTGTTATAAAGAAATTCTGGAGAAATCTACCCTTCAGTATTTTATATAGAGTTGTAATATAAGACACATTCAAATAAAAACATAGCACATACTATTACCAATAGTTTCCTTCCCATACATTGAAAGGGAGTTTGATTTACAAGTCCATTTTTGAAGTTGGGAGGCATTTTTCCTGTAGAATGGTGTTTTAAGCATGGTGTTTTAGTTCCCAAGCCACTCACAAAAGCCTATTTAAGTCATAATGTAGCTGAACTACAGTAATGTCCTAATAACAATATGGAAACTAAATACAAAGCATAACAATGTTTCTGTGGGATAATGCATTCAGAATTTAAATTTGCATCTCCAAGAATGGGTCTCTGCCTGCTGTGGTGGGTGAAGAAGTTCTCTTAACGTTAAGTCCCTAGAACCCCTTTCATTTCTACTCAGAGCTTCGGCAGGGCCTGGAGATGTGCAGAGCTAGGTGGTGAGGCACAGTAGGGAAGTATCAGAGCATGGTAGTGATGAGTTTTGAGAAATTGATAACTTCTGGTATGTATTAAACCCTGGGGACATGGTTTGGCCTTGCCAGTCCCTGGTCACAAAGTTGTTTTTCATTTATGTACCCTAAGAAAGGGATGGGTTTCTCTTCTTGCTCTTTCCAGGACTGGCCTCACAACTTTTCTCTCCTTTTAGCATATCCCTGAAAGGATTGCAGACTTAAGAATTTGTTTACTTTTTTTTTTAACTGCTTCTTAGAAAGTAAAGAAGATATAAAAGAAAAGTCTCTTTTCTTTTCTACTTCCATACCCATTTTCTCTTCCCTCAGTGTATTTTCTCATGTCGTAGCTTAAACCCTAGAGAAAATGCCAAAATCTATGCAGAATAATTTACTTTTCAAAGAACAGACCCAGTCATGTCATTCCTATCCGGGAAATGAGAGAATTGAGAGGATAACACACTAATATTTAAAAAAAATAGTAATAGCTCAATATGTAATTGATTACATACTATGTGCCACATGGCGTCTTAGATAATTTACATGTATTAACTCAATATTCAAAATAATTCTAAATGGTAAGTACAGTTCTTAAACCTTGTGTACAGATGAGAAAACTGAGGCACTGTGCAAGATCACAGAGCTTCATAGGTGATGAGGTAATGACAGGAAGCCCCAAAATGCTGTTGAGAAGATCAGGGTTGAGACCAGGATACCCTGAGGCCAATGGCTAAGAAAGACCTGGTTCAGGGGATGTTATTTCCCTCCAGCCTCCCGTTAGTCCTGATCAGCCACCGAAGTTAGTTCAGCCTCTACAAGTCTGAATTGACTCTAGAATCTAGCAAGGTTAGATAAAGGGATACGTTTCAGAATACCACCTCAGGTACATAAGAAAATATCTTTTGGGGGGCACCTGGGTGGCTCAGTGGGTTGAGCCTCTGCCTTCGGCTCAGGTTGTGATCTCAGGGTCCTGGGATCAAGCCCCGCATCGGGCTCTCTGCTCGGCAGGGAGCCTGCTTCCCCCTCTCGCTCTGCCTGCCTCTCTGCCTACTCATGATCTCTTTCTCTCTCTGTCACATAAATAAATAAAATCTTTCAAAAATATCTTTTTTTCTTTTTTTTTTTTTTTTTAGCTCAACTTCATTTCTAAATATGATTCCCCATTCCACCAGGTTTGGGAAAATTGAGTTTACATGTTCTTGAGATGTCCCTAGCGTGGTATAAGTTTCTAAGATCTGATGTGTAGGTTGAAGGTTTGAAGAGATGCTGACATCCCATCATCTACCTATATAGATTACCTTGGAGACATCCACTATTCCTGGGTATATGATCTGTTCAGGTCCTCAGGTTCTATGTTGCCTCAGTACATGCTTGGGACTTAGGAATTCTGAAGAAGTCTGAGAATGCTGAGAGCCACACACTCTCTTGCCTTTTTAACTTGGGGGCTTGCTATTAATTAGCAATGCTGCCGGGATTCCAGGACCAGAGCCTCATTGCTCTGGCACCTCCAGAATTTTTTTCCCCACTTCCAAATCAGCTTGGAAAAACTTTCTATTCTGGGGAAGGAGTCTCTTTTCACATTCCTTCTAGTGCTTCTTTCCGACCATATCCTTATATCACTTGATCTTTGAAAACATTCTACCTTCTCTGAAAGATTTAACCTTTCAAGAAAACAAAAACAAAAACAAAACCAGAAACAGCTGGAGACTATCTTAGGTTTGCACCCCGAGCATGATAACAATAGAATCAGAGAACTAGTTGAATGAAGAGAGGGGAAAAAGTAGGGAATATGGAAGACAAATAGAAGATAAATTTTTTAATATTTCAAAATGTTTTCAATCATAGCAAAGACAAGGAGGGATTCCCAGGTAGCGGTAAAAAGGCAGCGAAAAGAAAGATGTAAGGGAAATCAATCTCTCTTTGTATGGCAGCACCCAGTGAGTAATGGGGATTTCTGTAGTCAAAATTTCTATCAGGGAGGCATAGGCTATCCCTAGCCATTAAATAAAAGATGACTGGAATGGAAAAACTGGGTGATAGAATTATTGAGGAAGGACATGGGGATTTTTCTGAGTTTCACAAGATGAGTAGGATTCAGGAAAGCAAGAACATGAACAAAGACACATTAGATAGAGGACTATCTAGTTAAATATAAACACGTAGGGCTATAAGCATGTAGTTTGGGTAGGGTCAAATATAGCTCCCCTGAAAGAAAGCAGTCAGTCCAGCGTTCGGCAAGCCTGAAGCTCAGACTCATGTACCTGTCCTTGCTGTGCCACAAACCGGCCATGAGACCTTTTGCATGGAGTTCAGGTTTCTCCTCAAGTACAAGGAAGTTGTATTCTTCTATCCATTTGCTTCCTTCTACTTCTGCAGTTCTGTATGTGCTATTGAAAAATTTGACCCACCATGCAGATATTGGGCGTGGACGTTGTCAGTCTGTTTAACCAGGAGTTACGAAATGAGCATATTGTATGCTCCCTTCCCTCAAGGAATTTGTAATTTCAAGGTAAAAATTACCATTAAATGTAAACATTCAAGGAAGCAAAATATTGTTTTCTTTGCTTTTCTGGACTGATTTCAAATGTCACCCTTCCCTTCTTTTATTCCTTTCATAAGCCATAAAATGTATTTTTTAGACTGCACCTCTGTTTGTTCCTCTTTCCCATCTCTGTGAAATTAGTCCCATTGAGACCATGGCCATGAGTACGAGTGTGTAGATGACCAGGTGAAGAGCTGGTATAGCTCATGTGGCTGTACTAATGAACCAGTTCTATAAGTACAGAGGTTTTGGCATAGAATGTTGTGTTTCCACACAGCAAAAATTAATTTTCCAGGGTTATGGAATGGCCTAATTCTAAAATGTTTACTTTCACTTTCTTCAGATGCTGGGGTCCAATGTTTAGGTCCCTCTTAATAAAACCCAAGAGTTCTAGGCTTCAAACTGTGTCTGTCCTTTTCTTTGAAACTTCATATAGTTTCCTTCAAGAATCTACATCTTTAAAAAGAGACCTCTCTCCTCTGTAAATTGTTTTTCAAAAAAAAAATAAACAAAATAATTGTGTGGAGTTCAGCAAGAGGGGAGGATTTTTTTAGCATCAGTCAAAATGATTTCTTTTCAAAATATCTTAAGATTCAGTTTAATTATTTTTCCTTCGTGTATTTTTATTTTTATTTATTTATTTTTACCTTCATTGGGGAACAGAGGAGAATTAGAAAGGAGGATGAGTCTGTTTGCACTTGGATTTGTCCTTACATAACCATCAGGTGTTCTGGCAAATGATGATACCGAGTTTGAAGGAATGCTGGAAAGCAGTCATCCGGAAGAAAATAAATTGGAGATTAAAAAAATGTCTGGTTTTTTGCCATAGTGGTTTTTGAGTCATATGCCTTTGACTTTCATGAAGATCATAATGAATAAATACAAAAATGATTCAGTGTTTATGAGTGTTAGAGTTTGGGAGGAGGGAGGCAGAGAGGTGACGGAGGGGGTGGCATGTGCTGGTGACTAAAACTTCTTCCAGGCAGGAGGCTAAATCTTGACAAACTGCCAAAGCACTTAACAGCAGCCACTGTTGCTCAAGGCGGTCTTCCATGCTTTTAATTCTTTCCAGACTGAAATACCTTGAGCAAAGAAGCTGCCAACAACCGCCATCGAGGGAGGGTTGTATAAATGACAGAAAGAGAGGCTGAGTAAGTGTCTGAGCCAGGTGAGGCAATAGGTGGGCCTTCTGGTGATGGAGAAACGGCAAGAACAAGGTGAATGGGGGTAGCTGCAGGAATGTGAGTGTCTCAGGAAACCACGGAATCTGCTCTTTAATCTTCTTAGAGGACATAGCAAAATCCTCGTAGTCTTGGGAATAAGGATCATGCCTGTTATCCCACTGGCGTGATGCCACTGTCAAGCATGGGGTTATAAATATTTAATATTGATTGAAAAGATGGACTAGAATCCAGTTAGAGTCAGAGTGGACTGGAAGGGCACCAGTCAGCTGAATTATATTGGGCGATAAGCTGTGAGTAGTTCCAGTTTGTCTTGAAAACTGGAGCACAGGCCTGGCTTCAGGTTCTACCTCGGCTGTATCTGGCCATGCGACTTTGCATGTCCAGGTAGGTTCTCCAGACCTTAATGCCTTCATCTGTTAAGCAACAACAAAGAATGATTGAATCATGTTTAATGATTAATCATAACTTCTAGGCCTAATACTGTATTACTGTTTTTTTTTCTAAGAGAGACTTTCAAAATGGCAAATGCTCAGGGAGGGAAAGCAGAAGGAGTGTGTTAAAATGTGATTAAAAATAATACATAAATGCAGTAACTGAAATTGGAAATTTGAGCATCAATGAGGTCACTTGTCCACAGGGGGAAGTGAGCTATTATAAAACATATCCCTGACTCTTCATTAACATTAACATGATTGAGAATTTATTTTTAAACTCAAGCAGTATATGATTTTGCCTGCAAATGTGCCTTGACGAAATGAGAGCCTTAAGCAGGACCAGGTTTAAAAGAGCATGATAGCTTTGGGTGACTTTAGTAGGTCTTACAGCTTTATGTGTTGTTTGTTTAGTATCTGTAAGACCACTTGTCAGAAATACAATTTCTGTAAGTCTCTCTTTTCCTCTCTGCCTTATCTGCCTCCTTATGAGGAGGCTTATGCGCATCAGACACATATTCTCATAGACTAAGTAAAATTTTAGGACACAGCTTGGAACAAAGATTTATTCAAAATGAATAATGAATATTCAAAATGAAAAATAGTCAGTTTTTTATTTTGTGACACTGATTGTGGAGGGAAGACCAAATATATGTCTACCACAGTGGTGCATCTTTAGCTTTTCCAGGAAAGGGCCCACTTAGAATATACTTTTGTTTACCTTCTCAAAGGAACTACTTTACCATGGGGCACATATTTTCTTCCCAATGTCACATTCCAATAGCTTATATTCATACTAGAATATAAATTATAAATAAAGGAGAGCCAAGTATTTCGCTGAGGTCAGTTTGAAGAGAGATGGTAAAGCAGTAGGTGCTTTCATAAATGTATCTATGTTTGAAGCTGAAGCGTCATCACCGTAGTTTTGTCACAGGGTCATTCCAAACTAAAAGGTCAAGTAGGAATTAGATGATGCACCTTTTTAATTTAATTTAATTTAATTTTAGTTTACTTTAAGTTTTTATGTTATTCGAAAGTATTTACGTAGAACCCTAACAGGAAATCCAGATTGACATCATGATAGAAGAGAAAAACCACTGTTCCTGAAAATTAGATTTAAATTCTAAACTTCCGGCCTTGAGCAATTCAGTATCTCTGAGCTTCTATTTTGTTTTTGTTTGTTTATTGTTATTTGGGTTTTGTTTATTTCAATGTATAAAACAAGGGTAGATATGACAATGCTCTCTGTGGACCTTTTTAATCCTAAATTTTTCGACTGCCTATAATTAAGAATTAAATTGTATGGTACAACATTTTAGGTTCAAAAGGGGACATTGTCCCATATGTACAGGATGCATACCTATGGGTAAATGGAACATTTAATTTGAGAATATAGAAGATGGAGTTGCATAGGAAGGGTAGGGTCAATCTTTGGAGAACCCTGAATCTTGGGTAGAATTTCGAGACTGAAATACCTTGAGTAAAAGAAGCTGCCAACAACTGCCATCGAAGGATGTTTGTATTTAATTGGTGTATTTAATTTCATCCTCAACCAATTAGCCTATAGCAGATTTGCTATAGTGAATCTGAAAGTGAATCTGAAAGAATAGAGGCAGTATTAATTCTTTTATCAATTCTTTTACCACTCCCTAAGGTAGCACTCTATTAATAATTTCTGCCTTATAGATAAAAAATTGTAGACCAAAGAAAGACTGTGAGGATCTTTTCCCAATATCTCAAAGAAAGAAAGTGGTATAGTCAGAACTTGAACCCAAATCTCACAATCAGACTTTTGAAACTAAAATAGCCCTTATAAGTCATTTAGTTTAAGACTCCAAGTACAGTGCTACCTTGAAAAAACATATGGCTCATAAATCTTTCGCTTAACATAAAAATAAAAACAGACTTAGCAGATATTTTGCAACTTTATAACTAAAATTTCCCTTTTCAAAATACCTATTTTGTTTACCCAACAGAATCTAAATAAGGCATCCTCTAGACAAGTCATAACACTTTTAAAATTTGTCTTTTTTGACCTCCCTCCTGTACTTCTTCAACCATTGTCTCTCTTCCTGAACTGTCCTCTCTTTAATTGATGAATTGTTTGTCAGGTGCTATGCTCCCATATTTGTTCCTATGGTGGAGGTGAAGTAAGATGATATGAACAAATACTTCAAAGAATGTTCATCTCAATATAGTCGTGTTTGATCCTGTATCTCTTTGAACCTTATAACATTCTTATATTCATTTAGATAAGTGTTTATTATATTATATCTAAGCTATTTCAGTGTTCTGTTAAAGAGAATATGTGATAGTGCTTACCTTCAAGAAATTTACAGTTTAGTTTGGGAACTACTTTTGCTAAAAAACGATAAATAACAATATACAAAAAGCTGTAGCAGATTAAATGTCAAGTTGCCTGGAATCTGGGCAGCCTCTGACTGACCAAAAGAATGTAGTGGAAATGACACTGCCAGTTTTGGGGCGTGGATTTTAAAAGACCAGAAGCTTATATTTCTTGTCTCTTTAAATACTTGAATTTGAAAACTAACCAACATTCTTTGAGGAAACCTAATTATTCCCACTGATAGACTCGTGTAGAAAGGAACTAAGACTCACAACTGAAAGGCTCAACTGACAAGCATCACCAGTTTGCCAACCATGTAAGTAAACCATCTTGGAAATGGGTTTTTGCAGCCCCCATCAAGGTGCTTGTCTGACACTGGCAAGGCACAGACAAGCCACCATAGCAAGCTCTGCCCAAATTACAGACCTGTGAAGCAAAAAATGATTGTTAAAATGTAAGTGCATTAAGTTTGGAGCTGGTTTGTTAGGTAACAATAGGTACATTCAACACCAGGTTTTGTTATTTTTTCTAAACATTTTCCTGTCCCTAAGTTCATTTGGACTTTTCTCAAAACTTAACTCCTCGCTTTCGCCAGCAAATGTTATCTACCCTATCAACTCTATCTAAACACATTACTACCCAACTCTTTCCCATAACTTTGCTTTGTTTTTTGTCATAGTATATATTTCTAACAATTATTACATAAATCTATGATTTAATTTCCTCTGCATCTCTACAGTATAAGATTCATAAGTAGAGGAAATTTCTTTTTGTTTAGTGCTATGTCCCTACTTCCTAGATTAGTGCTTGACATATAGCCAATACTTAATATCTATTTGTGAATAAATGCATGATAAGTGAAATGCAAAGTGCCAGAGCGGCTCAGAGATAGAGTAGATCACAGTAACTTCTCAGATTAAATATCAAAGAGGAATTTGTTTACCAGCTGGACAGGGGAGTATAAGAAGGATTTGGAGAATGGAAACAGGGAAGAAGAAGAAAAAGTAGAAGGACTTTTAGTTGAGAGAAATAGAATAAATAATAGTTCAAAAAGAGTGCATGTCATAGTCAAGGAAACTTGATAGACAACTTGGAATGGAAAAATAATTTGTGGTCAAGTTAAATACTATTTTTCTTTTACACTGAGAACCACTCATTTTTTAGATAGTTACCTTTCCTCGAGTAGCAGTTATCCTCCAAGATGGCCCACCTTCTGGTATTTGTGCCTTTTGCTCTCCCCTATCACACTGAGTGGGCCTGAGCTTTATATCTGAAAGGATTGTGTGGAAATGATAATGTGTGACTCCTGCGAGTAGCTCACAATGATATAGCTTCTTTCCTGCTCTCTTGGGTCACTTACTTTTGGGAAATTCAGCTACCATGTTGTGCCTCCCCCTCTGTGGAGAGTCCACGAAGTGAGGAGCTGAGGCTTTCTTGATAATAGCTACATAAGTAAGCCATCTTGCAAGCAGATTCTCCAGCCCTTTTCAAGCTTTAAGATGACAACAATCCCAGACGATATCTTGTCAGCAAGAATTAATTGTAATTTTCAAAGTAGATAAAGTGCTTGATATGTTTTTCTCTGACCATGTTCTTCTCTTTGAGTGGTATATATGTCAATTACCCCTTTATCTCTTACTCTTCCTTCACGGTTCGGTCTGGCTGACATTTCATCTTAAACTCTCTCCCTAAAGCCCTAGCTTTCATTAGGCTCCCTCCTCTGGGTTCTTTTAACACTGTTTTCAATTACATCTTATATCTGTTTGTGCTGACATTGTATTGTATTCGCTTGAGGATCATCTGTCTTCTCCACTGGACTCTAAGCAACTTGTAGCAACTGGTTGGCATGCAATATCTGCCAGTTAAATATTTAATGAATGAAACTGTAAAGATTCTTTGGGGTCCCATTGCCAAAGACCTTCAATGTCAGATTAGAGTTCAGAATGTATTCTTGTCTTCACCAGTTAATGAATGTTTATTTTGATAGCATTAATCAAAGAAGGAATATAGAACTAGTGTGATAACAAAATAACACATAATGAACCAAGGGTGGGGGTAGAGTGTTCTCTGATGATCCATAAAAGGACAACAGTGACTATCTCAGAAAGGTGTTACATGCAAGTTAAGGGAAAGATTTGAGCTCTAAATTGTGTTGCAGTCCTATGATACCACTAAGTATTCTATCTAAAGGGCTATTGTTACATTGCAGAGACTTAATTTCTAAACTGAGCATTTCCTGACCCGATTTTCTGGAAGTTGATGAGTCACACATGCATAGATTTAGAGGCTTTACTGGTGTGGGTCGTTTGTAATGCACAGTGCTTGGAGCTTAAATTAGCATGGCTTTTACAGATCCCTTAATATGCATAATCTGACCCAATATTGAGATGGTCTTTAGTAAGATAGAGAGTTAAGGAGAAAAATATATATGAAGTGATTTTAGAAGATTTCCCAAGTGCTAGGAGACTAATTTGAAGGTCCTTAACTGAATTCTGATCAGAACCTCTCCAAATCTCTCTGTCACACCTGGATTTGGCCATCTGTCTACCCTATTTTAATATTTCCCAACCATGATTCAGCAATGGAGATTCAGATTTGGGCTCAAAATGATTTTACCTTTTAAAAAAAGATGTGAACAGTAAGATAAAGACTTCAGAAAAAAAGGGGACAAGCTTGATTTGTGTCTAGTTTGACTGACACTTCCTATCAGAGTATTAGTGAAAATGTCAAATACATGATTTTATGTGTGTGAAGAAATGATGCTTTTATTCAAAATAACTACTTGGTATTCATATATAATATATTGATAATGAAAAATAATATTTAATTAGAACTCATTATGAGCTAGATAATACAGAGAAAGATATTAAGCAGTAGACATGGTTATTACCCTTAAGACACTAAAATATGATTTCAAGGACAAGATACATGTGAAATAAGAATCCAGAGAAGTTCCTGATAATTGGACATAGGAGTACAATTGTGATATTAAATTTGAATACATTTCAAGGATAGGAGAACTGAGGCTACTTCGTGCTAAGCACTTATATATTTTATTTCATCTAACAGTCACAATAACATTTTAAGGTTCTTATTATTTTAAGGTATTATCCCTATTTTCAGATGAGGAAACTGAAGTCATTTGACAAGAACTCAAGTTAAGAATTGGTTCTTATTCCAGGGATAATTCCCTTTACAGTTTGTCTCCTGTCTCTCATTTACTTTTTTAATGACAATATAAGTGATATAGGAAATAAACACGTGGCAATTTCAGAAAATCAGTTTCTAAACAAACTAGAACTTGGTTGACTTACCAGAAGTAAGGATTAACCTAGCCTTGAAAAGTGTGTAGGTTTGGAGAGGTAAAAATACAGACAGTAGAACAGGGGAAACCTATGACTGAAAATGAAGAGGGGAAAGAGATGCAGATTGCAGAAAAGAGGGCAGTGAGAATCCCCCTCATCCTGATTAAGGACCAAGCAAATGAACTGTCTGGGTAGTAAGGTAAATAGTTAAAAAGGGAAGTGCTGCTCATGAAGGATCCTCATACCAGGCCAGGAGTTAGGACCTTCAAAATGTATTTATTTTCTCCCTCCCTCCCTCTCTCTCTCTCTCTCTCTCTCTCTTTCTCTCTCTCTCTCTCTCTCTCTCTCTCTCTCTCTCTCTCTCTCTCTCTTTCTCTCTCTCTTTTCTTTTTTTGTATTTTGTCCCTTTTTTGATAAGATGACTTCTGAATGAGAATCTTGAAGGGATGGACTTGAAATTTTGAGCCCTAAGACATATGACAAGTAATTTTATTGTTCATTTTAGACACAGTAAAAATGAAAACTTCATACCATATTTTTCCATCTGGTGAATATGGGGAGAAGAAGGTAAGGAAGAAGAGACTGAAGTTGAAGGAAATTCTGCATGAAAGTAAAATAGGTTAAACAAAGATACTTCTCAAGTGAATGAGAAGCCCAAAGTGTCCTGAGCATAAGTTCCTCAGATAGGAGTTGACGATAACCCCAAGCCTGGAGGCAGTGCTAGGAGTCACCACATGTCCCATAGCAGCCCCTTAATGACCATACTGGAGGCACAGAGGGACTTTTTTATGTGGCTTCTACCGAGAAGGAATATGAAGACACCTAAGTAAAATGGATTCCAACGAGTGAGCTTTCAGTCTCCCTCCTGACGTCTGTAACAAAAATGGCCTTTCAGGTTGGCAGGAGTTGTGGGGCCCTGCCTGCCTTGTAACGAAACTATAAAATAAGCAAAGGTGTTTTCCTTTGGTGCTCCCCCATCACTTCCCTTTCCATGCTATTTCCTACTCCTGGAGCTTAGTAATCATACCATGCTCATCTCTTGCTCTTAGACAAGGAATGGCCCAGTGGAAGAACTCAGATTCAGAAACTGGAGCCCTCTCTTTGCTGCAAACCAACTAAGTTTCCTTGTTTAAACTTAGATATCTCTGGACCTGCACTTATTTTTAACCTGATAATTAAAAGATTGAAATATAAGAACTCTAACAACTCTTTCAACTATACTTTTCTGCTTTGGATGTTATTCGTGTTAATGTTGAAGGTAGAGACCTCAAGGTAAAGTCTGCCCATTGTTGTGTTGTTGAACCATCAGTTTTATATTTAATTAATTTTATTTCTCTTCCTTCTCTTCCTCAACCATCACACACTGTGTTAGAAGCTCACACCTGTCCCACTTCTCCATATTCTTTGGATGCCCTTGAGCTGGGGAAGACCTAAGAGTTATCCAGCATCCAGGAGTAGTTGATCAGACGGTCTGGGTGACTCAAAAGATGCAACGGGGCTTTCTTCCTAAGAGGGGTTAAAAAGCCAAATAAGCCATGTACTTAGCACTTTGTTCAAAGTTAGCAGCATTAAATAAGAAACAGATCCTCATCAAGGAATGCAGCAAGGGGAGATAGGGGTGAAGAGGAGAATGTGGGGTTCTAAATCCAATGTAGGTGTCAGCCAAGGATCAGCTAGAAAAGACACAGGAGAGGGTTAAGGCAACAACTAGTCTGGGATCATCAACAACATTAAGGATTTTCTCCCAGAAGGTACGGTTGTGGCTAGAGAATTATTTCTTACAGTGAATGGATTATTTACCTCCTATGATCACCCTGGGCCCAGTTTTAAGAACAATTGGCTTGTAGGGTATAAGCAGAAGAGTTTGGGTAGCTTTGGTCTTCTGGAGCAGGAGTCCAACGCCAGCAGTACTGGAATCTCTGAGCCTTTCCAGAAGCCATCGCTTTGCGGTAAGGACTCAGTCAGAGGCCAGATGAAACAGGTAAATTATAGGCCTAGTTTTCATTTTCTCACACTTTGCCTCCTCATCTCAATTTTTACTTTTTCCCTAAAGCTGGTGCCATGATGTCACTGAACTCAGGTTGGGATGGTGAGGTCAAGATTCTATTAGACCAGAAATAATCATCCTGATTGTTCTCTCTTCCCATATCAAATTGACACCTTACTCTCCAAATGTCTGACTGGATGTCTAGGTGGGCAGACAAGCCTGGGACCTGGAGCTCAAGGTTTTTTGTTGATCTTTTGTTTTAAATACACAATGGTTAAGTCAGTAATGCTAGTACCAGCCTAGAACAAATAGAAAAATTACTTCTTTTTAAGCAGTTATTAAGTTTGACTACCTTCATTGAAAATTAGGTCTTTAGTGGCTCTCCTGAAAAATGGGAACAGGGTGGAGATGTTGTTCTGACATTTCTGACCCAGGAACACCCTTCAGACAACCTGGCCTCAAGATTGAGAGAATCTTTTCAACACTCTGGAAAGCTCTATATTATGCTAAAACTTTAAGTTGATTAGAAGTTGACTAGAAAATTGAAGTTGGCAGTTGTCTGAACCAGGCCCTGCAGGTTGACTAATAGCTGCCTAGGCCCTGTGTCCTTTGCACAGTGGTCTGCTTTATGAACTCTGTCAGGGTCTGAAACTTATGGGAACTACTCTCCTACAGCTAGCACTGGGGTCCCATGGTGGCAGTATTGCCTTTATACCTCTCTCTCTCTGTCTCTCTTCTAGTATAGTAACTTTACTGTGAAAAAACCTGGTAAGACACCATCTTAATCAGTGATCAAATTGAAAATCATGAACAATGAGACAAATGGAAATAATATGCTAACTAATAGATTGCAATGAGAAGAATACAATGTATTTTATGTGATATCCTTGCCAAAGAAAATTGTTTTAAATGCATAAGCTGTATATTCTCATGAGGAAAAGTCAGAAAAACCCACTTGAAGGAATTATTCAAAGTAACTGGCCCATTGTCTTCAAAAATGTCAAGGTAATATAAGTGAAGGAAAAACAAAAGAAGTTTCTCCAGATTGAAGAAAACTAAAGATACATTACAGCTAAACTGACACATGATCCTAGATCAGAACCTTTTGCTGAAAGAGGCATTATTGGGACAATTGGAAAAACTTAAATAGGCATTTGTGGATTCTAAACAGTAATGTATCAATATTAGTTTCCTGATTTGGTCAGTTCTATAGTGGTTATTTTAGAGAGTACCTCTGTTTTTAGGAAATGCAACTGAAATATTTCAGAGTGATTGGAGATCATATCAACAGTGTAGCCTCCACTGATTTAGGGAAATAAAATATTTGTGTTATTTTTGAAACTTTTCTACAAGTTTGAAATTATTTCAAAATTAAATAGCTCAAAAAGCTAAAAAACAAACAAACAAAACTATTTCTATTTACAACCCTTCTGACACCAAATGTGTAGTTTTTCCATACCAAGCAGTTGCCCAGCCCTTTGTGGACATCAACTGAATGTCCTACAATTTAATTCAATTCTGACCATAACTTAACTAGAGTTGGCACAGACCTAAAAGGTTAAGAGCTCAGTAGCAGACCACTACCCTTCAGTTATCAATTGCAAGCAGTGGGTCCCCTATAGCTTCTGTCCAGCTTGGCTACAAATTGGTTTTTCTCAAACCCTACCCCTCAGTTTCAATAATTTACTGTAACAACTCAAAGAACTCACAGAAACACTTTACTTACTATTACCAGTTTGTTATAAAGGATATTATAAATGATACAAATGAACAGTGAGTTGAGAGAGGTACATAAGGGCAAGAGTCCTGAGCACGGGAGCTTCTGTCCTTAAAGAATTTGGAGTGTGCCACTCTGCTGGCACATGGTTGCAATTCACCAACTGCAAGCTCCTCAAACTCCTTCATTTAGGGTTTTAATGAAGGTTCCATTACATAGGCACAGTTGAATAAATACCAGCCCTTTGCTGATTAATTTAATATTCAGTCTCTCTCCCCACATGGGAGATCACGGAGGGGACTGAAATGTACAATTTTCTAATCACATAGTTGGTCCCCCAACCTAAAGCTATCCACAGGCCCACCAAAATCACCACTTTAGCATAAACTCAGGTAAGATTGAAAAGAGTTTGTTATGAATAACAAAGGATGTTCCTCTCACTCTATCACTCAAAATTACAAGGGTTTTAGAAGCTAGGTGCCAGAAACCAGGGACAAAAACCAAGTACATATTTCCTATTATATCACGATATCACAAGTACCCAATGCTTAAAAAGAGAATAAACCATATGGGATTGAAGTGCATTTCTTTTAGGAAACATATTTGAATACTAAACATAGAATACTATAGTCCAAAGACTACTGAATTGAGACAGCTGGATTTCACTTTCATATTCTCAATGTGCAGAGACTTGTGTGATAATTTCCCTCTGACACTTAAGTTCCTCATCTGTAGGTAAGGAGGATTGTCAAGTTTTGACCAAAAAAAGGTTCAAGCTTAATTGAGAGCTAGGAGATGCTTAAAATGCCTCCTCAGATGAGAAGAGGCATCATTTTCTTTGGATCAGCTATGTAGTCAACTTTAAGGTAAATAAAAGTAAATACATTTTCATCTTCATTCTAATTTGACTGCCTTTTTTTCTCACTTTTATATTTTTTTACATAGACACAGACTCAGATTTAGCAAGTTCTGTTTCCAGAAATGAGTTGTTCAGGTCCACTGACATTTAGGACATGGGGCTTAATGATGAGGTTTTGTTCATCTCTCATCTGAAACACTGATAGAGAAATCAACAAATACTTAGACTGTTCATGTAAATAATGTGTTTTCCTGACCTTTGGATCATAGAATAATCACGAATTCAAGGACTAGAAAAGGGAAGGGGGTTTATTGCATTAATTACATCAAACTTGACTGAATCGGTTCCTCTTTGTGCTCTTGATTGGCCTGGTAAGGTTAGTGGTCTGAGAATAGTGCCTACCCCAGACAACCACTCATTTGCTTTCTGTCACTATAGATTAGCTTGCATTTTCTAGAGTTTTGTAAAAATGGAATAATATAGTATGTGTTCTTTTTTTGCTTGGTTTCTTTCGGTATAATTATTTTGAGATACATCTGAGCTGTTGTGTATATCAAGAATTTATTTTTATTGCTGATAGTATTACATGTATATAACAAATTTTATTTCTTCTCTCATCTCTTGAAATACATTTAACTTATTTCCGGTTTGGGATTATCATACATAAAGTTTCTATGAACATTCATGTACAAGTATTTTATGAACATATGTTTCATTTTATTTAGGAATGGAATGGCTGGACCAATACAATAGATATATATTTAACTTTTTAAGAATCTGTCAAAGTATCTTTCAAAGAGCATGTACCATTTTACATAATACCAGTAGTGTATTCCTGAATTATATTTCCTAGTTTGGGATTTCAGATCCTTGAGAGTTAAATGGTACACAACATATGCAAATGTCATATTATCAGCCTTCCAGGGACAATATAGAGTGTCAATGCAGAGACCGCAGGATGGCTGTATTGAAAGGTTTTTTTTTCCATTTTTCCAGAATACAAGATTTTTATCTGCCCAAACTCTGACTTCTGAGAAAATGAAATGGTATTTTCTTACTTGTATGTAGCACTTCATATTTAATAAAAAGTTACATATATTAATCTGATTAAATAAGCATTATTATATATGTTATTTATGTTATTTATTATTCTCTTTGAGGCAGTGGATGGCCTTTTCATTTTCTTTCTTTTTTTTTTTTAAGATTTTGTTATTTATTTATTTGACACAGAGAGAGAGATCACAAGTAGGCAGAGAGGCAGGCAGAGGGAGAGGGGGAAGCAGGCTCTTCGCTGAGCAGAGAGCCCGATGCGGGACTCGATCCCAGGACCCTGAGATCATGACCTGTGCCGAAGGCAGAGGCATTAACCCACTGAGCCACCCAGGCGCCTGGCCTTTTCATTTTCTTAACAGCAGATTTTGAAAACAAAAAAAGTTAGTTTTTCTGTATGGTATGAGGTGTAATTATTATTATTTTGTGTATTGGATATTCAGTATTTCAGCACCACTTATTTATCTTGGGTTTTTGAGTAAGTAAAACAAGTCCCAATTTCACTAAATAAAAATTATCAAGTTCCATTACCATTATTTTTTAAATTGTAGTATATATATATAGATATATGTGTGTGTATATATATGTATATATACATAGAAACTTGTTTTGCCATTTTTGGTATTATTCTAAAGTTAATAACTGTCAATTTTATCCACACATGCAAAAATGTTGCTTCCAGAGATAAGAATTAGAATTTTAAAGTGCTATACATATGTATTTCAATAAAAAATCAACACACTATTATGCACAATGATATGCCCACATTAGTGCTGTTGGAATTTTGTGGTTTTGATACATCAAGTGTGAATGTCATTTTTCCTCATGGTCAAGGTAATTCACTCATAGAGTTATAGGAAAAATTAAATAGGATGATATTTAATAACATTTATTGAACTGGATTTATATGTGTAATTATTTTATAAAATACAAAGTGAGTAAATATATAATGAACTCTTGAAACTCAGTTAGAAAACAAACAAAACAATTTAAAACATGGGCAAAAGATTTAAACCAATATTTCATCAAAGAATACATATGAACAGCAAATAAGCACAGGAAAAGTTGCTTAACATCACTAGTCATTAGGAGAATGCAACTTAAAACCATGATGGGATACAACTACATACATATTAGAATGGCTAAAATTTAAAATATTTTAAAAGCTGGTTTAGAGAGGATGTGGATAAACTGGACCTTTCATACAAAAGTAACCATAATATATATGTATATATATATATATATATATATATATATATACACACACACACACACACACATATATACATATATATACACACATAACTGCAATATATAACTACATCTTTAATTGTGATGAATAAAATGCATTATTGTTTGTGGAACTGGGAAGTCAGAAGCAGCATAGGTACTCATCAATAAGGGAACAAATCAGTAAAATGGTTTGTGTACAAATATAAGCAGTAAATTAGAACAAGAATTGTTAGCCCAGGTTAAGGTAGGTAGAATTGGAGGGGCCAATGAACCTAGGTGGGGAAAAAGTTACATGCTTATATTCACAAATCTCTAACTGACATTTAGCATTTTATGTAAAGAATGAAGTCAAGAAACCACAGTTTTGTTAGCAATACCTTGACTTTATCACTAACAGAAATCACATTTATTCACAAATTAAACTCGTTTCATACATCTGAAGAATTTCATACACTAATCACCATAATGGAATGATGGTAGTTATTAAACTGGCAGCTGGATTGTATTATTTGATGTGTGAATAAATAACCACATATATTGCTATGCCACACATTTACTGCTTTAGTATTTTGATAACTGTATTTCAGTTTAATTGATTTATTTTGCGATCCAGTGTATTTGACTATGTTTATCACAAGTATTAAAGACATAGGGTTTCATCAAAGATTATTCTGAGAGTCAAGACTGCCAAAAGGGTCTACAGAATGAAATGTTTATGAACTCCCAAAATAGAGCTATATACAGGATTAAGGATACATATTAAAAATATAGTATTGAGTATTAAAAACACAAGTTAGAGTGAAATCTGATGCACAGTATCATTTATATATGTTGAAAAATCAATATACACCGTATTTTTAAAATAGACATATGTATACAGACTTCACTAGGAAAGTGAAGAGTAAGTGCATATATATGTATCAGAAAATAGTTTAGGTAGATATGTTAGATCAGGCATAATAGATAAAAATAATGAAATAAAGACCTTGAAAAACCAGTGATGATAGGTGTCTGCATATGAGGGCCAAAAACAAAAAATAAAATGAAGATTGGGAAGCTGTTTCCAGACCCATAACCTCCAATATGTCAGCCAACCTCCAAAAGAATCAAGAGGGAGTGCTGATTCACAACTGTCAGAATCTATTTATGTAAGATAAGAAGTATTGTTCCACTCCTCCCTCTCCTTCCTCTTCTCTCTCTCTCTCTCCATTTCTCTCTCTCTCTTCTTTAACAGGAGGGGTTCTTATACACATATCCTCCTAGGGTTTCCTCTTTCCACTCTCATAAACATAGCAAGAATTGTTTTTCTTCACCACTTGTGACTTCATCAACCCTTACAAGCTTACAACTACCCCTTTTCTAAAATGTGTGGGACTTGTCTGACCAGCACAAATGGCCTTTTCATAGCTCCTTACACAAACAAAATGTTGATCCATTAGTGTGCCTATACATTGAACCAAAGTGCAAGTAAACACTATTTCTATACCAGAGATCACTTCTGTATTCTACTTATATTCCCCATAGCCCTTCATTTCAATCCAGACCTCATTATACATTGCCACAAAATACTTACTAGATAAATATATATTAGTATTATTTGGCAGCAAATAATTCATAATTTTCTTTGTATAAATGCTGGTTCATTTACATCTTTGGCCATGGAAAACCTGTATAAGCTCATCCACACCAGTCAAGTTTCTTTTAGTGGATTTGATTTAGTATACTATCTTCTCATCAGTTGCCATAAATAAACCCTTACCATTTAAGTATTTCATGAGGTTGACCAATATCAGAGTCTCTTGCACCATCTTCTTTGTATACCAGTTTGGTATAATACTTTTTCCTTGACTAAGTTGGTTATTCTGCTTCTGAGACTTTGCCTATATGATGAATAAGAGAACCTATTAAGAAAATGTTTCATCTTCATCTACATAAAATTTACTACCTTTAATTCATTAGAATATAAGTGCTGTGAAGGCAGAGTTTTTACTATTGTTTCTCTTATATAACATCATTGGCTGGTCCTCAATAAATATTTGTTGAATTAACTATATCAGCAATAAAAGGGGGAAAAAGGTGAAAAATTTACATTTGGATTTCGTTGTAGCAGTCACCCACCTTCAGCCCTGAGATGGAATGCCAGATGCTGAAGTTGTTATCCAAGCATGTAACCCTGATGATTGTGATTTTCCTCTTTACTCTTTTCTCTATTATAATTTCCAATTTCCCTTAATGGGAATTTACCATATGATTTACTATTAAAAACTTTTTAATTTATTCCTTATTTCAGGTGGTCTCTTTGCTTAGAGACTAGCAATTTTTGATAAAATAAATGCTAATTATTTTTAAAGCTTGCTCAGGAGCTGATGAAAGTGAAATAGTATTACCATCTCTGGAATTTGTTCTAATTCTTTAGAAAAAAATTATGATTTACTACTTTAAATAAATCATATGTTGTATAGTTTTTTTAAATATGTTAATTCCAGTGTGAAAAGATACAAATCTTCATACATTCTTCTGTCACTCATTCTTTTACTTAATTTTCAAGCCCATGCTGAGATATCCATGTTAAACTTCCATAATATTTCATTCTCAAAATTTCCCCTATGTAGTTATTAAAGTTAAAAAAGAGATCTTTTTATTAGTTTTCATTATATATTGAATTCCAGACTAGAGATCTTCCCAATACCTGTTACAATCAAAGCTGGATGAGTTCTATAAAGAAAAAAATTGTGCAAATAACCTGCTAAAGATATTAAAGAAGACAAATCTACATGTAGGTAAGGACAAACAATGTATGCAATCTATTTGAATTTAAAAAAAATTTATAGCAATATTAAATCTAATTATTCAAAAAGGAGGAGAAAAATGGGAATAGGAAACAAAATGTATATTCTAATAGAGCAAGGAGATAATTAAATTAAGAAAACATGGACAAAAATTTGTAGGAGGGACAAGAAGAATGGCAAGAGACCAGTTTCATCAGGTCAGTCCATTGCTTGCCATTCTTATTTAAACTATCACTTTCCAGATTGGAAAGGTGAGTTTCTAATTAGTTTCTTTTTCATCAGTCAAGGCTCAATCTCTCTAAACAATCTTTGGGTAATGATCATATCCCCACTTTGATCAACTTTAGGGAAATTACAGAGCCAAATATTAAACAGGTGGTTATGAAATTGTGCTCAACCACCTGTTCTCTGACCTCTAGCTGACCCAGTTAACAAAGACCAGTGTACTTCAATTAGTGCAAGTGATACCAAATATAATCAACCCTAATTAACACTGGGCATTTTTCTCTCAATCTTGCAATCTGATATTCTCTAATTAATCTTCAGTATATTTTATATCTCAATGAAAGATTATAAAGAACCTGTAACTTGGTCCTGAAAATTGTATAATAACAGGAAGGACTATAACATTCCCCTGCTTTATTTTCATATTCATTTAATTTGCCTGTATTTATTTGCCTTAGGGCTAAAACAATTTCCTCTGTAGATCTATTAAAGCATTTTCTTTATGTTAAAAAAGTCTCAAATTTTGTTGTCCATCAGAATTTCCTGGGTGGTCATTTTAAAAAGAATTCCAGATCCCAGGTCCTACTACAAAACTATGAAATGAGTATATTCAAGGCTGGAGCCTAGATGTTTATAGTTTTAACAAGTTCATAAGGTGATTCAGATGTAGACCTCAAGGATGAAGGCTAGCTGTTCGTAACTTTAACAAGTTTGTTAGGTAAATCAGATGTAGACGAACACCTGAGAACGATACTGATGAACTTATATTTAGAGGACACCTTGAATCAACCTTGAATGAAACATACCTTTGAGCTGAGTACTCATCCCTGTGGTATAATAGGACTCTTTCCTAACATAGAAATACCCTAAAAAGTAGGTAAAAAGTGTTCTGGATACATAAGCAAAGAGATACGAATTACTTTTTCTTGCCATCTATGCTGGTCTCAAATTGGTACTATTGTTTCATTCATTCGTTCTTTAAAAAATACTATCATTTACACACACACACACACACACACACACACACACACACACACACACACCCTTGTTCCCAGCTTTGTCCCAACATATGTATATAGGGAACAAAATAAATTCCACTTCTACACTATGGAGTGATAATATTGCAAGTTAAGGGTGCAAGTTGTGGAGTCTGATATCCTGCATCTGAAAACTGGCTCTGCTATATAAACAACGTGGGTAATTTGTTTGTCTAGTCTAAAGTACTTCTTTTTCACTTGAGAAATGGGATTATTCATACATATGTAATAAGATTGGCAAAAGGTGAAATCCTTAGCTCATAGATATTGTTCTATATAAGAGTATTTGCTGACAAGTAGATAAAACTGAGATTTATTTATTTATTTAATTATTTATTTATTTATTTATTTATTTTAGAGAGTGGGGGGGGAGAAACAAAGGGAGAAGAATAAGCAGACTCCACGCTGAGCTCGAAGTCTGACATGGGCTTGATCTCATGACCCTGATATCGTGACATGACCCAAAATCAAGAGTCAGATGCCTAACTGACTGAGCTACCCAGGCCCTCCTGTTTTTACTGTTTATGCCATTATATTTTTGATATTTAGTTTTGTTTAGTGTTTTATACTTAACTATCCTAAGTGTGCCATTTAGAAAAAAGCTTCTATTTCTTAAAATGAGATATTTTCTCTCTAAAGTAGGTAATATTTCTTTACCATAGTTACTGGAGAACCAAACACTTAATTCTATATGTGCTCATTAAATATTATTAAGCTGAGTTACATTCGAAATCAAATCATTCATATATAGAATATGTGTGTATCTGTGTGCTTGTGTCTGTATCTATTATCTACTGTATATAACAAATTGCCTCACAATTTAGCAGTTTTAAACAATACATGCATTTATTATCTGACCATTTCTGTGGGTTAGGAATCTTGACAGAGATAAGCCAGGTCCTCTACTTTAAGCTCAATCACAAGGTTGCAGTTAAAGTCTTGTACAGGGCCGTAGGCCCGTCTGAAGGCCAGTTTGGAAAGGAGTCATTCTAAGCTCATTCATATAGTTGCTGGCAGGATTCAATTCCTCATGACTATTGGATTGAGGGCTTCAGTTCCTGACTTAAGATTGTCCAGAGGCTGCCTTCATTTCCTCACCACATATGACTTACCATCATGCTTTATAAGAATAAGCAAGTGAGGAAAAACCAGAGAAAGAGGACTAGCAAGATGAAAGTTACAAAGTTTTATATCATAGCCATACTCTTATTTATTCTAAGTGGCTAGGTCTAGCCAATATGCAAAGGTTGGGGGGGTATGTGGAATTATACAAGGGTATGAATGCCAGGAATTGGTGATCACTGAGAGTCATGTCGGAAGCTGTCTGCCACTATATATATTGGGGTAGCATATGTAACACGTTAAGAGCCAGGGAGTGCTTAATAAAACCATTCCTCTCCAGCATTCTCAAACTCTAGCCTGAGTTCTGGAAAAGTCTCCAGAGTTTCTGACTTAGCAGATTTGATGTGGGACTCCATAACCAGTCCTCAGCTGATGCTGTGATGCTGGTTTGAGATCAAACTTTGAGAAACTCTGTTTTAAAGCATATATCATGTTTTACTGCACAGAGAAAACCAAAACTCACCTCAGCATAAGTTCATTTGTCAGCCAATGTGGCAGTCCTCCTTTTCTCTACTGGGATGGCTAGCATATCTGCTGCCATCTGTGGCCATTTTTGGAAGATATTAAGAAGGTTTCTTCTGCTGGGAGCTTTTTTTCTTTACTAGCTTCTTTACAGATTGGTAGATAAATGTGGATCCAGGGATTTTGTAGGGCGCTAAAAATTACAGACAACCCTCGTCTAGATGTCTAAGAAAAATTGACGCTTTGGATGAACATTGAAGAATAGAAGGATTTTGAGAGACAAAAAAGGAGAGTCATTGAGTGACCTAATAAAATCATTCTTTTCTTGTCCATTGCAGCACATTCTTCATTTCCACATAAAGAAAGAAACCTAAAAGACCAATTAACACCCTGGAAAGCACTTTGGAATTGCTTTCTAAACTTGGTGTAATGAAAACAAATGGACATTTTGATTAAATAGATATCATTAGGATGACATGTTATGATCTCAACCCCTGGTTTAATGATCTAATTAAGACCAAGAAAAATTCATTATGGACTCTCATTCAAATAATTCATTTTACAGAGCCAAAAAAAAAAAAAAAGTCTGTTTGTTTAGGATAGGAAGACTGTCCTGAATGAAGAAAAGAAATTCAACCCTTAGAGAGATTTATAACTACCTTTATTTCAAAGAGGAAAAAGATACAGTAAGAAGAAGGAGGAGAAAGGAAGGGGAAGGGGGCAGGTGGGGGAAGAGAAAGAAGAAGAAGAAAATAGCAATGGAAAATACAAACTCCTGGGAAGAAAAGAGCCTAGATCCTGGATGCATTTTTCACTCAAACATTCCTTGCTGTATTTACCTCAGTTTGTCCATTGCAAAAGGAGAAAGAGTTGGGTGATAAAGTAGATGAACTAAGATAACTGCAACACCACAGGTTTTTGAGGGTGTGTTATCATATCAAGGGAATTAAGACAAAGCAGGAAGTCAGAAAGCAGGCAAAAGTGTTAACTGCATATGGGAAATCAGGGGAAGCAACGATAAGAAACGGAGATAATAGCATGGGAACTGGGACTGTTAACTTTATATATCAACTTGGCTAGGCTAAAGGATGCCCAGATAGCTGGTAAAACATTATTTCTTGATGTCTCTGTGAGGTTGTTTCTGGATGAGATTGGCATTTGAATCAATAGACTGAATTAAAGAATAAATCTGCTATCACCAATATGAGTGGGGATCATCCAAACCATTGAGGGCCCAAATAGAACAAAATGGTGGAAAGCAAACTCACTCTCTCTTCTTGACATGGGACATTCATCATTTTCTGCTCTCAGACATTGGAGCTCCTGGTTCTCAGGCCTTTGGAATCTAGGACTTACATTCTAAGGCTTTTAGTCTTGGGCTAGGAGATACACATCAGTTTCCTGGTCCTCGGGTCTTTGGATTTAGATTGAATTATACCACTAGCTTTCCTGGTTCTCAAGCTTGCAGAGGGCATATCATGGCACTTCTCAGGCTCCAGAATTGAATGAACCAATTACCATAATGAATCTCTTATTTGTGTATCTATATATTCATCCATCCATCCACCTATCCACCCTACTGGTTTTGTTTCTCTGGAGAACTCTGTCTACTCAAGAAAAACAGGAAAGGAAATGGACTAAAATTAAAGCATGCAGCATCCATGAGATTGCTATGGAATGCCACATGGAGTTTTCTTGTAGATAGCATTTCCTCACAACAAGGTGGGTATCATTTAAGCCTGTACTCTAAGGACTCTTTGCGTTCACAAAATTATTGCATGTTTCTTGGCTGAAATCTGTACCTAAATTTATGAGAGAGAGAGAGAAACAGAGAGAGAGAGAGGAAAAAAACTTATTAGAGCATTGAGGAAGACTTTAAGATCAATTGGATCATTTGGAAGTCTTTAAGATCAATTCACCTAAAAACTTAAAAACAAAAATTTAACAAGAATACCTGTGGCATTGCCAGTGGCAATCTATCTGCTGTTTTATATCAGGGGACACAGAAAGGGGTTACACCTAACAGCTGTCCATCTTCTTTCTTGTCACCTGTGAACACAATACTTTGAGTCAACCCATTTGACCCTGCCTTGTTTCGTTAGGCTTAGCTGTATGGAGCATTAGGACATCAACCATATGAGGAAGGAAGGGGGAAAAATGGTGCCTGAATTGGGCAGGATGATGAATGGGGAAATTAATCTAGTTATACATGTGGCCCCTTAATGGTAGCCAACTAGTGTGCAAATTCTGTGAATTCTTCTTGATTAGATTAAGTGTTAATGTCTGACAAGGTTGAATACAATGAAGTCCAAATGGTAAATAATACTTAAACCAATGGTGAGTACTGATTCTTTTATGAGTATAAATAATGACTTTTTCAGGGGCTGAGCATGATCAAATTTGACAAGAGACTTATGAAAATTAAGCAGAATGACAAAATCTCCACTCTTAATAAAAGAATACACAAGAAAACAAGGAAAAAAACTGAATCAAAATAACTGGGCCACAGTAACAGGAAAGTTGAAGGTTATTACATACTTGCAGATGTGAAGGTTTTACTGCTGGCATGGTGAATTCTAGAGTCTACTCTGTAGAGCTTACTCATATCTGTTTTGTTCAGTTCCCAACACCTGGGACTGACAAAACCTCTATTATTATAACTAGCAGGATGAGTAAGGCAGGGGCTGACAGAACATACTATCACCCTTTTGAGGTCATTGCCTCTGCTTATTTTTGCTGATGGAGCTGCTGGCTACCAGACTAGATAGTCGTATATGTGGTAAAATACTTCTTGCAGTGATCTGGATATAATCTTGTTACAACTTCCTTAACAGCCAGATTGGAGAAGGATCTTCTGTCTTTCTTGAAGATTGGACTTGAAAGCAATATTCCCACAAAGCCTTGTGGTAGAGTAGATAAAGAACAATTTTTGGAGTTAGACAAAAGTTGAGTTCAAATGCTTACATGCTATTTGGGTCTTGTGTGTAACCTGAGGTTTGGTTCCTCATCTGTAAACCAATATAGGATTATCTACCTCATAGTGTTACTGAGATGATTAAATGGAAACAAACAAACAGACAAAAAATCATATACCTAGTACACTAGATGGTACTCAACAATAGTGAATTTTCTCCACCTCATCACATACATCTTTTCATTTCTCCTATTTAGGGATTCATGGCATTCACCTTCTACCTGTTTATATACTCATTTTTGTGGCTCCCATAGCATCTTACCTTCAAACACAACACATGTCACTGGGTTTGTTTTACTCTAACCTGGCCAAATGGGTTCTTGCTGTGGCTCATGGGGGGCAAATTCCCTGTTCAACCAGGGTGTCATTACCAACACAGACTGTTGAATATCTCAAATGAATTAATCAGTTGTTGGGTACAGGGTACAGTAGTAGGATTTAAAAAAACTTGTCAGAAAGCTGACAAGTTAAGACAGCTTTAGCAATTTGCATATAACTTGAAATTTTATATATACCTTATATATAAGGATTTATATATACCTTATATATATAAGGATTTATATGTATACTTATATATATTTATATATGTTTACTTATATATATACTTATATATTTACATATATAAGTATATATAAGGTTTTATATATATATAAATTTTATATATACCTTATATATAAGGTAGGAGTAATATAAACTTCATTCATTCATTTCTATCTTATTGTAGAGTTAATGTAACTAGAACTCTCTAAACCTAGGATCTCATTAACTGATGTAAATATAATCTGCCTATCCTTTCTCTTGTCAAAGGTGTTTTGTTTTTGTTGTTCTGTTTTTTTGTTCTTGATATGTTTTATTTTATTTTTGTTGTTTGGTTTTGACTTACAGTTGTTAAAAGAAAAAGTGGTTAAAATATCTCAAAGATGAGATTATTAATGAATAATATTTGATGTCTTTTATAGTCAATTAATATCATGGGTCAGAATCTTTGCATTTAGGATGCTTTTATGCTGTTCAAGATAATAATTTTACAGACTGTGAGCTAGCTTTATATCAGGTCCGAGAAGAAGCAATTTTTAAACATTTTAAGGCTATGTAAAAAACATAGATTATGCTTAAATGGTAATCACAGAGTTGGGCTAGTTCACTTCAACCAAAATATATAAATGAGGTCCTCAAACCTCTTTTGAAAGACAGTTTACTTGCAGAGATAGGCCTGTTTAGTTCCAATAGGAATATTGGTGAGAAAAAGGCAAAGCATTTAAGCCCTTAATACATTGGAAATTTGGAAAGGATCTTACTGTGAGATAATTGTGAGACATGACCATGTAATGAGGAAGGCTATTGGACTCTATACATCAAAGAAATTAGCTTTTCATAGTGATAGGCCCTCAAAATAAAATAAGCAGGAAGATTTGGGGCAGGAATGTCATCAGGTTAGATAAATAAGTCAGCTCACACGGCAGGACTTGAGCCTTCCCAGAATAGTATGCTGTTCTTTTTCAAGTTGAAAGAGAATGAAGTCTCTCTGGAGTTTAGCATTGGGTCAGATAACCCTGAGAACTCTTCTAGATAGGGTAAACATAAGGCTCTTCAGTAGGAATGAGGCTATGAAATTGTAAGGATATAAGATGGGCTATGTGGAGTCTAGGTGTAAGTTTACAGGGATGATTTCATGGTCTCCCATTTCAAAAATTTTTAGGAGAAAATCAAATTTAAAAAATTATTTATTTACTGGCATAAAAACTAAGGAATGACCATGTCAAATATACTCTGAACATAATATTTATGGTATCCTCCCTCACAATGTATAGTATATGTTAATAAGGAGGGTAATTATTATGTATCTTTTCATGGAGTGGATTGAGTCTTACATAAAGGGTGACTTATTCCAATAAAATATTTGATTAATTACTGGTGGTAATTTTTCTAAGGCAGCATTTATCCAACAGTATATAATGCTTGTATAATGCATGGCACATGTGAAATTCTAAATTTTCTTGTAGTCATATCAAAAATATACAAAGAAACAATTAAAATGATTTTTAATAAAATAATTTATTTTGAAATGATAGGAAATTTACATGCTGTTTTAAGAAATAATACTGCAATGAGATCTCTTTACCTTCTATCCAGTTTTTCCACAGATAAGACCTTATTAACCTAGAGTACAGTATTGCAAATGGGATGTTAACATTGATGCAATTCATCAATCTTAGTCTTAATTTTCCAATTTTACTGCTACTTATCTCCCTTTCTCTCTCTGAGAGAATTTATATTTTTGCAATTTTATCACATGTCATTTCATTTATCCACTACCACAATCAAGATACATCAGGTAGATCACCTCCAGGATGCCTTCTGCTTCCTTTTTCCAGCCACAGCCACCTCCCCTTCCCTCCTGTATCACACATTCCTAATGCCCAGCAACCACTAGTCTATCTTCCATTTCTATAATTTTGCTTGGTAAAATTAGTTTTAATGACATTTTATTTAATTTAATATGTCTAAACTATTACCATTTCAATGTATAATCAGTATAAAAATATAAAAATTAGACATCCTATATTCTTACTGTAATACTAAGTGTTTGAAATCTCAGGTGTATTTTATGCCCACAGAACATACCAATTTGGACTAGTGACGTTTTGATTGTTCACTAACCACATTGTCTTGGGCCTACTGTATTCGCTCAGGCATAGGGGATAAATGTTTGCCCTTGAATTGTCCATATCATTCAATTTAGAGGTTTTAGATTCAGGGAAATATAAAAAGCTGGGTGTATTTGACATTTGGAAACAACCTGAGTATTTAGCATTGGAGGAATGGTTAAGTAAAATTTTGTGTAATACTTTAATGAAATATTATGGACATTAAAATTGTTTACAAAGAAGACAAAGTAACTAGAATGGGGGCGACCAACAATCCCAGTTTTTCTGGGACTGAGAGAGAGGTTTCTTGAGATGTGAGACTTTCATTGCTAACTAATCTAATAGGAGCCATAATATAGGAGAAGTTTTATCTACATATGTATGTATAAATAATGTATATATGCATATATAAATAATGTATATATGTAGTTACAGGCATAGATATATAAAATTTATACAAGTACAAGTATTCACAAAGAATAACAATATTCATGGAAAAGCATTTTAGAAAAAAACATGATAGATAATTATTTTTAAAAATTAAAGCTGAGATATATTAAGAAAATTGAACTTTGCAGAGCAGGCATAGAACAGAAGGAAATTTGGGGGTCTCAGTTTTTTCATTGTAAAATTACAAATGGGACTAGATGATCTCTAATATCCCTTCTAGTCCCCAAATTCTAAAATAAATAAGCCTTTGTATAGCCCAAAATTACTGTATAAAAATCAAGAAGTGATTTAAATATTTAGGAAAATGTTCATGGAGAATGTGAGAAGTAAATATGACTTTGAAAGATGGGAGAATTTGGTCTAGGTGAATAGCAGACAGGAGGTAATCCCAAGTAAATGAGTAATAGTTAACTCAGCAAGGCATAGTAACAACACAATTGAGGTAAGGTCCTCATAGGGAACCCTGCAGGCAAGGCAGTTTATTTTTAAAAGGAAAATTATTTTTAAACAATCTTTAAAAAGTATTCCTTTCTGTATTAATAACTGAGCACTTTACATTTGCCAAAAACACTGTGAACAGTAGTTAGGAGCTTAAGAGAAATGATCACTTATTTTAAAACGTGTTAGTGTTTCACATTGCGTATTATTTAAAACCTTTATCTATTGTAAATACTAAGTAATAAATAGCTTGCAATACTGGTAGGGAATGTGCAGAGGGGAAATTTGCCTTTCATGAGTCATGTCCATTTGAAAAGCTAATTCTTCTGGTATACCATTTTCCAATTAGAATCCATGTTGGCTGCTAAAAACGGGCATTTGATACGGGTAACAGTCACAACAAAAAATTCATTCATACATGGGCCAGTCACTCTTTTACTGGTCCTGTGAATTAATGGTATTTGATGACCAGGATGTAAATTACGAATACTTAAACCCTATATCTAGATGTTTAAATAATGACATGATGGATGAATAAATTGGACATACATAAAATAATGACAACTCTGTCCTTAATCTGCAGAAGTAAACAGTAGAAATTCTATTCTTTGCTTATCCTGCTACTTACTGACCTAGCTTGAGAAGTAGCTGATAATGAAAACTTTAGGATGCGTACCCAATACTCACATAGTTTCTTTGTAAACCACCCATTTCAACTCATAAAATAGACTTGTGATGCCATGTTTGACTGTACTTTCTTGGCCACACCTGATTAGACTGGAGGAAGATACCTGATACAGGAAAAGCTAATCCATTAAATAGGCTGAGCCAGTCAGATTCTCTCTTCTAGGAATTTTTATTGAGCCTGAGAAATAGCTCAGTTAGCTATGGCAGGAAACTTAAAAGAATAGTAGAACATGGAATAGTTTTGCTTGGGTTATGGTGAAGTGTAAGAGCAAATAGTCTACCAGAACAAAGAATACAAACAAAAGTGAGAAGACATGTTTCTACAAAGCCATATTCCTGCCAGCCAAAAATGAACCCTGACCTTTAAGTCAAATGTTAGTTCAAACATATAAAGAAAGAGGTAGTTAAGTCTGCAGTCAGTAGAGAAAGAAAAGTCTGGTGCTGGACACTCTTAGTATAGTGTTGTTTTTACCTGTGACCATTAAATGTTGTTATTAATGAACTTAAGCAGGCTGTGGAACTAATGTTTCTCCGGCCTTTTCCTTTTAATGAAGAATTTTCTACAATATCTCTTTAGGATTGGCTTTCTTGGTTCACAATGTCATTGCTTTTAGGTGGTAAAGCCATCCTTACCAAACAAAAAGATTTCAGTATGTACCTGTATGTCAAATAGGTTTTATACCACTAAAATAGGACAAGGAGAGAACAAAAATTTACTCATAAGCAAACATGAATTCTACATTTGGAATACTTCTAAAGTAAAAAAAAAAAAAAGGTCTTGGCTTTCTATAGAGTGCATTTGCTTTTAAGGAACTTTGGGGTTCAAAAATCCAGGTGTGTTGAGTTTCCTTCACATGGAGGTACATGGTACCATCTGTTCCAGGACCAAAGAACTTCATCTCAAGCTATTTATTTTCCACTTAAGGATGAATGAGGGGGTGGTTTAAAAGTTTTCTGGGTAATGTGATGATGGGCTGGGCAGTGATTCCAGTTCTTTCTGTGCCTGTGTATAAGAGGTTGATTTTGATGAGCTTGCCAAAGGACATAGACACTTCTCCTTCCTCCTCCAAACATCTGTGGGTGATCCATTCTCCCCCCGCTCCCAAATGACAGTATCTGTCTTCCTGCTAGCTGGCTAGAGAGCTAGTGTGCCAGACTCTCACAGCTGTGGGGGCACAGCTGACAATCTGTCTTCAAAATGCACCACATGCCAGTTGTTTGGATCAAGGTAGCTTGGAAAAGTTGCTTCTTAGGAAGAAAACTTTATCTTTGAGCTGATCTTCTTATAAGGAGTATATTGAGTATATTTCTGCTTTTCCCTCAACTTTTGCATATATAGGGGACCTCAGACTATAAAATAGTTACCTTGCCTTTGTGGGTTCTTCCTATCAGGTTTTAACAGCATAACCGAGTCACCTGACTGAGAGCTTTGATGAGCATCCCCTACCTTGAATAAAATCTTCTTCACTTTCCAATGCATGTTGACAACTAGACACTTCGGAGGTTACAGTTACCCTCCATAAACATTTCCTCCACTTTTGCTTACCAGGAAGAACATTAATAAATAGAAGTTGACTTCTGCCAATGAATAGATCCTAGGTATTTGTTCATTTAACTTATTAATTGCTGCTTCAAATTCTATGTTTATTTTGAGGAAAATTCCATATACTAATTTGTTTTAAATATTAATGCAAGTATGATATAAATTAATTTAGCAAAGTGTGTCCTAAGGCATCCAACCAAGTAATAGGAGATGTATATATATCTCTATACACACACACATATATACATACATATATATGTGTGTTTGTAGATATTATATTTATATGTACATGTAAATACATATATACACATATTAAAACATATAATACATATATATTGTATACATGCATACAGACATATAAAAACACATGTGTATTCTGTAACTATGTACACAAATACTTTTTTATTAAGTAACATCACTCTAAATGTTCTAGTTATATGATTCATCTGAAGGTTTTACATGGATTTACATGACAATATTTCTATACCCCCTTTTTAGCATGGACTAATGGATACAGAGGGGCAAAGAGCAAGACTCTAATGTGATTTTCATGCCCTTAAGTATGGCCGAGTTCATAAGATTGACAAATTAGCATTTCCCTCAGTTAACCAGTTCTTTGAGAGAATTGATGGATTATGCCCAATGAAGGCCAATTATTTCTCTACCCAAAAAATGATCCCTCTCTAGAGTCAAGAGTGTTTTTTGACTTACCTTGTGAATATGGTTTCTCAGGTTCACATCTCATAAATGGGTCACCGATGTCTAATGTGCATCTATTAATAGAATAATAAATATAATAAGGCTTGTAATAAAACTTTTTTAATTAAAGGTTCATTATTCTTAAATTAACATTGCTCCTGGCACACAGTAAAAGTTTAGCAAATGTTTATTCTTGTTTTACTAATACTGTAAGACACCACAGTAGCCATGTCAGAGAGGTCAAATCTAAATGTTTTACTTTCTCTGTGTTAGGGAAAATGTCGAGCAGAGGGACTGAGAGCTGAGTGTGCTCCGTAGAATAACTCCTGAAATGACTCTGTAAAGACCTACAAGATTCATGTTGGAGTATAAATGAGAAAAGAGGCCAGATTCTGGAGGACAAACAAGCAAATGAGTTGTTGCCTTTCAGTAGATACATCTAGAAATTATTAGTTCAAGAGATAGAATAAAAAAGAGGTGATCCATAGTAACTGATTTCAAAATGTTGCATTTTTGTTCTCACCAAACAGTGGCATTGCTTCAGTGGTTGAATCTTTAAAAAATAAATGCCATGTTCTAAATCTACTTGTTGCTAATGAAACAATTTTATGTTTTATAGTTTTGAATGAGATATCATTTGAAAATTACACAGTTTAAAATATTTGAAAAGCACTAGTGTAAAGACTAGCATATTTCTAACACGATAGCAATACTATACTAGAAGTATGATACTTGCCAGATGTAACATTAGAATAAGGCAAGGCATAGGTAGATCTCTATGTGTAAGCAAAAAGATAACATCTAGCTCTGTTTTCAGATAGATCAGGATAATAAAATGTGACTTTAGAGAGATTATTATCTAAACAAATATTACACATATAAACATGCATGGTATATAAATATTTTAATATTAAAGATCAATTGGAAGTGTAGGGCTACCTAGGTAGGACCTTGGAGACTTTGGAGACTTTGGAGTTCTAGTTGCTTTGCTAAGGACAACAAATCCTTATATTTGTGGATTTATAATTACATCTCAAAACAATTTCACACATACTATTTTTTTCTGTGCCTCAAAACCCCACAATATGTAGAATATATATAATCAAATTAATTTTGGATGAGTAAATACACCTGTAGAAAATATACATTGCTTTCCAGCATTTACAGAGCAAGTATCTTTCTAAAGACATCTAGAGAAGTCTTCAGGAGCTGGAATGGAGCAGTTCTTTCCCCAGGGTCATCTTCCCTTCAACAGTGAAGAGTTCTGCTCTGCCCAACCCACATTGGCAATGCCTGATTAATGTACTCTTTTTCCCTCTCCAGTCACTTTCCCAGATAGCATCTGTCAAAAGCAGCCTTGGACAAAGCTCAGAAGGAAATATGTGTATGCAAATCTTTTTCTTTGGAGAAGAGAGTGAGGGAGGGGATACGTGTGGCTTGGCTATCTCCTTTCTCAGAATGATAACTCTATCTCGATTTTGAGCTCTCCTCGGAACAATGAAGGATACGATCTAAAAGAAAGCTTTTCTCTCTTAGGCTGACCTACAGAAAGAGTCACTACAGCAAACTCCCAGTGAAAGGAAAGTGTCCTTTTCCTTTTGACTGATAAGGAGTTCACAATATTTTCAGAATAAGCGGTGATTCTTTATTGTCTTCGTTAAGAGTATGATAAATGTGTGTAGGGCAATAAGGAGAGGAATAAAAAGAGAAGACAGGGCCACAGGGGCTTGCTTAGGAGAGAAATGGGCTGCCATTTGAGGAAGGCGAAATTAGTTACAAAGGGCCTTCTCTTCAGAAAATGATCCTTCTTTTGTGTTGATAAACTTTACTATAAGAAAAGCTGCTTTGCTTCTTTAGCAGTTTATTTCCTGTAATCATCTTTGATGGAACAGCTGATCCACATAGTTACTCCAGGTATTATCTAAGTAGAGATTGAATTACTTTTATACTACCACCAAATGTAAAAGAATAAAAGAAAAAATACAAAAACTTTATTTTCAACATCATTTTATTTCCTTAGGCCTGTTTGGAATAGTAACTACTTATTTTAATCCTGTTAAACTGCCTTTCCACAAATATACTAAATATAAGATTTAAACACTTAGAAAGAACTGGAAGATGCCATTGAGCAGAGCTGCACTCATTATCTAACCAAAAGAAAAGAACTTTGGAAGAAAAAAAAATCACAAATGGCAAGACTTTGAAGAATCTACTTGTTATCTTTTCCACTCCGGTGATTTTAGACTCCCCCACCAAATTGAAACACCACTTTCTGAACAATAATGTAATACATTTTTGACATCACAAAAGAATGCTTTTAAGACATAAAAAATGCATTTCCCTTATGTAATCAAAAACAAAAACCCTATAAATTATAATGCAATGAACAGTCCAATTCCTCTATTCAATGTATTTAAACGATATGTGCTGATTAAGCTCTTAGTCATTTATGTTAACTTTCTGGTGAAAGCTTTTTGAGTCCGGTTTAACCCATATGAAATGCCCTAGTGATAGCCCTCAAATAAAAAGAGAAGGGGGAAATTAATCCTAGCCTTTGTTCCCTTACATATTTTAATAAATGTTGCCACACATCTTTAATACATTTATGTCTTACACAGAATGCCAAATGGCTCCTTTTGAATGAAAAGCCAAAAACAAATTTACACTTTAAAATGTAAAGCAATTCAACAATATAAGCAGTGTTTTCCCGAAGATGTGTTTTCTGTTTCTTAATAACTCTTCATAGTAATTTCAGTTTTATATGTAAGTACGCTTTGCCTAAAGTCTTCACGATATCTTCCCCCACCTTTTTTTTTTATCCTCTTCATTGCTGAGATGTCTTGTGCATTCTTATATTAATAGATTCTACTTCTTTAACATAGTGATTTGCAAGTTGATAGGAACATCTGCTGGATTTTGCCATGAAACCTCTTTACATAGAGAAAACCAAAATAAAATAAAGAGAAGGCCCCACAATATTTTTAGTAGGGATGCACTTAACAGAATACCAGAAGACATTGCAGTAGTCCAGTAATAATGACCATTTATGAGACATCTTTAAATTAAGATGAAATAAAGAGAACTGACAACCACAAATAATAAAAGTAAAAGAAAACGAAGAGGACAGCCCATAGATGGTGCATCCAGTGTTCTGGTTGCCAGGGCTCTGGTTTAAGAAAAAGGAACAGAGGGAAAACTATAATGTTGATTCAATTCCCATCCTTAAAAATGTAATGGTTTATGGGAAGCAAAAATATAGCCAGCTCAGTTGATTATGGTTTAATAAGTTTTCTGAAATAGAAAATTAAGCAGGAGGCACCTTTCAGTGATTGATGTCTGCTCCCTAGTAAACTGGTAAAGTGGAAATGAGACACAATGAAAGCAGATATGTAGAAGAAAAAGCAGATGGGGATGATTAAGATGTCATTCATGGGCTCTGTGACTCAGGACTGGTCATTTAACACCCTGGGTCCCATTCTTGTGTTGTTTTATAATATCATCTAACCATGAAGATCTCTTCAAACATAAGATTTTATGGGAGAGAATTCCACCCTTTCCTGGGTAGGTCAATGAAAACTGAAGACCTTCCTGGAGCTAAGCCTCAATTTCACTATAGGAGTAGGAAGTTTGGCTGGGAAAACCATAGCTGCAACCATGTGGAACAATGATTGTTCTCCAAACCAAAAACTATGCTATAACCTTTCTCTCTGCTAGAATTATTTTGTCCATCTGTAGTTTTTCGGTCTAGAGAATCTGCTATAAGTCTATCTATTTCAACAATTTAGATAACCGGAGCAGGTAAAAATCATTTCATTTCCCCTGCTTTCTCATTCTTTTGTGCTAGTAACTTGTCCTCTACATTGTTTCTTTTATCAGTTCCCCAATTCTTCCCAGTTTTGATATCTGAATTACAAGTTAAATGTGGTAGGTATTTAAAAGAAATCCTATTGTACCATGTGGGTCATCATATCCTGTTTTTGTATGTAAGAACCAGTTTGGTTTTAGTAGTAGTATAAAAGAGCTATTGTTCTTCTTATAAAAGGACTAGTAAGGGGCGCCTGGGTGGCTCAGTGGGTTAAAGCCTCTGCTTTCGGCTCAGGTCATGATCTCAGCGTCCTGGGATCGAGGCCCGCATCGGGCTCTCTGCTCAGCAGGGAGCCTGCTTCCTCCTCTCCCTGTCTCTCTGCCTGCCTCTCTGCCTACTTGTAATCTCTCTCTCTGTGTCAAATAAATAAATAAAATCTTTAAAAAAATAAAAAATAAAAAAAAAAAATAAAAGGACTAGTAGGGTCGCCTGGGTGGCTCAGTGGGTTAAAGCCTCTGCCTTTGACTCAGGTCAAGTTCTCAGGGTCCTGGGTTCGAGTCCCACATCGGGCTCTCTGCTCAGCAGGGAGCCTGCTTCCTCCTCTCTCTCTGCCTGCCTCTCAGCCTACTTGTGATCTCTCTCCCTCTGTGAAATAAAAAAATAAATAAAATTTTAAAAAATAATAAAATAAATAAAATAAAAGGACTAGTAGAACTAAAATATAGCATTTTTTAAACTAAGAATAGAAGCAGAAGAAATTGATCAATTGATGACATTTTGCATATGCTAATGTGCCCAGTGCTCCTTCCCCTTTAAGTTAATGACTTGTTGGTGTGATAATTTACAACTAGTCCCACTGACTACCATTCATTGAACATGTATATCTCTGAAACCAGACTACGTGGGTTGAAATCCTCACTGTGCCACTTAGTGGCCTTCGGTTATTTATCTTTTTTGTGTTATGTACTATTTACAGTATGGGGGGAGGGGACAAAATATTAATACAGATGTTAAAAATTATTGGGAATATTTAATATTGTGATACTTATAAAACATTTAGCACTATGACTGACACAAAAGCAATATGCACTGTTTTCATTAATAATTATAAATATTAATACTATATTATCAACATAATTATGTTATTAGATAGAATATTAATTATGATTGATATTAACAAATATGTTATTACTGAATATTTTGTCATTAGCTATTTCTATCAATAACCTTTATAAATGTATTTATTTATAATTAGATGAATTTACCATGTATTTTAATGGCATGATTTTAATTAATCTTCCCTTGAGCCCTCTGAGTTATTTATTATTAAAGTCCTCATTTTATTTTATTTTATTTATTTATTTTTTTTTGCTTCCCATTCTTGGTTTCTTTTTTTTTTTAATTTTATTTTTATTCTTTGCCCAAGGGGTACAGGTCTGTGAATCATCAGGCTTACATCTTTCACAGCATTCACCAAAGCACAAACCCTCCCCAATGTCCATAACCCATCCACCCTATCCCTACCCTCCCACCCCCCAGTAACCCTCAGTTTGTTTTGTGAGATTAGGAGTCTCTTATGGTTTGTGTCCTTCCCCATCCCATCTTGTTTCATTATTTTTCCCTCCCTACCCCCCACGACCCCCCACCCTGCCCCTCAAGTTCCTCATATCAGAGAGATCATATGATAATTGTCTTTCTCTGATTGACTTATTTCGCTCAGCATAATACCCTCCAGTTCCATCCATGTCGTTGCAAATGGCAAGATTTCGTTTCTTTTGATAGCTGCATAGTATTCCATTGTATATATATACCACATCTTCTTTATCCATTCATCTGTTGATGGACATCTAGGTTCTTTCCATAGTTTGGCTATTGTGGACATTGCTGCTATAAACATTCGGGTGCACGTGCCCCTGAGGATCACTACCTTTGTGTCTTTAGGATAAATACCCAGTAGTGCGATTGCTGGGTCGTAGGGTAGCTCCATTTTCAACTTTTTGAGGAATCTCCACACTGTTTTCCAGAGTGGCTGCACCAGCTTGCATTCCCACCAACAGTGTAGGAGGGTTCCCCTTTCTCCACAACCTCGCCAACATCTGTCATTTCCTGAAAGTCCTCATTTTAGATATGAGAAAATTGAAGCATAAAGAAATTAAGTGTCCAACGTAAGAGAGTAAATGGTAAATCTCAGACCTATTCATAAATTCTCCTCTGTGTCTCTTGTCTCCCTTTGAGTTCTGCCTGCCCCCATAATAATAATCCACACTTGCCACTTGGTCTCCACCTAGGACTGCAGACCACATCAGTGAACCCATCTAATTTCCAAAACTGTGTCCGTTAGCATCTGACCTATCTAGTTTTGATGGCTCTCAATCTAAAGGCATAAGAGAAGTAGTGTTAAGGTGTCATTTCTTAGCCCTCTTGGAAGGACTTAGGTAGCTCTTTTTTAACTTTCAGAAACTCATGCCTGTAAGTGCCCCCTACTTATAAATAAATAAATTTGTAAGAAATTATAGTGTTGTCCTTTTAGAAGATAATGCTACACACGCATGCGCATGCACACACACACACACACACACACACACACACACAACACATTTCAAGTTCTAATGGTACACTTTTAGCCTATGTATTAAGCTATAAGGGTATAAATCTGGGGGTGAATATTTGCCGCTGACAGATGATCTATTCCATTCCTGAAAACAATTCAACATTCTTGAATATATCTTAGACGTGGGATTATATAAAGTAACCACCAATGTCCTGATACATAGAAAACTTGTAAAAGAATTTTTTAAAAACTCTTCTTCTTGTTCGGGGAGGGTTTGTGCTTTGGTGAACGCTGTGAAAGATGTAAGCCTGATGATTCACAGACCTGTACCCCTTGGGCAAAGAATAAAAAAATATATATATAACAAGAGAAAAGAAAACTCTTCTTCTTGTTCAGTATCTGAATAAAAATGAATGGCCATTATTATTCTGCTTTTTCAAATTCTGTGATATTGATTGATTGATTGGGTTATGTGATCAACCACTGATCTGGCCATCTCTTTCCTTGTTCTTGGCTTGGTAAATATGGGAAGCCCTAACATTTCTGGACCGTGATCACTTCTACTTTTGTTCTGTGCCCTAATAATCATAATAATAACCAATATGTTGTTGTGAAGAGTGCACATTTCCCTCATTCACCCATTATGCTGCTACTGCGCATTGTAGCCTTTTAATCAGTTATTTATGAAGATCCTTATGATACAGACCTTCAAATTTATTTACTTCAATGCAACCCCCTTTCCTTGTTCTTTTGTTTTAATGGTGATAAAATAAACATAAAGTTTACCATTTTAAGCATTTTAAAATATACTATTCAGTGGTATTAAATTCATTCACACTGTAGTATAACCATCACCATTATCCATCTCCAGAACTTTTTCATCTTTCCATACTGAAATTCCATAGTAATTAAACAATTTCCCATTTTTCGCTCCTTCCATCATCTGGCAACCACTGTTCTGCTTTCCGTCTCTATAAATCTGACTATTCCAGGTAGCAGAGGACAAAAGAAATTTGTCCTTTTGTGATTGCCTTATTTCACTTAGCATAAGATCTTCAAGTTTTATTTATGTTGTTTAATGTATCTAATGTTCAATAACATATCACTCTAGGCATATAACACATTTGTCCATATATCAACTGATAGACATTTGGGTGGTTTCTACTTTTTGTCTATTCTTTATGTTTTGGGCATTCATCTGTGGAGATTGTTTTAATCATAAAAATTCAAAGTAATGGACTTTTTCAAAGTCTGGACAGACTTAATTTCTTTTATATATATTTTTTCTTATGGACAGTTCCTCATCATTATGTTCCTCTATCAGTCTGAAAATCATTATTAATAATAAAAACAATAAACGACACCAAGTTCAATGCCAGTTGATATGCCAAGCTGTTTTGGGGAACTCACTCATTAATTTTCACCAAAATTCTATGAGGTGGACACTAATAATCATGGATACCAATAATGAGGAAACAGAAGTGTAGAACTGTTAGATGTTCAAGGTCATACAGCTAGTGAATGCGAGAATGAAACAACAAAATTATTTAAGCTCCTTTTAGGATCAATGTAGCGAGATAAAATATGCCCAGAAGTTTACACATATATGAAATTAGATGAGAATGCTAGTCATTTCAAGGAAGTGTCAGGAAGCTCTACATATGAAATACAGTGAGGAAGGCTTTATTCCCACCCATTCCACAAATGATTTTTCTGACCTCAATAAGTCACTTGAACTTTCTGAGCTTTTCTTCTTATGAAAAGATATCATGTTTAGCCATGTCGTTTTTCAAAGTTCATTTCAGATCTAAAATTGAATGCCATATTTTAATACTTTCCCAGCTATTCCCTGCTTATGTTAACTGTGTTTTAATTGCTTATCCAAGATTCATAGGCTCTAGCAAGAAAACTTCATGAAAAGTTATCAAAATGGAATTTGATGATTTGGTCCATGATTTTTAATAGCACATCCAATCATGAAAAATTTAATAGTCTAATGATATGACTCTGTATTTAATCAATTAAAACATTAAAAAATATGTCCCTTCACTAAAAAATATAAACAATTAAAGTAATTTATACCAGCATGAGGTATGTTCTTTTCTCTAGTTACAAAATAGGTGACCCTCAAAAGTGTCATTGGTTCCCTTATAATTCAGCTTCAGCATCCATCTGCTTCAACCTAGTAATCCTCTTCTGTATCTGAAATCCTATCAGGAAGAAAAATCCACACTTCTGAAACGTGTTCCTACCTTATTGAGCCCCAATGTGAATGAAACACAAATGAGAAAATGAGGAAGTTAGAATTAAACATGAATGTCAGTTCAGCACTGATTAAAACCATGGACTCATCCAAAATTTTCTGGTATGAATCATTTTGACTGAAGAATAGACTATCCACCAAAGCTATTTGTTTGCTTGCTTCTTATTTCATATGCAGTTTACAACAAGAATCAGAGGGGAAAATGAAACAAATATCAATGACAATAAAATCAACAATTTGCCAGACAGTTCAAGGGGAAAAGCAACTGTAAATAGATTGAAAAGTGCCAGCAAAGAATTTCAATGTGTGCTAGTCCCTCCCTCTCCTCTCTCTGCTTTCAAGGGTGTTCCCTCCAACTTTGTGCAACTAAAGCAAAAATAATCCCTCAGGGATTTCTGAACACTAATGAAGAAGATAATTTCTATTTTTAGAGGGGAATTCGATTTTTCAGATAGATAGGCTGGCAGATGTAAAATAATGGAGGAAAAATGGCCTATGCAGTTGCAGTTTCATCTTCCCACTTTCTCACCGGGACTCATCTTGGGTAAGTTGAAGTTTCCGCAGCAGTAAATGAAACACTCTTTCCTCAACCACCTTCAGAGGTTGCTGTAAGTCTTAAAGGATATTATACACATGCAGGATTTTAAGCACTGAACTTGTTGGTTTCCATTGTTAGCTTTAGAAATTGTTGTATAAATCTTATTTATTTAATAGCCCTCAAACAATGGTAAAAGTAATAAGAAAATGCTGTATTAATGTACCAGAGAAATTTTGGATTAAGAGAAAATAAACATTATGTTGCTCAAAGTTCCTCATCTACAAGATTTTCTCCTTCTGTGAAAAGATATTTAAAAGAGAGTTTGTCGGGCGCCTGGGTGGCTCAGTGGGTTAATGCCTCTGCTTTCGGCTCAGGTCATGATCTCAGGGTCCTGGGATCGAGGCCGCATTGGGCTCCCTGCTCGGCGGGGAGCCTGCTTCCCCCTCTCTCTCTCTGCCTGCCTCTCTGCCTCGTTGTGATCTCTCTCCCTCTGTGAAATAAATAAATAAAATCTTTAAAAAAAAAAAAAAAAAGAGAGTTTGTCCACCGTCCAGTCTAAACATTCAGGTAAAGAGCAGGGACCATTTGCAGCATTCCACAGAGCCATGGGGAGACAATCACTGGATCATATGCAAATGTTTCTGAAAATGTCTTCAAATTGTGAAACTTATACTTTTATTTTATCTTTTTTTTAGAAAAAGATAATAGCAATCAACCTTCAAATGTACACTTCCTTCTGGGAAATGCGATTCACCTGAATAATCTCTGAACTCACTTTGAAAGCGATAAGAAGAAGAAAAATCACCAGTGAAACTAGCATTAAAGTTACAAACATTTGTACAGATATTACAATCTTATAGTAATAAAACCAACATAGACACCACCTGAGGAAACATCACAGAGATAAAAGAAAACAATGCACTATAATTTTTTTAAAAGATTTTATTTATTTATTTGACAGAGAGAGAGGGATCACAAGTAGGCAGAGAGGCAGGTGGAGGGAGAGGGGGAAGCAGGCTCCCTGCCGAGCAAAGAGTTCGATGCGGGGCTCGATCCCAGGACCCTGATATCATGACCTGAGCCAAAGGCAGAGGCTTTAACCCATTGAGCCACCCAGGCTCCCCAATACACAATAATTTTTATTTCCAAATATGTTTCCATATGAAATCTGCATCCTGTATGTATTTTGTAAGGCTTTAATAAACACTATCCTGAATAAGGCTTCTTTCATATATCTAGTCATAAAATGCTACGAATAAATATTTAAGCTATAAATATGACTCAGGAGTTGGAAATACAGGAAAAATATTCTTTTATTTCTTTTGGGAAAATATTCTTAACGTCACTCTAGAAGTTTGCATCTCTAGCACTTAAAACCTTCAGTCAAAACTTTGAAAGCAAAATTTGAAAGCATCATGGCCTTATATTTGGTGGTGCCATTTTACTTGTTCATGGAAATTATATTAGAAACTTAATTGAAAAATAATATATTTTTTCTGATAAAAAGAATATATTTTATCATAGAAAATGTAGATGATCAAAACAGAAAAGCCATAAAGCACTTCTTACCTCACATGTAGTTATAAACACAGACACTCTTGTAGATGTTACATTCTAGGAATTTTTCTACAATTTTTCTTTATTAAATTCATTTTTTAAAAAATTAACTTTACTAAGAAATAATGTACATATAACATTATATTGGTTTCAGGTGTACAGTATAATGATTCAAGATATGCATAGTATATTGTGAAATGATCCCCACAGTAAGTATGATTAAATCTATCCTCTTAACTTTCAACATATAATACAGTATTAATAACGATAGTCCCATGCTTACATTACATTCCTTCTTGTATACTTGTATAGTTATATATATTCCACCAAATATATATATATATATTTGGTGGAATATATATTTCTTGATCCATTCATCCATCAGTGCACACTTTAGTTATTTCTATGTCTTGGCTATTGTAAATAATGCTGCAATAAACATGGGGTGCAGAAAAATTTGTCAGAGTGATTTTGTTTCCTTTGGATAAATGCTCAGAAGTAGAATTGCTGGATCATATGGTGGTTCTATTTTTAATTTTTTGAGGAACCTCCATACTCTTTCCCATTATGACTGCACCAATTTATATTCCCACCAACAGTGTGTAAGGATTCTCTTTTCTCCACATCCTCACCAACACTTGTTATTTCTTATCTTTTTGACAATAGTAATTCTAACAGGTATGAGATAATATCTCATTGTGGTTTTCATTTGCATTTCCCTGGTGATTAGTGATGTTCAGTACCTTTTCACCTACCTGTTGGCCATCTGTATATCTTCTTTGGAAAAATGTCTCTTCAGATCCTCTGCCCATTTTCTAATTGGATTTTTTTTCCTACTGAGTTTAATGAGTTCTTTATACATTTTGGATATTAACCCTTCAACAGATATATGATTCGCAAATATTTTCTCTCATTCAATATGTTGCCTTTTCATTTTGTTAGTCATTCTGTTTGCTATTCAGAAGCTTTTTAGTTTGATGTACTCCCACTTCTTTATTTTTTCTTTTGTTGCCTTTGCTTTTGGTCTCAAATCTCAAAGAAATCATTGCCAAGACTGATGTCGAGAAGATTACTGCCTATTAGGTCTCACACTTAATGTGTTTAATCCATTTTCATTTTTGAATATGGTGCAAGAGAGTGGTCTGATTTCAGTTCTTGCATGTGGCTGTCCAGTTTTCCCAGTGTCATTTATTGAAGAAATCATCCTTTTCCCATTGCATAGTCTTGGCTTTTTGTCATAAATTATTTGACTGTATATGCATGAATTTATTTCTGGGCTGTCTATTGTGTTCCATTGATCTATGTGTCTGTTTTTATGTCAGTACTATACCATTTTGATTACCACAGATTTGAAATATGGTTTGAAACCAAGAAACGTGATGCCTCCAGCATCTTTCTGAAGATTTCTTTGGTTATTCTGGGTCTTTTATGGTTCCAAACAAACTTTAGAATTATTCGTTCTTTTTCTGTGAAAAGTGTCATTGGAATTTTGACAGGGATTACATCGAATCTGTATATTTCTTTGGATAGTATGGACATTTCAATAATATTAATTTTTCCCATCCATGAGTATGGAATATCTTTCCATTTATTTGTGTTTTCTTTTGATGTACTATAGTTTCTAGTGTACAGGTATTCACCTCCTTGGTTAAATTTATTTTTAGGTGTTTTATTCTTTTTGATGCAATTATAAGGGTATTATTTTCTTAATTTTTCTTTCTGATAGTTACTAGTACATAGAAATGCAACTGATTTTTGTATATGGATTTTCTATCCTGAACATTTACTGACTTTATTAGTTCAAACAATTTTTGGTCAAGACTTTAGGGTTTTCTACATATAATATATCATCTTCAAATAGAGACATTTTTCATTCTTTTCCAATTTGGATGCCATTTCTTTCTTTTTCTTGACTAATTGCTCTGGCTAGGATTTCTAATACTATATTGAATAAAATTGGTGAGAGTGGGCATCCTTGCTTTAATCTTGATTTTAGAGGAAAAGCTTCCAGCTTTTCACCACTGAGTATGTTAACTCTGAGCTTATCACATTTGGACTTGATTATGTTGAGGTACTTACCCTCTATACTCACTTTATATAAAGAGTTTTTATTTTATGTGGATATTGGATTTTGACAAATGTTTTTTTTTTTATCTATTCAGATAATTTATTTTTATCCTTCATTATATAATTGTGGTATATCATTGGTTGATTTACACATATTGAACCATCCTTGCATCTCTGGAATAAATCCCACTCAATCCTAGTACATGATTCTTTTAATGTATTGTTGAATTTGGCTTGGTAATATTTTGTTAAGGATTTTTGTATCTATGTTCTTATCCATTTCTTCTAGGTAATCTAATTTGCTGGCATATAATTTTACATAATAGTCCTTTATCCTTTGTATTTCTGTGGCATCAATTATAATATCTCCTCTTTTATTTCTAATTTTGAGTCTTCTCTCTCTCTCTTTTTTTTTCTTGGTGAGTCTAGCCAAACATTTATTTTGTTTACCTTTTCAAAACACCAGCTCTTAGTTTCACCTATTCTATTGTCTATTTAGGCTCTATTTAATTTTTTTTTTTCATTCTGGTATTTATTTTATTCCTTTTACTAACTTTAGGCTTCGTTTGCTCTTCTCTCCTGGTTTCCTGAGTATAAAGTTAAGCTATTTGAGATCTTTTTGTTTCTTGATGTAGGCATTTATCACTGTGAACTTCCTCTTAAAATTGGTTTTGCTGCATCCTGTAAGTTTCAGTGTGTTATATTTCTTTTTATTTTTTATTTATTTTTAAGATTTTTATTTATTTATTTGACAGAGAGAAATACAGCAAGAGAGGGAACACAAGCAAGGGGGGTAGGAGAAGGAGAAGCAGGCCTCCTGCAGAGCAGGAAGCCCGAAGCGGGGCTTGATCCCAGGACACTGGGATCATGACCCGAGCCGAAGGCAGACGCTTAATGACTGAGCCACCCAGGCACCCCTCAGTATGTTATATTTTTATTTTCATTTGTTTCAAGGTTTTTTTTAAATGTATATTTTGATGTCTTTTTTGGCCCATTAGTTGTTCATAGCATGATGTTTAAGCTCCACATATTTGTGTATTTTCCACTTTTCTTTTTGTAATTATTTCTAATTCCATACCACTGTTGTTGAAAAAAATGCTTGATATGATCTCAGTCTTCTTATATTTATTAAGGCTTGTTTTGTGGCCTAACATATGATGTATCTTGGATGTTGTTCATGTGCTCTTGAGAGGAATGTGTACTCTATTGCTTTTGGATGGAATGTTCTATAACGTTCTATGAAGTTTCTCTGGTCTAACATGTTATTTAAGGCTAATGTTTCTTTATGGATTTTCTGCCTGAATGATTTATCTGTTGATGAAAGTGAGTATTAAAATCCCCTAGTATTATTGTATTGCTTTCTATTCCTCCCTTTAGATCTGTAATATTGGCTGTATATATTTAGGTGCTTCTAAATTGGTGCATAAATATTTGCAAATATTGTATCCTCTTGTTGGTTTGACCTCTTTATCATTAAGTGACGTTCTTCCTTGTCTCTTATTAAGTCTTTATTTTAAAGCCTATTTTTTCTGATGTAAGTGTGGCTATAGTGGCTTTCTTTTGGTTTCCATTTATATGGAATATCTATTTCCATCCCTTCACTTTCGGTGTGTGCGTATATACATCTGAAGTGAGTCTCTTGGAGGCACCATATAAATGAATCTTTCTTCCTTCTTTCCTTTCATTTTCTTTCTTTTTACTTTCTTTCTTTCTTTCTTTCTTTCTTTCTTTCTTTCTTTCTTTTTCTTTCTTTCTTCCTTCCTTCCTTCCTTGCTTTCTTTTTTTTTGCTTTCTTTTTTTTTTTTGCTTTCTTTCTTTCTTTCTTTCTTTCTTTCTTTCTTTCTTTCTTTCTTTCTTTCTTTCTTTCTTTCTGTCTTTCTTTTTCTTTCCTTTCTTTTCCCATTTGGCCACTCTATATCTTTTGATTGGAAATTTTAGTCTGTTTAGATTGCTAGCTATAGACTTATTGATGTTCTGTTAATTGTTTTCTGGAAATTTTGCCATCCTTTGTTCCTTTCTTCTCTTTTTGTCTTTTTTTTTTTGTAATTAGATGATTTTCTACAGTGGTATGCTTAGATTCCTTTCCCTTTATCTTTGGTGTATCTACTATAGGTTTTTGCTTTGTGGGTACCATGAGGCTCACATAAAACTATTTACAAGAGTCTATATTAAATTGATAACTTAATTCTGAATGCATTCTAAATCTCTGCATTATTATATTCCCTTCCAGGTTTTATGTTTTTGGTTCAGTTTATTTTTTTTGTCTTATGTATCCATTAACAAACTATTTTATAGTCATTTTTACTACTTTTGTCTTTTAATTGTCATACTAGATTTGTAATTAATCACCACCTTTACAACATTAGGTAATTCTGAATTTTGTTGTATATTTGTCTTTACCAGAGATATAAATAATTTCATAATTTTTTATTACTAATTACTGCTCTTTTGCTTCAGCCTAAAGAAATCTCTTTATTTTTTGTTTTGTTTTGTTTTGTTTTGTCTGGTTGAATGGTGATGAACTTCTTAAGATCTTGCTTGTCTGGAGAATTCTTTCTCTCTCCAATTCTGAACGACAACTTTGGTAGGTGGAGTATTCTTTGTTGACTTTTTTTTTTTTCTTTCAGCACTTTGAATATACTGTGACACTTTCTTTTGACCTACAAAATTTCTGCTCAAAAATATGCTGATAGCCTTACAGGGCTTCCCTTATCTGTAACAAGTTGTTTTGCTCTTGCTACTTTTAAGATTTTCTCATCTTTAAATTTTTACAATTTAATTTTAATGTGTCTTGGTGGGAATCTCTTTGGGTTCATCTTTTGTGGAACTCTGTGTTTTCCGAAACTGAACATCTATTTCTTTCCCCAAGTTTGGGAATTTTTCAGCTGCTATTTCTTCAATTAAATTTGGTGCCCCTTTCTCTTTCTGTTTACCTTGTGGAATCCCTATCATGAGAATATTGGCCCACTTGATGTCCTACAAGTACATTAAGCTGTCTTGTTTTTATTTTATTATTTATTTTATTATCTATCTATCTATTTATTTTGCTTCTTTCCTTTGAATCCTACTCCTTTATGTTCTACTTGTTGTTCTTATATTCTGCCTCATTTAGTCTGTTGTTGAACCCTTCTGTTAGGTTTTCAGTTCTGTTATTGTATTCTTCACCTCTATGATTTCTATTTGGTACTATCTGGCATTTTCTGTCTCTGTTGAAGTTCTGCCTTTGTTCATGTACTGTTCTCCTGAGCTTGGTAAGCATCTTTTTGTCCATTATTTTGAACTCTATCAGATAAATCACTTATCTCCATTTCATTAAGATCTTTTTCTTCTCAGGCTTTATCTTGTTCTTTCATTTGGAAAATTATTCCTCTGCTTCTTTATTTTCCTTGACACTCTTTTTTTTTTTTAAGATTTTATTTATTTATTTGACAGAGAAAGAGAGATTGCAAGTAGGCAGAGAGGCAGTCAGAGAGAGGGAAGGAAGCAAACAGCAGGCAGCCCAACACAGGGCTCCATCCCAGGACCCTGAGATCATGACCTGAGCCGAAGGCAGAGGCTTTAACCCACTGAGCCACCCAGGTGACCTTTTCCTTGACACTCTTGTTGGTTTCTATCCATTAGATAAAACAGCCACCTCTCCTAGTCTTGAAGGAGAGGCCTCATGTAAGAAATGAAACTTACTGTTTAACCCTACCTTAGTTCTTGGTTGTTTCTCAAACCTGTGTGATTTTCTAAGAAAGCTACTTTGTTCTTACTAGCTCCCAGTAGTAAAGGATGTGCCAAGATTTGTCAGCACTCTAATGGAGATTATCTTCTTCAGCACCCAGATTCAGGCTGGCTGATTGGAAGGCAGAATGTCAGGTAGCAGCTTTCGTAGTATACAGATATAAAAAAATAATGAAGTATGAAAATATACCTCTTCCAGGGGAAGACTGGGAGATGGGCATTTCTGTCTACTCCCACTGCACTCAGCCCTGGGGTAACTGACAGTTAAGAACTGTTTCTTTGTTTGGATCATCCTGTTGAACATGTATGAATACCAATCCACTGGCCATCAGAGTCAGGCTAAGGGCTGTCTTCTAGATGATAGCCATAAAAACTAGGGCAAATGTACACACAAATTCCTTTCTCAGAGACACTAGGGTGGGGCAGACGGAGAGCATGATGATGGCTCCCACCAGCCTCTCCAGTCTCTGGAGAAGATTGGAATCAGCTCCTATATGTGTTTTCAATTAGAAACATGTCCCTCAGATCACAGCTATGAAAATAAGCAGATAGCCTTCTTTTATGGAAAGACTAAGTGTTTCTGTCTGCTGCATCTGCACTGTGCCCTGGTAGAATGGGGAGTAGCTAATTAAGAACCATTCCCCCCCCCCATTTTTATAGTCCTGTGGACCTATAAACATAGGCTTGCTGGCTACCAGAACCAGGAGATCAAGGGGTGTCCCCTGAGAGGCAACTGCAAAAACCAGGGCCCCAGGTATGTGCACAAGTTCCATTCTGGGAGATACTGGCAACCCAGAGTAAGGTAGAGGGAGAGTGCAAAGATGGCATGGACTGATCTCTACAATCTCCAGAGAATATTTCATTTGCCCCTAGATGTGTGTTAAATGAGATCCTTGCCCCTCAGGCTAAAACTTTTAAGGTAAGCAAAGAGTCCTTTTTCATGAAAGACTGGGTGAGTTTCAGCTTCCTCTGTGCTGTGCCCTGGGGTGGTAACCACAGTGAGTCCACATGAGCACTTTAAGAATTGTTTCTAAATTCAGTAACACCTGGTGGGTCTCCGGGATGCAAGTTTCTTTGGCTTTCAAAGCTGGATGTTTTGGGGTCCTGTACCTTAGTTGTGGGTCCTAAAAGATGGAGTATCAGATGTAAGGCTTAAAACCTTTGATCCTCAGGGGGAGGCTGGGATTTGTGTTTCCTCCTACTTGTGTATCAACCTTCGGGGGTTGGGGTCTATGGTAGGATTGTGTGTCAGCCTTTCTTACTCATTTTGATGTGTTTTTTGTTTTGTTTTGTTTGTTTGTGTTTGTTTGTTTTGCTTTTCTTATTTGCCCGCCGCGCATGAGTTACTCACTAGCTTCTGGGTTTCTTTCAGAGGTAATTCTTCCATAGAGAGCTGTAGATTGTTTGTTATTGGAAGAGGTAAATTTAGGATCCTCCTATGTCTTACCTTTAATCAGAGCCCCCTAAATCCATCTTACCATTATTTGTGAACTAATTTTCTCCCAACATGTTATAATATTTTCAACAAAAATAAACATATTTTGTCATATTACTGTAACACTTGTATAATATTTTATGACTATAAGTATTTAAGCAGTTTCTAATTTGGGTAAAATTCATTCACAAGTATATGAGACGAGAAAACACATATTTATAAATATCTTTGCCAACAGTTTTTCATCAATACCTACAATGTCCTAAGAATAAGTTCTTAAAAATATGATTATGGGTTAAAGAGCATAACCATTTTAAACTTAATTATGCCAGGTTTCTCCCCTGAAAAGATGTACCAGTTTAGCTTCTTGCCACTAATGTATGAAAGTTATCTTTTTCTTTGGATGTGTTGTTCTGTCGTTACTAAAAAAAAAAATTTTGACTGTTAGGGGATAAATTGCATCTCATTTTAATGTAACTTTTCAGATATTTTAACTTTGGAGCTTGTAACTCCCTTTTTAACCTATTTTTACTGTTCCAAAGATAAGCAAATATGTATTAAAAATAATTTTACAGTAATATTTTTCAAATTTTTGTGACTATAGAAGGAACTGTGAATTTGGAACTTGTACCTAGTTGCTTCAGCATACAAGTGTCTAAATCTCATACCTTTGAATACAAAAGTGAAATAATAAATTACCTCAGTTTATTCTCATGGGAGAACTGAAAACTTTGGGCCTTAAATCACTTCTCTTACCCTTTCAAAAAAATTATACAATTTATTGTATCTTGGTACAAAGAAAATACATCATCAACTTATAATTAGGGGGAAAAATGTTGTTTTCTAAAAATGCCAGCTATCTGGGAAAAAAAGACTAATACAGGTAAATAATTGGTTAATAGTGACTTCTTAAAAAAAATCATATCTCTTCTTTGGAAACATTGACAGAATACCTTTGAAATCTTTCTAGAGTTTTGGAATATTTGTATTTCACTTTGAACACTCATTTTTTTTCTTTTCTTTCTTTCTTTCTTTCTTTTTTATTTTTTTACCAAATGTTAGGTTATTTTATTAACGTATTATGTATTATTTGCTTCAGGGGTACAGTTCTGTGATTCGTCAGTTTTACACAATTCACAGCACTCACCATACCACATATCCTCCCCAATGTCCATCACCCAGCCACCCCATCCCTCCCAACCCCCTCTGCTCCAGCAACCCTCAGTTTGTTTCCTGAGATTAAGA
>LNAC01000388.1:581498-596278 GCA_002007465.1 Ailurus styani | reverse complement strand
TATATATATATATATATATATATATATATATCACATCTTCTTTATCCATTCATCTGTTGATGAACATCTAGGCTCTTTCCATAGTTTCGCTATTGTGGACATTGCTGCTATAAACTTTGGGGTGCATGTGCCCCTTCAGATCACTACATTTGTATCTTTAGGATAAAAATCCAGTAGTGCAATTGCTGGGTCATAGAGTAGCTATTTTTTTCAACTTTTTGAGGAACCTCCATACTGTTTTCCAGAGTGGCTACACCAGCTTGCATTCTCTTCCCACCAACAATGTAGGAGGGCTCCCCTTTCTCTGCATCTCCACCAACATCTGTCATTTCCTGACTTGTTAATTTTAGCCATTCTGACTAGTGTGAAGTGGTATCTCATTGTGGTTTTGATTTGTATTTCTGAAGCCTCATTTTCTTAAAGAGAATGTTAAAAATGTCCCTTCTCACTTTCTCCCTGGCACCAGGGAACCCATGTTTCCTGCCAGTGATATGTCCAACAGTGAGATCCTAATCTGAAAGTTCTAAAGTAAATCAGTGTTTAGTCTGGACTTTAAAATAACATGGAGATGGTTGAAGCTCATACTAGTAAACATTGAAGTCCTATGTCATGCTTGCCAATCCTAGCATCCTTCACTGCTTGCCTAATTGGATCTTTCTTATCCTTAAAATCTCAGCTCATTTTTATCTCTAAAGGACTTTCCCTTTTACTCAGTAGTAAGTGGGTTCCTTATTACTATGCCTCACAGCATTCTGTTGTTTTCCTTCTTAGTGCTTATCAACACTCATTTGTCTGAGTTTACCAGTTGTGTTCTCCCTAATTAGACTATAACTTCCATAAGGATAGGCCCACAGCTCTTATTTTATGTCAGTACCTGAACCTAGTTATTGGAAGGGAATGAATGTGGATATAATGCCTATAGGGAAAATGTGCAGACTAGAAGGATCAATTCACCATGGAATAACAAATCTAAGAACAGACACTGACTCTGAAAGATGAAGAGTTTTTACACATTAAATAATATTTCTCTTAGCACAATGGAGCATAATGTTAAATTTCTATTCAGAAAATGTGAATAGATTAAAAGTGAATTTGATGAGTTAATGGAGTAAAATACAAGAAAATAAGATGCTTTGATGATCTGTGTAAATTTGAGATTGCATCTTGAAGAACATCCGTTCTCCTTCTGATCTAACTTTGAAGATGAGAACTGGGCTAGGGGCTGGGGAGGGAGGGATAACTTTGTAACTGATGTGAATGTAAGAATCACTATGCTAAATCAAAGAGGAAAAGAAATCATAATTGAAAAAAATTCAATTAACACAGTATAAAGTAACTCTTCATGAATTTTTAAAAAGGTCTAAGACTCAACTTCGGTACTATTTCACCCAAATAGGATTATAGAATAAAGTTAAAGAAGAGTTTACTTCCCTGTGATGATCTAGCTTAAGCAAAGAAAAACAGCGCAATTCTGGATTTAAATTATTTGCTCTATAAGGATCTAGTATGGTCAAAGCAAATGGACATATTACAATAAAATGAATATGTTGTTGGCTTTATGATGTGTAAAAATAAGTAATACGTACCTCTAGATGGAAATCCCCCCGTTTCCCTTATTAACAGCTGAGAGTTTGCTTAGCTTTTGCCTAATGCCATCAGAAAGGCAAAGGATGGATTTTATTCAGTAGACAATGTATATTTGCAGCCATACATTGTTTTTATTTATTTATGCAATTTGTTTTTCAGCACTTTGAATATGTCTTTAAGCACTTTGCATCTTCCCGCTGCATTCTGATCTCTGTGGTTTCTGATAAGTAAATCATTGGTAATTTTCTTGAGAATTTCTTTCACTTTTCTCTTGCTGCTTTCAAAATTCTTTATATTTGGTTTTTGACACTTTGTCTTTTAACACTTTGATTATGATGTGACTAGGTATGGAGCTTGTGGTGGTTAATTTTATATGTTACCTCAGTTGGGCAATAGGGTGACCAGATATTTGGTCAAACATTATTTTGCTTGTGTCTGTGAAGGTGTTTTTGGATCAGATTAACTTTTCAACTCATAGATGGAGTAAAAAATTGCCCTCCCTAATATGGGTAGCCCTCATCCAATCAATTCAGGTCCCTAAAAGAAAAAAAATATTGAGTAGGGTGGGAACTTCTGTCTGACTGATGTTGCTGGGACATCAGTCTTTGCCTGCACTTGGACTGGGCTACACCATTGACTTTCCTGGGTTTTCAGTTTGGTGGCTATAGATATCGAGAATTCTCAGGCACCATAATCACATGAACCTATTACATACATACATACTTAAATTTTATATATTTATAAATATACATATTCAGAATATATATGTTGTATATATAGTAGTATATCAGCTATGTAGTATATATATATTGTGTATATATAATGTATATATATTGTGTATATGTGTGTATACAGTACACAAATTTTTGTAGAATATACAAAAAACAAAAACCCCCACATTACTTTCCACAATATATTTTCACATTTTTTAAGTATGGTGCTCCTCATGGGTTACGTTGCCTCAGTTTCTAGTTAGCTGTGTTGGTGGTAATCATTATATGGAAATACTCACACATTGATATTCTCATATATCTTTGCAGGACAAAAGAGATATCCCTCTCTCTAAGTAGGATGTAAACAAGTCATCTGTTTAGAAAACCACAGCATAGAATAAGTGACATATTTCAGCTAAAGAAGGGGCAGAGCTTACAAAAAACAGTTGAAGATGAGTGATGTGTAGTGGAAAGAAGAAATCAGGCTGCATTCACAGGCAGAAGCTCCTCGCATTAAAGAAGTAGAAAATAAACAGACCCTAAGAAAAAAAAAACCTTAAAAAACATAGAATTATAAGAGTTTTATTATTTTCCCTTTTTAATAAATAAAGAAAATCCAATAACTGTGTTCATTGGTGGGAGCTTTATAGCTCTACTTTGGTTAGGGGTGCTCCCCTCTTTTTTTTTTTCTCAAAAAATATGAACTCAGGAAAAGCCAATTTCATGTGCTGTTAATTTAATTCTCAACAATAAAACCTTACTTCTACTGATGGAAAATGAAATTACCTTTTCTATAACCTTTTATCTGTCAATTAAATGCTGCTTTTCCCACTCTAGAATAAACCCTATACATCATTTAGCATATATACTCATCTCTTGACAAAATTAAAACTAGACAGGAAGTAATTCACTGCATTAAGCTTAGTAAATCCTGTCACTTAAAGTTGTTGACCCAGTGACCTTGGCAGCCATCACATCAAGGTTCACACTTCCAATGAGATGATAATTTTTATGGAGATGTGTGTTGTTACTTCTGCATTTAATTGGGTATGGAGAAGTATGATATTTTCCTTGAGATTATGTATAGTGAAAACACCTATAGTGTTTTTACCCAGTTTTGGGTGAATTTATGTCACTTATGCTGGATCTTTAGCATTCTTGGCAGAAAAGAATCATAAAGTGGAGTTTGTGAAATAGATTAATTTGTCTGGCATATATAAAAGATAATACTATATAGGAAATGTTTCTCTCCCTTTAATGTAAATGCTGGCCAAGCAATTTTAAAGTACTTTAACCAAGAATGAACCTCAGCAGGGCACCTTGGTGGCTCAGTTGGTTAAGAATGTGCCTTCGGCTCAGGTTATGATCCCGGAGTCCTGAGATGGAGCCCTGTGTCTGGCTCCCCGCTCAGTGAGGAGTCTGCTTCTCCCTCTGCCTGCCACTCCCCCTGCTTGTTCTCTTTCTTTCTCTTTCTCTGTTAAATAAATAAAATCTTAAAAAAAAAAAAAAAGAATGAACATCAGTTCTGTCCACACTAAATAAACTCATATAATATTACCTTTGAACTTCCAATGGCCCAGACTTCTTGTTCTTGCTATAGGCTCTATACATAGGGACATATAGAAATCCAGTGTTCAATACACAGGTTAGGCTTCAGGAACTGATTTTTACATGTTAAAAGTTTTATTTAGAATCATAAATTTATGCATTTATACACATAGGTCTTTAATGTGTATAAATTTAAATATATGTTTTTGAAAAGAGCAATTCAACAGATAACCACTCCTTAGCCTTCTTTGTGAAAAAAGAGAAAAAAATGTTAGACAAAATGTAATTTGGAATGTAAAAGGATATAAAACCAAAATTATAAAATGAAATACATATAATTCTATGGCAATAACTTTGAAAACTTTTGAAATGTCAATAATTTTCTAGAAACAAAAAATATAATCAAAATAAACTTCAGAGAAATAGGTAACATATAGAACAGTTACCTTAGCTGAGACTTGAATGTTGATTTAAGATCTACCATTAATACAGCCAAAGGCCAGGTGGTTTCACTTTGAATTCTATGAGGTATTAATGAATATATAATTCCAATAATACCTAAAATATTCTAGGTGTTATAAAAAGGTGCAATGCTTGTCAAGTCATTTTATTAAGGCAGTACAATTCTCATCTAAAAATATAACAAAAATGAAACTCCAAATCAAACAAACAAAAATCTATAATCTTTATTATAAGTATTGAGGGAAATTATTCTTCATAAGTTATTAATAAGTGTAATCCAATAGTATATGAAAATACTATGTTTCAATGATATTTCTTCTAGGAACACAAGGATGATTCAGTATTAGGATATAGGCAATATATAAATAAACTCAAAGAGAAAAAAATGTAATTAATTAGTTAATGCTGAAAAGTTATTCCATGATATCCATCATTCCTCATTACATCAACAACAACAACAAAAAACTCTAAGCAAAGAGGAACAGAAGAAAAGTATCTTTTTTTAAACTAAAATATCATATATTATTTGCTTCAGGGGTAAAGGTCTGAGATTCATCAGTCTTACACAATTCACAGCACTCACCATACCGCATATCCTCCCCAATGTCCATCACCCAGCCACCCCATCCCTCCCAACCCCCTCTGCTCCAGCAACCCTCAGTTTGTTTCCTGAGATTAAGAGTCTCTTATGGTTTGTCTCCATCTCTGGTTTCATCTTGTTTCATTTTCCCCTCCCTTCCCCTATGATCCTCTGTCTTGTTTCTCAAATTCCTCATATCAGTGAGATCATATGATAATTGTCTTTCTGTGATTGACTTATTTTGCTTAGCATAATACCCTCTAGTTCCATCCACATCATTGCAAATGGCAAGATTTCAGGTTTTTTTTGATGGCTGCATAGTATTCCATTGTGTATAGACCACATCTTCTTTATCCATTCATCTGTTGATGGACATCTAGGCTCTTTCCATAGTTTCACTATTGTGGACATTGCTGATATAAACATTGGGGTGCACATGCCCCTTCAGATCGCTATATTTGTATCTTTAAGATAAAAATCCAGTAGTGCAATTGTTGGGTCATAGAGTAGCTATTTTGCCAACTTTTTGAGGAACCTCCATACTGTTTTCCAGAGTGGCTGCACCAGCTTGCATTCCCCTCCCACCAACAGTATAGGAGGGCTCCCCTTTCTCTGCATCTTCACCAACATCTGTCATTTCTTGATTTGTTAATTTTAGCCATTCTGACTGGTGTAGTATGCTGACTTTTATGGAGTTTTTAATCATATGATTTAAATGTTATTTTAAATGGAAGAACACACACACACACAAAACAAACACACACACACAAATAAATGGAAGAACAATGCATTTTCATCAAATCAGAAATAAAAAGGAGAGGCCCTCCATTAAAAATGGTATTTAATCATCATGGTTTTAGCAGTTCTAAAATAATTATTTATTCATTCAACAAATGCCAATTGTATACTTCACATATACCAGGCACTGAAGATACAGCAACTAACAAGGGACATAACCTTAGACTTCTCATGGAATTGTTTCTTCCAGTGGAAGGAAAAAAAATCAATAAGGGCAGAAGACATAAGATGATTATAAGTGCTATGGAGAAAACTAGGATAAGAAATGCAAATTTGTAGCATTTCTTAAAATTAATATAGAGATATTCTTCAACCTAGATATTCATTCCTAGAAATCTATTTCCTAAAAATAAAAATTTCCTCTAGGGACAATATTTTGCCAACAAAATAAAGATTATAAAAGAAAAAAAAGATTTAATAAATTGTGGAAAATCCTTATCAAAGAATATTATTCAGTCACTTAAATGAATTAGATTTCAACCTGTTGACTTGAGAGAAAATTTTACATTTTATTATTAAGAAAAGAAAGATGCAAGTAGGAGATTCCATTTTGATAGAATAAATAACAAAAAAGTTCTGTATATGTGTGCATGTTAATCTATCTGCATACATAAGTACACATATACAAATTATGTGGAGAACATATAACAGTAAATAATGGTCATCTAACATAATTTCTGTGAAGGTAAGCAAAAAAGCAAAGCCAACTAATCTATATAATAATAGTATATATTATATCCCATTTATGAGGTTTATAAGGATTTGTAAAAGGATTGTGAAAATGTTCATGGTAAATTCTAGAGTGGCAGGAGTTTAGGTGGTTTTTATTCACATATTATTAATTTTTATTTTAATAATGATAATCATCATCACCACCAGTAACTGGTAGAAATGGTGCAAATGAGATTCTGATTTTGGTGTAGTGTTTCCCAGAATATAGCTTGTTACTTAAACACTAAAAAGTCCTTGCTATAAACAGTGAGCAAAAGAAAAAGTCTATGCTACCCAAGAGAATACTTCAAACCATGTGAAAAACACATGTGAGTTTCTTGAACATACAATGAAATTCAAGTCTGGAACCTCAAATAGAAAAGTGAGTATATTTTATCCATATCTTATATCCTATCTTTCCTCCATGCCCTATCAAGACCAAATTAACGAAAATAGCTTTTTAAGATAAAAAATCAGCTTGCCTTTGCAACCCTGTAAGGCATTCCAAGCATGAATTTCAGTTTCAGGATTTGTTACTCCAGAAATGGTTAAAGTAAATCATGCTGTTTAAGATGAAAAATGTAGCATGCACACCACCATTGCTCTCTCTGCTTTGCCCTCAGTTTCAGATTTTTTTTCCTCATCAAAATGCAAAATACAGTTTGAAAAATTAAGCTAGGCCCTGTGTGTTTATCATGAAGTTTATTTGTATTGTCAGCCCTCAGATGCATTAGGCAGTTGGCCTAGTCTGAGCAGACTCCTCAGTCTTTATAGATTACCCAGCACCTTGGGAATAGATGGGAGTATACCAGACTCTTCCTGCAAGGGAAAGTCCATAAATACCCACTGCAATTTTTTCACCTCTAATTAAAATGTAGATGGTTTTAAATCTTAAGTGTGATGACGACACATTACAATTTTTTTTTTAAAGATTTTATTTATTTATTTCACAGAGGGAGAGAGATCACAAGGAGGCAGAGAGGCAGGCAGAGAGAGAGAGGGGGAAGCAGGCTCCCCGCTGAGCAGGGAGCCCGATGCGGGCCTCGATCCCAGGACCCTGAGATCATGACCTGAGCCGAAAGCAGAGGCATTAACCCACTGAGCCACCCAGGCGCCCCACATTACAATTTCATACATGAGATTAGCTGGAGGTTCTTTCACCTATCCAATTCACCTACCGTATTCTCAAGGGAGGGGCCATGATTATTCCCATCTCAGAGTCAGTCCTGAAGCATGTTTTCACTTGTAACTTCAGGTAAGAATCCTGAGTAAGAAAATCCAATAGGTTAGGTAACAATACAATATCATACAATACGATACAATGCAACACAACATAATACAATACATTTTCCTAGGTTTAAAAAAGAAAAAGTGTAACAAGGAAACTATTTTTTGTTCTCTAAACTTGATCCGGTCCTTCTAAAGATTCTAATCAGTTATTTTTCAAACACATCTTACAAAACCTTTAAATAAATTAATAAATTACACTTGACATAAACACTTTTGGCAACCAACACAAATTAGTCCTGGTTAGTATAAAACTCACCTGGAGGGAACAGGTAGACAGTATTAGAGAGAAGCTCTCTGGCCACAGTAATTCTGTGTGATGGACATTAGTCTATAGATTTGAGGGCAGTGAGAAGCATGGGCTAATTTAGAAGGTAGAATTCACTAATGAAAGCACCAACTGTAATAACAAAGGGCAATAATAGCAGGTGATGCTTGCTAAGTATATGCCATATACTAGAAACTATAGCTTTTACAAATACAAATTCCTTTCATATCATGGTGTCAACTCTGGGCAGTTTGATATCTACTGTCCTTTCCCAGTAGCTGTCCTTGGCCTATATACCATTCACTACCACTCACATGAATTCATTTACATACAGCAATAAACATTTTTTTTCCTATGAGTAATAAAAACCTTTTCTTTTGTTGTTTGCTTTAAGTTTCAGTTATAATGTTAGTGGACAAGGACTGAAGAATTAGACACATTATACCTTACTTCTCAGCACAATTGAAGAGCAATCTAAACCAGAAAGTGGTTGCTGACATTTGGAACAAGAAAAGATAGAATGAATTTCTGGAGCATGTTGGTTGAAGAAGAATTGAACAGGGATTCCAGTTAGGACAGGAATTTCTCACTGGGTCTAACTCACAATAAGCTCTGTTCTACAAGATAAGATAACATACATATCTCTAATATTTCTCAAATAAATGTAAGATGTCAAAATCAAGTTTTATTTTGTATGGAACTCACCAAGAGGAAATGAGCCTCTGGTAAACCAGATGCAATTTTGACAGGACAAAGAGAAGGAACTCCAGGTGAGAATATAGTTTATCCTTGGAGACATCTAACATCTATGTGCCTTGGATAACACAAATCTCCTTGCCAATATAGCATGCATATACTGACCTTCCACCCAAAAATATTTTGAATGGCATCTATGATGCCGATGCAAATAATGATATAAAACCAAGTCAAGATCAGTCAGGCATTGCAGCTACGTTCTCTTTGGACTGCCACTGAAATGTAAAGAATACTGGAAGGGTCTCAAGGAGGAGGAGGAAGAAAATCCTAGAGGTAAAAGGCTCCTGGGAAGTTTCTCAGAGCTCTGGGGGTACAGGTGTTTGAACAGGAGGACAAGGTTGAGGAGATCAGTCCCCTTGCCCTCTACTTTTATTAGAACAGGTCCAATTTTATTTTCTTTTTGAGATGGGTAGAGATTCCTCTTATGACTACATTAAAGTGTGTGTGTGTGTGTGTGTGTGTGTGTGTGTAGTATATATATACACATGATATAAAACAAAACACAACAAATTACTATTAAAAAAGTGAACACCGTCATCCTGATTTCCCATCTAAGAATCATTTAGAGTGCAAAGGCAAAAAAATGCAAAGGCAAACAAAACAAAACAGTTCATACGTCTGAAGTGGAGGGGTTCAAATTTTGTTTTGTCCTTTTGTTTAATTAAGCTCTTGGGTTGACAATGGTAAGTGTGGTCCCAGACTACATTTTGAGAAGAACTTCTCAAGAGGGTTTTCTTTCAGATTACTTTGATTCCTATCTCTTGCCACTTCCAAAACACTTTATGTCCTGGAGCTCTCCTTCATCTACTGCAAATCTCCTTGTCTTCTCTGGATGCATAGAAACTTTCTTTTGGTGACTCTAAACTTATCCCGCCTTTTTACCAATATGAGAAATCTATCTCCTTGAAATTTGTTATTTGTTTCATTATTATTATATGTTTCTTATTGTTTCAGTCTCTTGTAAAAGAGACTGCTCATGAATGTTTTTGAATTCTGAATTCCATTAATAGAGATTGGACCTTTGGCCTTTTAAAATGAGTATGTAATATTTCATAGTGTTCATATTCACATATCTACATTGCTATGATGATTTTGAAAGAATCAATGGCTTTCTTGTTTCCAGTTATATTATTTGTCTAATGTAAGTCAATCGTCTTTTTTTTTTTTTTTTAGGATTTTATTTATTTATTTGACAGAGAGAAAGCCATCACAAGTAGGCAGAGAGGCAGGCAGAGAAAGAAGGGAAAGCAGGCTCCCTGCTGAGGGTCTCAATCCCAGGACCCTGAGGTCATGACCTGAGCTGAAGGCAGAGGCTTAACCCACTGAGCCACCCAGGCACCCTGGAAGTCAGTTGTCTTAAAACTTACGTACGGCATGGTAATTTTAACACAGAATTGTACTGGGAACCTTAATATTTTAAACAACCTATAAATTCTTTAGAGACTTTAATTTTTGGTTGTTGAAAGGAAAAGGATTATAGATACACTCAAGCTCTTCCACTGGACCCTAAGTTTCTAAGTAGAATGAATTTGGAACCATTGTCTTCAATGGCATAGCTTCTGTGCCTCTTTCTGAAAAATGGGCTTTCTTAGCCCTTTTCTTTTAGGTTTTTCGAGAACATTCAGTGATGCTGTGTATTAGTGCCAAGAGTTTCTAGTGAGCTGAAGAAGTAACAAATGAGCATTTCTCTTTTAATGTAAATCATAGGCTTAAATTCTCTCTTGCTCACTCTGACCACCCTCTTTTGCTTTATTATGTCCACATGTGTGAGTTGGGAGAAACACATAAAGTGGACTGTTCATTAAGAAAAGAAAACCATAGCCCTTAAATCATGAATTTATGCAATTTTTAACTGTTTTTAACAAGCACAAAATGGTTCACGGGAATTATGCAAGTATAGATCATTTTAATTTGAATCATTGTGGAATCATAAAAGACTCAGTTCTTTAATTTTGTGCCTTCAAGTCAGCTACTTTGATTAAAAAATAATAAAGCATGAGAGCCGTAGGGTCCTCACAGGTTCTCGGCGCTATCGGGGCTCCCTGATCTTCCGTGCTAATTCTCCTCATTAATATTAATAAAAGGCTGATAGGCCATTGCAAAGCACGAAACGAAAAGCAGGCAATTAATTGCTTGTAGTATTTTTATGCTTATTTTGCACAATGAAAATAATGCCTCAGGACTGACTATCAGCTAATCAATAATATCAACTGTGTTGAAAATGAGCACCTTCCTTTTATTTTCATAAATCTCCCTTAAATCTAAGAAACATGAAAATCCAGTGAACATTCTTGAAATTAACAAGATGGAAAAGAAAGTGTTTTATTTTAGCCGGCACTCTTCAATTTGGGGAGAGGAATCATATATACATATATATACATATATATGTGTATATATATAATATTTATATATATGTATATATAATATTTATATATTTGGACATTTCAGATAGTCCAGTAATCTCAATTAGTACATTCTAGATGGTTTTACCTTTTTGTAAGTGAGATTGAAATTTAGAAGATAAAATTGTAGGTTACATAGGCCATTTTGGAGTTTCCCGATCAACCTTTTGATTGATTGAATAAATCAACAAGTTTTGCTGATTTTTTAAAACCTTTTTGTTAACCAGTCACCTGACATTTTTAAGGCAAAATGCCCTCTTGTGAGTTGAGTTTTAAAAGTCTTATTAAGGTTAAAAAATCCTAGATCTAGAGGCTTCCCTTATCACTGGAGACTGGAGAAGAATGCTTCTGATTCTGATATTCCTGTTGTACTTGTGAAAATTATGTAAGTTCTATGATTTTACCATTAAAAAAGCCATGCTGAGTATATGAAATGATGAATTTAATCTGACCTCGTCCCTGATGTGGCCATGTTCATTTCATCTTAACATCTTTAGCATTATAACGTTGGTTCCTGTGCCATACCCAAATAAGGCCAATCATTAGGTGTTTAATAAATCCAGCTGCCTGAATATGTGCACACATGTCATTCAGATGAAAATACATTAAATAAATGATTTTTATTAAAATAATATTTTCTCAGAAGATTAGCTTCAAAAATACTTTATGCATTATTTAACAAAACGGTCAAAATGATAAATGAACACAGAAACACAGTTTTATAAATATCAGGGTATTCAAAATAACTTAACCTAAAATTCTGACAAGAAATCTGTGGGTAATTAATTAAAAATTCTAATCCAGCAAAATAATCCCCTCAGCACACAATTTCTCCAAGTCAGGCATATGTCAATGAAGGTAACCATTTCCAAGTAAAAGAAGAGTTACTAAATGAGTAGACGCTCTGTAGGTTGTAAACTAAATTGCCAAATTAAGGGGGAAAAAAGAAGATGTAAGTGCAGCATAAGAACTAGCAACAGGGGCTATCAGTCCCATTTGTATATATTAACTTCAATTCTTAACCAAATAGAGCTATAAATAGGGAATAATATAGTGTGCTAAGAAAGGTTGCTTGCAGGGATCTGGGGCTATAGCAAATACCAAATTTTCCCATTTTCAAGATGACTTAGATTTACAAAATGCCCAACTGAAGATTGTTTATCTTATATTTGAACCCTACACTTCTAAGAAGTTACCATCAGGTGATTGATGACATTGTAGATTTAGAGCTTTGACTTTACTCGTGGTGTCTTGGAGATAAATGGTCTTGAGTCAGATAGTGGATTTAAGATCCTTTACAAAAACACAACTTTATTAGTACATTAGACAATGCATCTCAATGAATAATGGCAAAATATAGAAAAGTTGTAGAAATCAATGTTAGAGATGCGACAATTTTTTCTATTCATTCTTTTTCTAGAATCAATTATTAAATAATAATTATTCATTTATTTATACTTATGCATTTTAATAGACATTGAGATGTTCTATAGCTAAACAAAATAGAAAATGAAAAATATATACATTTAAAATATAAAGTCCTATCTCCAGAAGCAAAAGAAAGTTCTTGGGGAGTGGCTCTTACTGTTATTGGAAGCTTCATATTGCTATAAAATTTCTAACATCTAATATCTACATTTCTTAGAAACTAAAGTAAAAAAGGAAAACACATTATGATGCATAACTTTCATTTTCTTATAAAGTACAATTTTCAAATTAGTCCCCAGAAATAATTTTTTCTCCTAGAAACAACTAATTGACTTATCTGAGATTGCACTATTTCTCAGAATAAATTTTAAAGGATGTAGTAAACATCTTTCCTTTGTTAGAGACTCAAATGATTTGAAAGCTAAAAGTGATTTTGGAAACCAGATACATAACCTGATGTTTTATTAACAGTTGACCTGAGCCTATGTAAAGTAGATAATTTTTCTAACATTCAACTGATTAGCAGTAGCGGCTGATCTGGAAACCACTGGCTCCAGCTCTTCTTATATCCTACTTTATCCTCACTTGGTCTCAAAACCTGATAGTGTACCTCAGCCTCTCCTTCTGCGCAGCCTGTTCTGGTTAACAAATTCCCACAGATGACTTTAACCATTCCCCTTATTAGATTGTGGTATAATTTTCCTACCACTCTGCTAAATAGCCTCAATTCAATTTCCCACAGAAGCTTTTTTTTTCTTTTCATTTGAAATCTTGCATCTTTCTGTCTTCTTTTAATTGTAGTAAAGCCCAGTGGCTAGCCATCTTCTGGACACCTGGGTAGAGAGTCTTGTTCTAGATTCAGATTTTTCCATTGACCACCATCACCACGTGTTCTTATCAAAATAGGTGAAAATACTTCTTAGCGGACCTATGTACACATCCTCTATGGAAATATCTATTGTGTAAGATAAAATATTAGCATGTGTCTTAGACATGCTAAAAATCAAAGTGGATCTTATTGGTGTTTTATCTCCACTTTTGCGTAAGAAAACCCAGTCTAGTGCAATTCAACTACATCCAACAAAATGCTATCATGTATTTATTTTGAAGTTATTCACAGTGGAGAATAATAAAAATGGCCAATGCCTTCTAATAGAAAATAAATACAATAAAGTAATATTTTTATATTTTCCATGAGAAAGTTAGTAAATAAGTAGTACTATGCAAACACAGAGGTGGGGCCATTACTTCTGTTGGAGGGAAGTGTAATGATTTCAGGTGGGACACATCTTCAGATTACTATTTGCAGTGATTGAATTGAGTATTACCATAAGATTGAGCTGAAGTACCATTCCCTCCAACTTCAAACAAAAGTGACGTTTAAAAAATATCTCCCATGAAAAATTCTAATCATTGCTTGGTCATGCTCCTAGGACTTTCATTTGTTGTCTAATATTCTCTTTGGATTTTTCCATATCAGTGTTGTTTGATAAAAATCACAGTTACTTAATGTGTGGGAGCAGAGCCTCAAGATATACATGGTACACTCTCAGTGGATAGATAATATGGAAGGCCCAGCCTAGATCAGGAACACCTAGGCAACATAATATCTGTATTGTCTGTGTAGGCAAGATAGTGTTATATGCTTTTTTAAATGCAGTTAAATGTAAATTTCACGATGCTCAAACAACATGGATTGGTTAGAATGTTGCAGTCATCTTTTACTCCACATCAAATGTGCCACCAAATGACATCTGCTTAATACTACATCGTTTTGCCCTTTACCATGATGGTAGTATGTTTTAAGTGACTCGGGTCCAGGGCCCCCAAGNACATGGAATATCATTTGATCAAAGGCAAATATTGTTTGCAGTTTTTTTTTTTTTTTTTTTTTTTTGAGAGAGAGAGTGCATGGGTGTGAGTGAGTCGGTGGGAGGTGGTGGGTGGACCGGGCAGAGGGAGAGGGAGAGAGAAAATCTTAAGCAGACTCCGTGCTGGGCAGAGGGCTTGATCTCACAACACTGAGAGCATGACTTGAGCCGAAATCAAAAGTCAGATGTTTAACCAAATGAACCACCCAGGTGCCCCAGCAGTTGTCTTGATGTAACTGAGCCTCTGCAAGGACCAAAGGAAAGCAGAGTTGGGAGGACAAAACAGAGATGGGAAGGAGGTTCTGGCTCTTTTACTATCTCCAGTGGAAACATCTAATGAAATATTATTTTTGGGCGCCTGGGTGGCTC
>LNAC01000388.1:536024-581403 GCA_002007465.1 Ailurus styani | reverse complement strand
CCCTCTGCCTGCCTCTCTGCCTACTTGTGATCCCTCTCTCTGTGTCAAATAAATAAATAAAATCTTAAAAAAAAAAAAGAAATATTATTTTTGTTTGCCTGTTTTAACTATTCTTTAATCTGGAAAATGAGGGTGTTTTTTTCTTAAAGAAATGTATTTAAAAATTACAGACCAGGGATGCCTAGGTGGCTCAGTCCGTTAAGCAGCTGCCTTTGGCTCAGGTCATGATCCCAGGGTCCTTAGATTGACTCCTGCACCAGGCTCCTTGCTCGGGAGGAAGCCTGCTTCTCCCTCTACCTGCTCTGCCTGTCTCTCCCCCAGCTTGTTCTTTCTCTCTCTCTCTGACAAATAAATAAATAAATAAATAAATAAATAAATAAAAAAAATCTTTTTTTTTTTTTTTTTTTTTTTTTTAGATTTTATTTATTTATTTGACAGAAAGAGACACAGTGAGAGAGGGAACACAGGCGCAGGGGGCATGGGAGAGGGAAAGCAGGCTTCCAGCCAAGCAGGGAGCCGGATGAGGGGCTTGATCCCAAGACCCTGGGATCATGTCCTGAGCCAAAGGCAGACGCTTTACAACTGAGCCACCCAGGCACCCCATAAATAAAATCTTTAAAAAAAATAAATAAAATAAAAAATTACAGACTGAAATGACAACAATAACAACAACAAAATCCAAACAGTTCTAAGCAAGGAGACTGATTAGTTGCTGATTAGTAAATACATATTCCCCTCCCTTCCCATAGACAAAACCTTTCAACACAGGTCCTTGGTGAACCTCCCTGAGGAAAAGCATACAGTAGTCATTGTCAGTCAATCCTACCTCCCATGCAAAAGGAGACCATGAAAGATAGTAGTTAGTGGGATGTTAGATGCCTTACACAATCTGTTTTCTGAAACTTTTTCCCTCACACAGAAACTAATACTTCCAGAGAAAATTTTACTTCTCAAATACAGAAAGATAAAAATTCCACTATGCTGATATATTCAATTTAACTCTTGCTTTTTCTAGTCTCTTCTGTTGATCACAATGTTTGGAAGTATTTGGGAGAGGGCACTTTTGTGTACTTAAGGCTTTCTTCATTATATGTTCTCCAAAGGTTATCAAGAGAATCTAAATGAACAAGTGGAAGGGTGGAAAAAACACAGAGGGCAGAACTTTGATGCCTTGTTAATTCCCCCATCTCCACCATTGGCTAACCCTATCCACCCTATGGAATACCCTATATGGAAAGGAAGGAAAGAAAGAAAAAAGGAAGGAAGGAAGGAATTAAAAGTTCCATTCAATTAAGAAATTTAATGATTTTTGAGGATGTTATTTTTGGTGGTGGTGCTATGACCTGTTTAAAAAAAAAGGAGGAGTCCTGAATTCCAAACAGACACAAGTACTTGTCTTTTAAGAAAATGTGCTATTGCCTTAACCCTGCTCCTTTCACTGACATTTGCTTGGATAGGTCTTTTGTAAATTCCACTTAGAGTGAGTTTTCCAGTATTAGGGTTTTACTGTGCAGCTAGCCTTACCAAGATATCCACATCTTCAGTCTGACTTTGACATCATTCAGGTGACAGCACTGCATTCCTGACATCCATAAAAGAAAGGCTATACATGACTACAGTTAACTCACATTCAAGTTGGGCAGTGTGAAGTCTTAAAATGTTACAGAGAAAAATATTCTGGATTTCACATACCTATCAAGTGGTGGCTGGATTTCATACTTCTTTTCCACTTCAATTCTGATCCTATTTCAGAGTAAAGAGTTATTTGAAAAAAAATAAAACCCAAAACCAAAAAACACAAACATTTCTAATTGTTGAAATACAATTTATTTTTTTAAATTTGTCCACAAGACATACAATTTGTTTGTAATGAGTTTTAACTTTTCAGAAATAGTTAGGAAAATATATTATTTATTCAGAAATCTTCCTAATTTTAAAATAATGCTGATATAACATCATTTTCAGCTTGCCATGAGTAGAAGTAAAATACCATAATGACAAAATCACCCAACACTAAAGATACAGTAAGTCACCAAACGTGACTTAGTGTGGTCCATCCATATCCTCCGGTACTGCAAAGTCAGTTCTTTTTTTAAAGAATTTATCTATTTATTTGACAGAGAGAGTGAGAGCACGCACACAAGCAGGGGGAGCAGCAGAGGAAGAGGGAGAAGCAGGCTTCCCACTGAGCAGGGAGCCCAATGAGGGGCTCAATCCCAGGACCCTGGGATCATGACCTGAGCCGAAGGCAGTCGCTTAACCAACTGAGCCACCCAGGTGCCCCTGCAAAGTCAATTCTTTAGTGAGTAGTTTTTATTCCAAGGAAACAAAACTGTTGATTAATGTCAGCATTTAGGCACATAAGCTATAATGTGATGTGTACTTGGGAGTAGTTATTACCAAAAGAAGAAAGAAAGGAAGTCCTACCATCTGATTTCCTACAACAAATAAAAAAACACTTAGTTCATGAGGACAATATGTAATAGCACCCTGGTGCTAAAATTACAACCCATGCCACGCTTGGCAAATCTACTGGTATCCCATCTGTTTGCCAATGGTGTCCTTAGGGTAGGATACTATCGTAAAGAACAGAAAGCTTCTATGCTTCCATCATTACTATCGGTCAGCAAGAAAAGTTCTTTGAACTCAGCTTTTAAAACCCAGTGGGAAAGAATTGGATTGTAAAGGACCAAATCCATCTGATGGGCTCGCTCTTCTTGAAACACGTTGCCAGAGACCTAGCACCTAGCCCAACGACTGCTTTTTAGTAGTCTGAATTATCGCCAGCATATTCATCACATGGAAGCAGGAAGCATATGCATAAAACATCCTCTCGGTAAAACATGCAATGTATAAAGTTATTATAAAACTATAGTATAAAATTATTAGTATAAAAATCATAGATTAAAAAATTGCAATAATATTTAAAGACAGTCGCTTGTGTTCTGTATCTCAAGGCAAGGTAATATTTAATAAATGGCTTAGCAATTGAGGAGTTATTTCAACTGGGATGACTCAAGGAGGCCTCCTGGAAAAGGTAAAATTTGATATATGTTTTAGGAAGCAGAAGTGACAAGTATATATCTATGAGACCTGCATATGTTTGTATGGGACATGAAGGAAATGCATTCTAAGCAATTGTGGTGCGAAGCAAGAAAGAGGGTAATAGAGCTTTGTGCCTTGTGGAAATGTTTTTAAATAGTCCATGTAGTCTTATCCAGAGGGTCCATTTTGATGAAAAGTAAAAGAGGATTAAAAGGTTGCTTTGGAATGATAGTGAAGAGCCAATTATTTGGGAATGTTCACATTTTTTGATAAAAATAATTAATCTAAGATGTGGCATATATTTGCAATGGGATATTATTCAGCCATGAAAAAGAATTATATCTTGCCATTTCCAACAACCTAGATGAAGCTAGAGGATATTATGCTCAATGAAGTGAGTCAGACAGAGAAAGACAAATACCATATGACTTTACTTACATGTAAAGTCTAAAGGAGGGTGGAGGGCTGGGGTAACTGGGTGATGGACATTGGGGTGGGCATTGTTGTAAGGAGCACTGGACATTATATAAGACTATTGAATCACAGACCTGGACTCCTGAGACAAATAATACATTATATGTTAATTAATGGAATTTAATCATGATATAGAAAAGCATTTCTGATGTAGCCCTTCCTTTCTTCTCCATCCTCATCTCTTACTCTGGGTCTTGGACACAGACAGCCTAACCCTTCTGATATTTTATGGCACAATGTTTCATCTCTCTACCAACTCTGCACATTTTCACAAGAGTGTAACTCTTACTGGGCCACCACCTTATTATCCCTTTACTCTTTGACTAGATAGTTTTTCTCCTCATCCTTATACTGCAGCTTTGATTTTGTTTCCTGGGAAGCCTATCAGGTGCCCTGATCCATGGGGTTTCTTTGTGGCTCTTATGGAACCAAATAGTTCCCCCATCACTACACCCAGCTACTTAGGAAACTACTATGCCAAGTGTTGTGTCTATACACTTTTTAACATCCCCTAATAGAGTCCAAGCTCAATTTGAATAATACCTACTTTATCTTGTTTTCCTCTCTACTTACAGACACTAGTACAATGCTGAAAATACAATGAGTGCTCACTATCACTGAAAAAGTGAATAAGTAAAATCATGTAATTATCATTATTTTTGTTGAATATATAATGTTTAGTATGAACATGATTATCCTCCAATCCTCATGCTAACTTCTTGAATAACATGAGGTCTGAGAAAGTTCACTGCTTAGAAAATAAGTTATGCTGTTATCATGCCCCCTGCCCCCTCCAAGTCATTTTTAATTCTGCTGGGTATTATGTTATCACAAAGAAATGTATTTAATCAAATATCTTGTGCACATGGGACACAGCTAGTCAATAAGTGGTAAACAAGTTTATTTCAATATAAAGTAGGGATACTGTGTTTCAGGGAAATGCATTGATCTCAAATGGCAGAGTTAGTCTTCTTTTGTGAGAAGAATCTTTCAAATAAAGCTACTTGAGTGTTTGAAGCTGTCAACACTTTGATGTTTCAAAGTCTCAATTATTCAGGTACCACAGAGCTGAGCATTGTATGTCTGCCAATGTCACATTTAAAAAGCTTAGATGGCTAAGATGCCATGTTCTGTTCAAGTCTTCTGATATTTGAAATTAAGAGAAGAGCCCTTTTATTTCAGCAACTCCTAAGGCTTTTCCAGTCTTCATGCTGTTGCTCTGAAACTCAGCGTTCATTAAATGCTTGCTTGCAATTTGAATACATTGTTAACAGAGTGGACAGCTTCAGAGGTTGAAAGTTCAATTTATACTCTAGGGCAGGTGGAAACTTTTGATATCTCTGATTGAGGTTGGTTATTGAATCAAGGGCCTGGTTTGGAGCCAGAGATGTATTAGACAAATTGTCTGAGAGGACTGAATAAAATGCTTTTATCTTATGAAGCATCTGTCCAAGCTACAACCTTGTTTCCACATATGGCATTCAAAGAATATGTCTCACTCCTCCCAGATGGGTCTGAGAAACTTTTTTCAAGAAATCAAGTGCAGACCCTGTGATTTTCCACCGACACCATAAAAGACCACTTTATTCCATGCCCTGTGATGTAAAGCTTCAGGTCCAGTGGCTCTGAAGTCACAACCATAAACCCCAGGGCTATACCACCTTTTGTTTTTCAGACAAATACTTGCATGTAAATCCCTAGTGCAGTTTGCTTCAAACAGTAGACTTTCCCAGCTTCAAAAAAATCTATCATTTGTATTGGTCTGAAATTATCTGAAAATTACATTTGGATTAAATAACCCTTATGGGTAAAAATAAATTTTAAATATTTGGAAGAAATAATTCATGAAGCACATAAGAGGTGTTATCAATAATACTGACAAATGAAGTTCTAACTTCCACCTTTTGTATCCGGTACCATGCAAAATCCAGTTTCTTATAATTACTCAATAGGTAATTGTTTAATCAAGAAGTGAAAAGAAATATTCATCCTGCATATTACTCTCAGGTGATTCCTTCTGCAGCACCGTTTTCAAAGATGCCTTGGTCATATTACCATTCCCTTCTTGACACCGCATTGTCTTTTTTTCTACTTTTAGGATGTAATTTTTTTTTTTTTTAAGATTTTATTTATTTATTTGACACAGAGAGAGAGATTACAAGTAGGCAGAGAGGCAGGCAGAGAGACAAGGAGAGGAGGAAGCAGGCTCCCTGCTGAGCAGAGAGCCCGATGCGGGCCTCGATCCCAGGACGCTGAGATCATGACCTGAGCCGAAGGCAGAGGCTTTAACCCACTGAGCCACCCAGGCGCCCTAGGATGTAATTTTTTTTACCTTTAGGATTCTGCTCACTATAATACCCAGCCCTACATCAGCTTCCGCTTGTAGTGGACCTAATCTACCCTTTAAGGGTCTGCTAGACTGATTCCTCTATGAATAATTGTCTTACTGTTTCAACCTAGAATGATCTCTCCTGCCTCACATTTGTATTACTTACTATCTGCCCCATTTATTTGGCATTAAGGCATCCATTGCCTTGTGACATCTGTTCTATTTTTGGCTGATATTGCTATTGACCTTTTTATGTACGTATCTTGTCTCCTTAACTGGATGGAGTGCTCCTTGAGGACAGGGTCATGAATTGAATCATAGATTTTTACACCTACAAGAAACTTTAGAGATGAAATAGTCAAACACCTCATTCTGTAATTGAGAAGAGAAGAGTCTGGTAGAAGTTAAATAACTGATTTAAGGTCAAACAATAATTTAGTTAGAAGGCCTGAAATAGAGTTCTTGGCTTGAAATACACTGCTTTTTACAGTGTGTTCCGTCCACTGTAACTTTCATAACATATTAGAGTTGAAATGGGCATTAGTAATACAACTTCCTCAATTTCTAGAGTGAGAAACTGAAGCCCAGAGAAGCTGTGAAATTGTCGCCAATGTCGTTTATTGAGTTAAGTCTAGCAGTCCTGCGACAACAGTTCAGATTTCCTATTTGTACAAAGCTTTGCCCATTGACCTAAACTCCTTTCATCTTTCTCTATTCTGCAAAGTTCTATGTACCGAGTAAATAACTGTTAAGCATCTCTTAAACTTTATACATGAAAGTTTAAATATCTCCAGTACAGTATCCTGGAATCTGGCGTTTCAATGGGAATTGAGAAAATTGTAAGTTTCAGAGTTTAACTCTCGACTTTTCATTAGGCTTTCTCTGTATAGCACTCTATTTTATCTTAGGAGACCCAAATTGTGGATAAAAATGGAAAGATTTGGGAATAACTCTATTTGTAGGGTAAAAAAAATAAAATAAAAAGGCCTTCTGACTTGTCGGTTTTTCTGGAGTCAAATCCCCACCTTTTCTGTGAATGGCAGATCTATATTCCACAGGACTCTCAATCTGTGTAGGATTGAGTGGGGTTTCAATTTCTCCTTACCCCATGTTTTCTCCTTAAGTTAAAGAATTCTTATTTTTCTGTATCTCACATGCAAAAATCCTACACAAGAAATATTATAATCCTTTGTACAATGCAGTCCATGGGAGGCTCTCAATTGGCTGTAGCATATCAATGCACTTGTTAGCCGGAAACACCTAAGCTTTTTAAGGGTTTTCTTTATTAACACCATAAAATTAAACCTCAATCTCTGAAATTCCTAGAAGTCTAGAGATCTCATTTTAACTTGGCTCATAAATTTTGCTTGATCCCTTTTGTCTAATAAAACTGAACACTGGATTTAGCAATTTGCTGTGATCGTGAGAAGAAACTGTATCTTATGGGAAGAAGCACTGCCACTGATCCACTGGGTGGTTTTAACCAAGTCATGAATGTCCTCAGAATTGTTCCTTCATCTGGCAAAAACAAATGAACAAGCAAAAACAAAAGAATTTGATTAAATGATTTCTGCCCCTTCTATCTCTTGATAAATGGACCAAGATATTTGAAGATATGAGTCTGTCTTCCCAATTACTGAATTTTTTGAAAATTCTTGAGAAGCTCTATCATAAATCTAAGTTTTCAAAAATCGAAGTTACCATTTAGAATGCCAGAAGATTTTAGGAGTTCTTGGAAGATGCCAGCTAACATTTGTAGAAGGCTTACAATGTGTTAGGAACCTCATCAGTATTAAATTGCTTATTCTGCACAACAATTCTATGAGGTAAGAACTGTTATTATGCTCATTTCATAGGTGACAAATCTGAAACACTGGGTTTAAAGTAACATGTCCCAGAGTGCACAGCAAGTTTGTTACAAGCTACGCTTTGCAGGCAGATTCAGGCTCCTGAGCCTGTGCTCTCAACCATTGCTTCTGTCTCTGAGGGACAGTCTCCAGAGAGCCCATGTGTTCATGCCAGAAAAAGGAGATCAGAGAGACCTACAAACTTCCACTCCCACAGGAGAAAAAAATAAACAACACAAAACTGCAATCTAAGAACGTGTTCTGACTGATAAATACAGAGCTAGAAGGTGGGTAGGAAGGTAGAAGTTTGTGATGCAAAGTGTTTGGTTTAAAATCAATGTGATTGATTTTTTAAAAATTCTACTTGGAATATTGAGACACTAGACCAGAGCTGATGTTTATATTTAATGATCATATTTATTCTCCTTATTCTTTCTCATTTGATGTTTTGTTTCCTGCTCAATACCTCCTAAAACTGTTTTCACCTATCTCTCAGTGTCCTCTGTCTTCCTTTAAATCATTCACAGAAGTGAAATTAAGAATTCAGTTGTACACCCACCACTGGACTCGTTTCTAGCCAAGATGAATGCAAAATAAATAGGAGACAAGGGCTTACAAAATTCACAAATTTTATGATTTATTTGTAAGGAGAAAGCCTGCACAAGAGGGCAATTGTATTATGGTATGAAAATGTAAGTGTGGGGTGCCTGGGTGACTCAGTGGGTTAAAGCCTCTGCCTTCGGCTCAGGTCATGATCTCAGGGCCCTGGGATGGAGGCCTGCATGGGGCTCTCTGCTCAGCAGGGAGCCTGCTTCCTCCTCTCTCTCTCTCTGCCTGCCTCTCTGCCTACTTGTACTCTCTCTCTGTCAAATAAATAAATAAAATATTTAAAAAAAAATGTAAGTGTGATGTTATTTATAAACTCTGTGATTGTTAGTGATGCAAATGATTTCTAATCCTGGTTCTGATATTAAGATATACTTCTTTGGCTGAGGCTTACTTACTCTGTAAATGGGAGAGTTGGACTGGTTTGTCTCTAAGACCTCTTCCTGGCGCACATACCTATGCTTTCCAGTTTGGGTTAGATCTTAGAGGCCTCCACTTTATTTCTTACCTTCAGTTATATTACTTACATAGCTTATGGTAAGCTTACTTACCATGCTTACTTACCGTACTTATGGTAAGCTTACCATAAGCCATGTAAGTAATGTTTAAATATTCTTGATAAAGTGTTTGGTATTCATCAAAGAAATCTAGACTAAATGGTCTATAACTTTATGGCTGAAATTAAGCTTTTCTAATTACTTACTCAGGTGAACAGGGTCAGATTTCTGCGTGACTCTTTCAAATGGTCTTTGTCCAGTCCATAGAACATATAACCCTTGGGATAAATTAATGGGAGTTGAAAGCTTATCTTCCTTAAAGTAAATGACAGCAATGATGGTTGCTCCATCCGAGGTCTCTGCTATATCTTGCCTGTTTTCTTGCCCCCCGTTAAGTTCATATTGTACTTATTCATTTTGTCTAAATGTCTTACTCCTTGGTTTCTTTACCTTGATTTCTGTTTCCTTCCTATCTCAAGGCATATTTAACCAAGTGCCTTTGAATATTCTTAAACCTTAGTTATTGCTTTGGTACTGCTCAAAGAAGAGCTTGAGCAGAAATCTGGTCATTCATATTTTAATTGTCCTTACTCAAAGGACCTGCTGCCTTTCCCCATATATTTATTTTGTTTATATATGTATTATTTTTTTAATGACAGATCTTGGATTCTGGAGTTTTAACACCATAGATTTTAATTTCTAGGTCCAACTGTGTGAAGTGCTTACCCTCTATTGCTTTGAATTGAGGCACATGAACATGACACATATTCACTATAACCATACCTATGCTTCAAGGATTGAAGACCTCATGAAGGTAATTTTCCTCAGTTGGGTTTATTTGGAATGACAGGAAAGAAACATTTGAAATTAAACTCCCAGCTCAAAACTATAAAACAAATCCCTGGAAATCACAATTATTAAGTATATTTCAGCACAATTAATCAGCTCAACCAAACAGTGAAATCAACATAGCCAGTGAAAGATTCTTCATACAGTCTTTGGCTAGTGATACAAAATCATGACTTGCCATTTCCAAAGATAATTTAATACTAAAGTTTGAATTTCTAGCCATGAAAATATGAACATAAGAGGAATTATAAATGCATTTTGTCAACTATCTTATATTGCAATTTATTGAATTCATGTTTCTGTGTACTATGAAGTTTATTTTTTCTGGACTAGGTACCCTCTACAATATTACTCTTAAAAAATTACTTTAAATAGAGAATAGAGATATTTGTGATTTATTGCATTCCCTTTAGAAAAAAAAACTTAGTTAATTAAAAAAGCTTCAGGTCACTATACATTTTAATTAATTTTAGCTGTAATTTTAGATGTTAAAAAGGCTAGAAGAAGGTAGAGAATAAATATAGCTAGCAAGCAAGCTAGAGCTACTTTAATTCTCCTCTTTATTAAAACCTATTCAAGTCTTTGATGGTCTATGAAATCATGGTATTCTATCAATTACGATCTCAAAAGATTTCTGAAACATTTTTTAAGCAAGAAGTAAGTAAATTATGGGTTTGTCTTTTAAAATGTGTTTTATTATGTCATTACTTCAAATAATGTCAGTAACTCAGTACCAGTTTGAATGGTTATGGAACATTTGTAATTCAAGGGGGTGTGATTATCATTGTATATTCTGGTATAAAAAAAGACCTTAGCCAGATTACTTTTTATCGGCTCATGAATTTAGATGCAGTTCTTTTAGTTCCATAATGCAGCTGTCTAGGGGTAGATATATGCAACTCTCCAGATTGGCTGCCATTGAAAACTTGTAGTCTGCAACTTGATAGTTCAGGGTAGGGAGGGATTGCTGGCTCTCCTGGGGAAAACATTTTGAAACAAATAGCTACAACAATGACAAAAAATGAGATTTGGGTTAGCTGTTTCCCAGGTGATATTTTGTTCTCCATCTATAAGTATAACGAAGTGGGGAGAAAAACAGCCCTCTTTGGGTTCATTTCTAATGCCAGTCTGTATATGATAAATGTTAATTTCTCCAATCATCCAACAAATAAGGCCTCCCTTCCACTAAGAATCATTCACTTAACTGCCAAATGCATTTCTTCCATTTAATGTGTTTTTATTAACAACATTTGCCATCAGCAATTTCCAACCCATCGGCTGATGAAGAATGATGCATTCTCCTTTCATTAATGCTCACTTAAGAAAATAATTCCTAATCTTCAAAGGCTGAGTAGGCACACTGTATACTCTTTAAAAAAAAAAGACATACAGGAGTAAGAAAAGACAAAGTCATTTATGCAGACTCGGTCAAAACCTCTGAATGATGACAAGGTACTGGCAGGATGGAGGAAGACTCAGGTTCATATTGCATACAGACATATTACATACATATATATTACATACAGGCACACCTGTTTATTACAGAAAGATTTCATGCAGGATTCTCATGAGTGATATAAATACATTAATTAGTACTTTAGTACTCAAAAATATGGAAACTGTTGGGGCATCTGGGTGGCTCAGTCATTAAGTGTCTGCCTTTGGCTCAGGTCATGATTCCAGTTTCCTGGGATGGAGCCCCACATCAGGCTCCCTGCTCAGCAGGAGGCCTGCTTTTACCTCTCCCACTCTGCCTGCTTGTGTTCCCCCTCTCACTGTGTCTCTCTCCGTCAAATAAATAAATAAAATCTTTTTAAAAAATGGGAAATGTTGATACGGTAAACTTAGTGTTTGTTGGGTAAACCTTAAGAAGACTCTAAATAAGACAAGACTTTAGTTAAAATATGATACCCAATCTGTGGTTTTACAGCCCTAAAATCCCCTTTCTGAGATTACTTTGGCTCCATTTCCACACTCTTTCCCCTCCTTGCTGAATTTAGTAACTTTGTGTTCTAATACTAGATGAAGAATGCCTAACTAAGCCCAGACTGATCGGAGAAGGAATCCAGGATGGACAAAGCCTGCTATTTATCTTGAAAGGCACAGGCATTTGCTGGGTAACAGTGGTTGAGAAATTAAAGGGCAAACACTGAAGTCAAAGGAGAGAACTTAAATTTTGGGAAGGAAAAAGAAACCACACAACCCATAAATGGAAAGTAAATCCTCATAGGGAAGGGAAAATGCTCTATCTCTACCCTCTTAGGTTCAGTAGATGGGACCCATGAATCAAACTGATAAAAGGCAGATTAATAGGAGAAAGAGGTTTATTACATCTGCATATGTGAGGTTCACAAAAAAAAAAAGAAGAAGAAAAGAAAAGAAAGAGTGAAAACACAAAGAAGCCATTGGTCTAGAGAATTATATACCATTTAAACAAGTGTGGAAAAGCAGACGGCTATGGGAAAATGAGTAGGAAATGTATGGTAAATAGGGTTGCTCAGTAAAGTTCATCATGCAAATCCATATCATCTCCAAGGATGAAAGTTGTCTTCTGCTCATTCTCCTTTTGTTGGTACAGGAGAAGAAGACACCTTTATAAATGGAAATTTCCTTTACAAAAGGGAAATTTATGCCCCCTTTCTAGGAAATTAAGAGGAGGCTAGAAAGCTTTTCCTATGTCTGCTGTTTCTTAGTCACCTTCGCCTCAAATTAATCCTGTGCAAAAGTGTTATGATTTGAGGTGGTACATTCTGGTCCCCTTCATGCTGAAGTATAAAGTGTTGTATATAAAATCAAAAGAATAATGCATATTTTGTAGGATTGCATAGTTTTGGAAACAAGCTATTTTGATTATTATAACTTTGTTGGCTCCTTGTTCTTTTTATTATCATTAAGTAGGGATTCTTTTCAGTGTTATGAATATGTTATCTCATATGGCTCTTGATAACAGGCCCTGTGAAGTTTGTGGTATTAATCCTCTTTTAAAGAAAAGAAAACTCAATTCACAGAGGAAAAGTAACTCCTTTAAGGTTCACAGCAAGTCAGTGGTAGACACTGGTAGTCAGTGGTAACGTGAGTCTAAGTCCAAGTATTGTATCCTTTCTCCAGTTGTGGAGCCTATTAGGAAGGATAAGTAGAAGTATAGGAAGAGAAAACTTCTTGAGGAGCTGAAACTCTTGGCCAAAACAAAATATAGCCACAGCAAATGCATTTAGTTAAAATAGAACTATAAATTACAAAAACACATTATAAATAAAGAAGGCTTAATAGCCAATGTGTCAAAAAAAAAAGCCTTTGGTTTACTACATTCTTAATGTGAACCAAATGTGTAATATGCTTTTCAAAACATACTTCTCAAAAAAGTATACTGCTATCTATTAGAATAGCCAAAATCAGGGTTGGTGACAACATCAAAAGCTGGAGATGATATAGAGCCACAGAAACTCTCATTCATTCCTGGTGGGAATGCAAAATGGTGTGGATACTTTGGAAGACAGTATGGCAATTTCTTACAAACTAAATGTACTCTTACCACATTATCCAATAATTGTTCTCAAAGGGCTTGAAAACTATGTCCACACAAAACTTTCCACATGTTTGTTTATAGTAGCTTTATTCATAATTGCTAAAAGTTAGAAGGAACCAAGAGGTCCTTCAGTAGGTAAATGGATAAACTGTGATACATCCGGACAATGGGATATTATTAAACACACAAAAAAGCGAGCTATCAAGCCATGAAGACATGAAGGAAACTTAATACATATTGTGAAGTAAAAGAAGCTAACCTGGAAGGCTACATACTGTACAATTTCAACTATATGACATTCTGAAAGAGGCAAAACTATGGAGATGATAAAAAAGTGATTGCCAGGAGTTGTGTGTAGAGGGATGAAAAGTCAAAGCACAGAGGATTTTTAGGGCAGTGAAAATACTCTCTATGATACTGTAATGGTAGATATATGTAATTGTATATTTGTTCAAACCCATAGAATGTACAACATCAAGAGTGAACTATAATGCAAACTATGGACTTTGGGTGATTATGATGTGTCAGTGTAGGCTCATCTTTGGTAAAAGATGTACTATCTGGTGAAGGGTGTTGATAATGGGTGAAGCTATGCATGTATGAGGGCAAAGAGTATATGGGAAATCTGAGTACCTTCCTCTTAATTTTGTTGTGAACTTAAAACTGTCTAAAAAAATTAAGACTAAAAATACATATATAGTGCTCTCTGAATTTACCAACAATGCATTATGCTTGCTTCTAAACTTGTTTTCTAAGAGGACAGGTCAGGGAAGGATGGGAAGGTAATTTAAGACCTGACATGGTACCTGCCTCCAGGGCAAGGTAGTGATATAGGGAATGACTCAGATATAGAAGCTAACTATAGTGACACATTTGGGTAGGAGAGCACCAGCACTCTCAGAGAAAGACAGACATGAAACATGGTTTAGGAAAGAGCCAACATTTAGGTTTCTGGTGGAGAATGAAACTCCAGGCAGTAGCTTGGACTCAGGAGCCTGAGGATTATGCAGATCTTAGAGAAACAACAGATCCCTTGTCTCTAAGCCACAAGGAAGAACATATGAAAAAGTCTTCAGTCTAGCATGATGGGTAAAATAAGGCAGGACGGCAGGTCTACTTACCACTCAGTGATAGACGTAGTAGATTTCCACTGTTTGAAGCCATCTAGGATAATTGGCTGAGTAAATCTGTATCAAGGCTTATAGACTTTTCTATAAACCATCAACACTGGTGAAAAACAACTTGACTACTTCAGAGAACATGGGCCTCACTGCCTATATAAGTTCACATATAAAATTAGCCATCATAATGCCGATGAAAATGTGTCATTGAATTTTAAGTGAAACGTTAAAGAATCAAAATATGTGTGTATGTGATTTTTGTCTTAAACTTGAAAATCCTTTAGTATAATCACTTATGATCCTAGATGTGAAAGAGAGACCCCATTAAGTCTTTTTGGGTAAATGAGGAGAAGCAGAAAAATCACTGTAAAACTGCCTTAAACATAATTATCTTGGGAACTGGAGCAGAGCCAATCTTTACTTGGAGGGCTTGGTGAAAAAATTGGAGGGCCAGGTAATTATGATAGCAAGGAAACAAGATGAAAAAAGAGAATTCTGATTTTAGGCTCCAGTAGCAGAAGTGTAACCCATAGACCAAGAAAGGCAACTGTCCTGTTTTGTTCACACTTCTGAAATCATATTTTGGTTATGTTAATGGTAAGGCACTATTTTTGCTTTTAGGCCCTGTAATATCCTCAACCATGTGTAATCATCAACCAAGCTTGTGTCGTACCTGTAGGAAATTATCTTCTGATTGTCAGACATGTATATCACTTGTTCATTTATGTCTCAGAGATTGGAACCTGATACACCATGATGATTTGGACTTAGACCACATTTGCTTATATCCTGTGACGCCATTGCCTTTGTTTATCGTGACTCAAGCACACTGCTCTCCAGTCTCCTCACTGAGAATATACGATAAGCTCTCCCCAAGCCAAGGGAAGAATAACATTATGGTGTGTTTTTCTCTGTCTGTATTTTTAAGGGAGACAGCAGAGAAAAGGTAAAGATTAACTGAACGATGTAATAGTAGATTTTTAGACTGTATGACATATTGCTGAAAAGAGCCCTTTCAAATGCCCCCTGAAATGACCCTACAGAGGTACCGGGCTCCTCTTCTTTTATCTAAAATGGAACTAATAGAAACTGGAGATGCATTATGAATAATGAGGCTGAATTTTAATAAAAACCATGTCTTTACTAATCTAAATGTTCATTCCATCAAAATGAAAAGAATGTTAATCTAAGTGCTATTCTCCTGACACTTAGAAACCTTGATTCATTCTATTAAGATTCCTCTCCACTCTTTCAATGCCCTAAGATAATAGAGAAGCTATGTTTACTTTTTAAACAAACAGGTAATTTTTCGGGATGCAATCTTTATAGGAAATGTTCCGATGTATTTATAAAACAGAAGGAAAGTCGCCAGTACAATAGAGCCTCCACATACTGTACCATTGTACAATTTAGGCTCTTGACTAGTGAAATACTTTTCTCAGTTCAGTAAAAACAGTTATTGATTAAGAATCGTATGGATACTATTTTGCCGGGTTCTGAACAGTGGTTTCCATCTTCCGAGAATATCAACGCCATCTGAGGAAAATAGATATTATAATAGAATCAGGTAAATTATCATATAAAACAGGGTAAGAATAAATGTTATACATTATTAGTTGTGCACAGAAACAACATAATATTTTCATGGCCTAGGACAATCATGTAAATGAAGGCCAATGTATCATGTATCTAAGCATTTAGAAGTTTTAAGCATTCATAGGAAACCGAAAGGCCATGTTTGTGTTTGGCATTCTCAGAGTCCCTGCTGCTGTGCTGGAATACTAGGCTCAGGGAAAGCCCACACCAGCCCATCCTCAGTAGCAGCCTGCATCTTTTTATTGTGTGCCCCTGATCTGGACTGTGCTGCGGTGACACCTCTTCTGTAGGCACATAGTTATTTCAGTCTACTTGTCCAGGTCCCGTCCACATTCTTCACAGTTCCTCTTTGGTCAGTGCTCACGTTGATGATGGGATCTGTCTTCTGGAAGAGGAGTATGAAAAAAATAGCAGATTTCAGGCTGAATTGGATGTTCAGTTGGGCCCCACATATGAGTAGGATTTGAGATTTCCTGAGAAGAGAAAAAATCCATTGTAAATAGGACAAAAAAATATGGCCAAGCCATAGGGAAAGAAATTATATTAGAGGTTAGAGTTGTAGGTGCTATTTTTTTTCCTTGACAGAACTTACAAGAGCAGGCAGTTCATATTAGAAAAGAGTAGCAATTAAGACAAAAATTCTTCTTCAGTGATTTTCTGCCTGTAACTGCAGAATTATGTTAAAAACTTACTGGAATTAAAATTAAGATGTTTCTCAATCTAATTCTAGACTAACTTTTCATCTTCATTGCTCATCCCATTATTTTTCATACCCCAACTCTCAACAAAGAATGTGACGTTTGACTTGACAATGAAATTTAACACTTTTAAATCTAGAAAACCTTAGTCCTTTATGGTCAATAAACCTTTATGCCCCATATCTACCTGTTACATCAGTTTAGCTTATCATTCCTTGCTCATGCAAATTTTGGCCTCCATATTTTAAATTATGAATATTTTTCAGGTCAAATATATACACTCCATGTACTGTATAGATAACCCTTCCAAAATTTTATAGTTTATGCCAAATATTGACCATCATGGAAATATTTCTACTTTCCATGGAAGAATTAATGGATCCTATTCTGTACTCTCCTAGAAGTATGTTTGTATCATATCACATACTTACATATGGTTTGTAACTATTGGATAGTAAAAACTTTATGACAATGATAATGTTTTATTTGCATTTACCAAGGTACCTGATACATTATAAATATTCAGTTAATAGTTGGTTAATGAGTATGAAGTATTTTTTAATTTAATGTTGGTATAATAAGTAATGGGCATGGGCTCTCGAGTAAATAAGTCTTTCAGAATATAAAAAGGTCATAGGATGTTTGCTTTTGAATCAAATTTCTTAAAATGCCAAGAAAATATTTCACTTTGGCCAAAAGGTGCCAAAAGATTCCTCATCCTGAGCACTCGGCCTCAGTACAGTTTCAGTATGGATATTCATTTGGTTTGAAGGAACTCCTGTTGGAGTTTAGGGTGCTTTCTCTAGTTTAAGTCCCACTTGTCAATAGACTCCCCCCTCCCTTATTTAAGGAAAACCACCAACAAGCTGAAACCCTTCCTGTCACTTTATTACAAACTTCACAGAGCTTCAGCCATGACAGCAAACAACAAGAGCCATAAAGTGATCGGCACGGCCCATCAGTCATAGCTTGGGTACAAAGTGAAGGAGAGGGTTTTCTTTGTAGTGGATATTCTAGAGAGAAAGCATGGTTATCTCAGGTAAGTTTGTCTGTAAATGCCATTCCTTAATACTGTGAACACAAATGATCTCTACCCATTATTCACTTTTCTTCCTTCCAAATGTCAGTTTGTTCCATTGAAGATAAAATACTAAGTGGCATTAACCAGATTTTAGACCAGAAGGTAATAATCCTGATAATGCTTTTGAAATTACTGTGTTCAATATGGCAAGATTTTTGGGGGGTTAATTGGCCTTTGTTTCTGAATTGCTTATGAAAATACAATATAGTTATAAAACATCATAATGTACAAATTTGTATTTCCGACTATCGGTTTTCATTGAGTTTTCCCAAACTGCAATTTTTTTTTTATAATAAGGGTATTGCCTTCTATTGATTTATATTACTTTTTTCTCTTTTCCTTTGGTTGTGATTGGGATTTTTCAAAAAGTATTTGAATTTCCTTATTATGAGTCTCTAAAATTTTTAAGAAATAAACTGGGAAACTATTCTGATAACCAGTGCAGAATTTGTCTCTAAACCACAAAAAAAGTCCCTAACTTAAAGATTCACTGACTAGAAATTTGGATTGATAAATCAGTGAGTGTCTGAGTGTGAAGTGTGTGTGTTTTTCAAATTTTATTCTTCGACCAGATTGCTAGCATCAAGGAAATAAGATGTGTGAGACATAAAAGAGAAGATAGACATTTTCTTTTCATTTGATCAGTTTTGAAGCAGAGTTAATGAATGATTAATTCCATTTCTGAGGTCATATGACTGGTTAAACCAAAGGTAAAAATCAGGGTCTGGGTAAATTGCCCTCAACTCTGGCCAGATTCCCATTTCACATTAAAGAAAAATTTTCTATTTCAATAACCATTTTTAAAGAAATTTATAATGACCCTAATGAAGTAATAGCAACAATCCAGTTCCCTTTCACAAATACAAACCATACTTTACCTAAACCACTGAGTTTTCAAATGACAGAGATCCCATAATGTAGAAGACATAAAGTCAGTCTGTCCTCGCTACTGGACAAAGCTCTCAAAACCCTTACTGACACTGGCTCAGTCATTTCCACTTCTGAGTCATAGGAAAGAATATAAAATAAAACCCTCAATGTTTTATACTTATCTGACCAAATCTACAGTATCCCTTGAGTTCCTGTCGGTGACTGAGAAAACTCTTAGTAGAAATGAATTTTTTGTTACTAAAACTGCTTTTGACCTTTAGACCCTTTCTGGCCTTCACTTCAAAATTGTGTGTGTGGCACATGAATGAAAATCAGAGGAACTGCAAGGTCATCAGGCGATGACAGAAAACAAAACAGTATCTGGGAGAAGAAAGATGGCAAAGCAAAAGCAGTTCTGCTCTCATTAGATAAACAGTCTCTCTCAGTATTTCTCCTCCCCCTTACCGTGACTGACAAGCATTGCCTCATCTCAGAGACAGGAGAGATAAGCAACCAAGGAACAGGGAAAAGCAAGTGTTTGGGGGAAGATTTTAGTACCTGGGTGTGTGATTTCTGACTTTCTCAAATGTGAACACAAGAAGGGGTGTGGGAAAAAGGCTAGAAATGTGAATCTTTTGGGTACCATCAATTCTCTATTTGAAAATAGATCCTACAGGCCCTTTCAGTTGTCCTCCAAACTGATATTTTAAAAGGTAGCTGGTGTTCTGGTTTTAGCTTAGAGGTGTAAAGTTAGAAAGGGCCTCATTTCCACCACCACCCCCCCACACACACACACACAAACTGAGCAAACTGCAAAGTAATAGCTTTTCTGAATCCATTGGAGAACTCAGATGCAGGGCACTTCGCTAACCCTAAATCTAAGAAATACCTCAGGAGAAACAGAGCTTGAGTATTTGCTTGCTTGGAACCAAATAGGCTAATTCAGCTAACAACTTTTAATGAATTGCCAATGAGAGAGAGTGAGAGTATGGAGTCTCTGCAGATTACATACATGGTGGGGGGGAGGGCTGTTTCCTCTTGAAGACTTTTTTTAAAGATTTTATTTATGTATTTGACACACACAGAGAGATCGGATTACAAGTAGGTAGAGAAGCAGGCAGAGAGAGAGAGGAGGAAGCAGGCTTGCTGCTGAGGAGATAGCCCGATGCAGGGCTGGATCCCAGGACCCCAAGATCATGACCTGGGCCGAAGGCAGAGGCTTTAACCCACTGAGCCACCCAGGCGCCCCTCTTGAAGACTTTTTATTCCACATATCCTACCAGGAAGTCATAGGGAGGATCAAGGAGAATACTGAGACAGTTCCCCTTGGGATTTCTGGGGTTGGTTGGGGAAGGGGAACAGCAACCACTAAAGAAGCATGTCTGGACCATCATTCTTCTCTCTCCTAAAAGACAGAAGTCTTAAGGCACTGGTGGAAATCCGTAAGAGCTGTAGGAGGGGAGTAAGGGAAAAACTTTCTCCTACTGAATGAACTAGGGTATGTGTTAGCCTGCTCCAAAGGGTTGGAGGGGCAGGAAAAACTCTTGAAAGCCTCACTTTGACATAGTGTTTGCTAAGACCAATGCTTAATCAAAACATTAGAGAATATCCACACTCCCACACTTCTCTACCAGACTAACAAGCATTGAATAAAGACATCAGTGGAATACAGTTGGGAGAGATATAAGAGACCATGGATTTTATTATTTTTCTAGCTATTACTTATGTTTAGGGTGCTGGCTGCATTTCTAAGTTATTTTCTCAGTGTCTGAACCCCACCCTTGACTTTGTGTATCCTTTGTGGTTTGACCCTGAGACAAGAAAGAAATTAAAAAGAGATAGAATAGAAAATATTTAGCAAAATGAATGATTTTAAAAAGACATCCAGTTGAGAATGTATTAATCAATATAAGAATGTTAAAAAAAATAAGGGTAAGTCATCTCACCAGAATCTAAAATTTTATTTATTCTTATGTAGACTACACCAATCTCCATTTTTTTCCCACTGAGTTGTGGAAGTGAATATTTTCTGTTACCTCTCAGGTCAAATTACATGGGAATGCATGTTTCCTCGTATAACATTGGAATGGAGAATTCCACTACATGTAAAATATATTACTTTAAATGACATGACATATCAAAAACTGATATCCAGTAAATATTTATTTGAAAGTCTACACATTTACAAACAAAATGCAGTCAAATGGTTGGTTGATCCAAGAAAAGCAACTGATAAGACTAATGATTTGATTTTGTAGACTGGGTCAGCTGGGGAGCTAGTATCCTGTGGAACAAAAAGAGCATCCATCTTTCTCATAGGCAATCATGTCAGAGTTTGTGAGGAACTGGTAATTCCTAGGATTTTTGCAAAAATGTGAAAATTTTTACTATATATTAACTCTATGACTACATGCATTTGATTGTATTAGGTTCATTTGGATTCATCAAATCCTATTAATTTTTATTTGAAAATATGTTGCAGCTGTCTTCACTCGTCCATATTTTACATGCTGGTTTACCATAGTTTTACCCACTGTCGTTCTCTACTTGGGCAGTTGCAGTACTTGTTATTTGACTTGTTTGTTTCAACCCTTACCTCCTTCCTTTACAATTCTTTTTTCCTTAATGCATCCAGAATTATTTCTTAAAAATTGACTTCAGGTCACCTCACTACCTTGCTTAAACTATTAAATTATTTCCCTGTTATGGGTAGAATAAAATCCAGATTGCCAACCACCACTCCCAGATCCTGCATGATTTGGCCTTATGTACTTCATCAGTATCATCTTGTGCTTCTGAGTGCTGTTGTCACAACACTGAAGACATCTTACTGACCTTCCTTCAGTTTCTTAAACATCTCAAGGACTTTCTATATTAGTCAAGTTTTCCAGAGAAAGAGAACCAATTTAATATACACACACACATACACACACACACACATTTATTACCCACTCCCACAGTGGATTGATTCCTTTCTTTCATTGTCATAAACTTTGTTCAACTTATAGTTAGGCATTTATTTGTTTAATGTCTACCTTCTACACTAGACATTAAAGTCCATGAGAGCATATACTGTCGCTCTCTCTTTTTTTCCCTGATGACTGCAAATTGTCAATAGCTGGTATATAGTATGAATTCAATAAATATTTGTTGAAAAAAATAATATGGAAATTAAATAGCCAGCAAGACCATTACAGAAGAGGAAATATGCCTTTATTGCTCATTTGTTTTCATATTCAATCCCTGCCTTTTCTCTGTTTCATTCTTATCATGGAGTCTGCCTACAGACTACATTTACCAAACTTGGCTGTACACTGAGTAAGTTTGGCCAATGGGAAGCACTAACCAGAAGTGAATAACTAGGAGGAAATAACCAGTGTGTCTATCTCCTTTTGCACATCTTCCATGGTTCCATCACCTAGTAGGAAGGATCGCTGTGGCTCTGGCTTCAATTGGGTAGCCTCAGCTTCAATAATACCAACTCCTCAGTTGTCCTCTCAGGCCTAGAGTATGGAGCAGTTTTACACTGTTGCCAGTGGCTGGATTGCCTCTCCCTCCTCTGATTTGCATTTTAGCTCTTGTAACAGGTTTCTCTGTGTAACGTGTTTCCAATCTTCAATTCCCTTAATTTGAAACACATACAAGTTTATGTTTCCAAGATAACACTTTGGCTGATACAGGAATATCAGGTTCTTTGCCTTCAATTGTCAAGTTCCATTAGAAAAAGATGAAAGAGCAACAAGTCTTTCAATAAAGATATCACTGCTGGGATGTTGTTTGTTGCTGACCTGTTGTTACAGTGTTTCTAAAGCAGTGTCACCATGTAAGCCAAGTCTTCTGGTTTGAAATAGGGTTTGAAATCCTCCGCCAAAGAGGGTGGGTTTCTTTTTTTTTTTTTTTTAATTTTATTTTTTCAGTGTTCCAAAATTTATTATTTATGTACCACACCCAGTGCTCCATGCAATACGTGCCCTCCTTAATACCCACAAGGCTCACCCAGCCCCCCACCCCCCACCCTCTAAAACCCTCAGTTTGTTTCTCAGAGTCTACAGTCTCTCATGGTTCATGTCTCCCCCTCTGATTTACCCCAATTCACTTTTCCTTCCCTTCTCCTAAAGTCCTCCATTTTATTCCTTATGTTCCACAAGTAAGTGAAACCATATGATAACTGACTTTCTCTGCTTGACTTACTTCAGTCAGCATAATCTCCTCCAGACCCGTCCATGTTGATACAAAAGTTGGGTATTCATCCTTCCTGATGGCTGAGTACTATTCCATTGTATATATGGACTACATCTTCTTTATCCATTCGTCTGTTGAAGGGCATCTCGGCTCTTTCCACAGTTTGGCTGTTGTGGACATTGCTGCTATGAATATTGGGGTACATATGGCCCTTCTTTTCACTACATCTGTATCTTTGGGGTAAATACCCAGTAGTGCAATTGAAGGGTCATAGGGTAGCTCTATTTTTAATTTTTTGAGGAATCTTGAAACTGTTTTTCAAAGTGGCTGCACCAACTTGCATTCCCACCAACAGTTTAAGAGGGTTGAGGGTGGGTCTTGACGTCAGTCTTTCTAAATTCAGTAGAATATTAAAGGGAGTTGCATTAGTTTCTTAGGCCTACCATAGCAACTTAGCACAAAGTAGGTGACTTAAAGTAACAAAAATATGTATCGCACAGAACTGGAGGCTAGACGTCAGAACTGAAGGTGCTAATAGGGCCCTACTCTATTTAAAGACTACAGGAGAATCCTCACTTGCTATTTCCAGGCCCTCCTTTGCTTGTGGCCGCGTAACTCCTATCTGTTCCCATCTTCATGCAGCCATTTCCCTTTGTGTCTGTGTCTGTATCCAAATTTTCTTCTTAAAAGCCCACCAATCATATTGAATTAAGGCCTACCTTAATATCCTTATCTTAACTTTATTACTTCTGCAAAGACTCTATTTCTAAATAAGGAAGGTTACATTCGTAAGTGCTGGGATTAAGATTTCAAAATATCTTTCGGGAGGATACAATTCCACCCATAATAGGAAGGATGTGGATGTTGTAAAATCTCCCTTTCTTTCTGTTCGTTCCTTGTGAAACTCATTGTTCCTCCAGCTTCCTAAACTATTGTCCAGTATATCAAGGAAGCCAGGGTTTCCCTATATATTTCTTCTCTTGGTCTTTGTCATTAATAGAGCTCCCATGAAAATTATAAGAACTGCTCTTTTGAATGGGAAATCAAAAATATGAGGACCCCCTGGCCTATAACAGTCAATATGTGCAGGCCTCCTGCCCAGCTTGACCATACTATATCATGCTGCCCACTCCAAACCTGTTTACTGCCAGGCAACTACATTTATTGAACCTTTCATAGGGGCTGAAAAATAGCCGCCTCATTGCAGTGTCTGGCAGGTACAGCCCACACTGTAAACTTCTTAGTGATTCAGCAGTTCACACTGTAAAATATCAGAGTCAATGCTGAAAAAGACAATATTCTGTTGGCTTCCTGGGAATCCCGACCTCAAATTCCCTTCTAACACTTTCTGACCTAAAGGGAATTAATTTACTGTCTCTAAACATAGCCCCACATACATTATTTTAAGATCTATTATTTACTGTACTGGTTAGCAAGCTTTTATCTCTTATTTATGATCAGGTAAGTTTTAATTGGAAATGGGTTGGAAGTCATCCAAGCTAGGTGGGTACTGTGGTCCCTGTTGTAAATTGATCTTACAAACACCTGCTTGTTGTGTGAAGTTATGCAAAATCATCCTTGAGCTGTTGCTTTTTCTTTTTTTTCTTCCTTTCATTTTTAAACTTTTGAAGCGCTGTGGAACTCGCCAATTAAATCAAGAAAACATAAATAAATCTCTCTGAATTTGAAATGGGTAGAAGAATCTTTGTTTGAAAGCATAGTTCTCTTGACTCAATTATAATTAATCATTTTCACGTATTATGAGGGTTTTATTGTTTTTTATACACAATGTGCTTGACTGAAAGAGTGTTAACCTGGTCTTAATAAATAAAAAACAAGAAGTTGAAATCTCCTAACCTGAAGGTAAGAGGACAGATAAAGCAATAGAAGAGTTGAAAAAAAGTCATAAATATTTTTAAATGCCTATGGTCTGAAGTTCATAATTTTAGAACATGTTCAGGGTAAAAGATTTTATTCTTTATTCTATAATACCACTAAGGACTGGATACTTCCAGGTCCTTCATGTGATTTTGGAAGCAGGGACTAAATACTTTGGATTGAAAGGATTAGACGAAGAACAAGTTAAGTCATTAAGTCTAATTGATATTTGACTGCTCTTTATTATGCATGTGTTGATGACTCTGCGTGGTTATTTTATTCTATCCAGAACAGTGTAACTTGAGAAAATCTGAATTTCAGTGTTGAAATACTCATTCTTTGCATATACATTTGACTCTCAATTACATGAGCTAATAGAGAGGAACAGTTGCATGATTGATTCGAAGAAAAAGAGATTATTCACAATTGTCTTCAGATTGTATTTGATCACTTTTGCTGCAGCAGAATTGTCTTACTCATTCTGTCTTGCTCCAGTTATTCAATGAGTTTTCATTGGTTCATCATGAGGTAGGGAGGAAGTCATGGTGATTCTGCTTGGTGGCCTACAGCTGGAAATTAAACATTTCTCACAAATAAACACAAAGAATTATAAACATACAATATAATACTTTAAATTTTACCTTTCCTCTAGTTAATTTCTGAAATATTAAAATAATGGTCATGGTGGGCAGCTTTCATGCTTAGTTTTGCTCTTCCATTAGCCGACTCTTTCCTTTAGGTCCTGAGATGGTTATAACTCCTCATGGAAAGTCAAGCAGAGTGAGAGTTTAGAACACATAATGGGCCTGTTGCAGAAGAATTTCAAATCAAATATCAAGATATTTGATGGAAATTGCCTGTGGATATTCAGATAAGTAGCTTTGATCTCTTTGTGTCTATTTCTTGATCTGTAAAATGGGAATAAAATTCTCCCTGTTAGCTGCTCAGGGATGTTTTAAATCAAATGAATTTTTGGCTTTGTCAAATATAATCCATACTATAAACTTAAGGGGAGACAATTATAGAAAAAGATACTACCTCACTGAGAGGACACAAGTCTGACATAAAAACCCTTCATGCCATGCTGCTAAACACACAATTATTTGACTAATGGATCAATGAACATACCTCAGTTTGAATCATTGTGACTTTAGAATTTGAAATTTAAGGAACTCTATCTTACCTTATTTCTCAGTAAGCTCTATGATCTCCGTGATTTTTTACTTATTAATCGTCCTACCTTTGGCCATTTCAGCAGTGTCTTATTTAAATATTGCCCCACAATCATTTCTAATTTGAAAAGAAAGGAATATGATGTTTTAAATTTCAAATCAGGGAGATAACTTGGTAACACAATATGGTGTTTTTATTGTAGTTAGAGGACTTTCCAAAAGACTTTAAATCCATTCATTCTCTTATTTATAAATTAAAATTCATTTTTTTTCTTTTAAGAATTTATTTATTTGACAGAGAGAGACAGTGAGAGAGGGAACACAAGCAGGGGGAGTGGGAGAGGGAGAAGCAGGCTTCTCACTGAGCAGGGAGCCCGATGCGGGGCTCGATGCCAGGACCCTGGGATCATGACCTGAGCCTAAGGCAGACGCTTAATGACTGAGCACCCAGGCGCCCCAACATTCATTTTTTTCATTCAATTAGTAAGTGTTGGGAATATATTTTAAATTAAAAAAATTGTTAAATACAAGACTGTGTGTTAGGCATGATAAGACATGCAAAGTGATATTATACTAATATAGTTTACTTAGATAGTAAAACTAAATATGTGACCACATAAGATGTTAAAACATGCGACAGCACAAAGTGCAATAGAAGTTGGCTATCATTGAATAACATGTGGCAGGTGTTGTGAGTTCAAGTGAAAAGATTTGAAACAGGTATAATTGAAAATAAGTTTGAGAAGCAAGTGAAAAGTCTGATTTTGAAAGACCTTATGTAACAGGTTTGAAATTTGTGTTATTGTTACTAGTAAGTCATTGCTGTTTTGTGAGTAGAACATTATTTTCTTCATCTAGAAATAAAATTAAATGTAGATTTCCCCTACAATTATGAATTTGATGAAGAAAGGACAGAGAGGAAGCAGTGAAAGAACATGAGAGAAGAAGGAAATTTTAGTGAAAATAAATAGAGAAAAAAAATCTAGTAAGGACAGAGGAAAATGTTTGCTGCACATAACATAACCAGTAATTGCTGTTGATTGGTTGATTGATTGATTAATAATTAAGTGACATAATTTAAAAAGAAATGAAGTGAAGGGCTCAGTTGGTTAAGCAGCTGCCTTCTTTGGCTCAGGTCATGATCTCAGAGTCCTAGGTTTGAGCCCCACGTCCGGCTCCTTGCTCAGCGGGGAGTTCACCACTCCCCCTGCTTGTGCTTGCTCTCTCCTTCTCTCTCTTTCTGTGTCAAATAAATAAATAAACTCTTTAAAAAAAATTAAAGAAAAAGAAATGAAGTGACATAAGCATTCAAAACTATTCTGGTATGAAGGAGATTCATGTTTGAAGGCCTCAGACTTTAAGTACTACTTTTGTTATTTTTTTTTTATCCACAAGTCCTTCCCTTTCTGTTTGCTCTCTTCTCCTAAAACCTATTGTGTAAATAAAAATAGTAGCTTATATTTGTTAGAATATTAGTTATTGTAGCTTGGGTTTCTGTGAGAACAAACAATCCTAAATATGATTTACCTAACTAAAAAAATTTCTTCACTCACAGCTTGCTGTGGGACTGTGTAACTCTTTAGGGCAGCCAACTTCCAATCTTGCCTCAGTTTTCCAGGTCACTTTGGGTCATAGCATAGAGCATGCCAATATATATATTACAATGATTGTTACAAAGAGAGATTCTTACGTTGGTTCTAAGATACATCTGCTTGTAAAAGACACACTTCACTTGAATGTTTATTTCATTAGCCAAGGAAAGTTATGCCGCCAAGGACAGTTATCCCTCCCACCTAAATTCAGGGAGGGATAAGCACAGTCTTCTGTTTATACTGGAAGAAGGAGAACTAGAATTGCTAGTATTACATAGTATTAGAATTACATAGTATTCATGTCCACCATAACCACTTACTACATGTCAGTCACTGTTCTAAAAAAATTTATGTGAATTGAGTATATTTACACGCATTCCTTAGTCCAGCCATTCTACTACATAGAGACAAATTGTGTACACCCTCTGCAGGTGAGGAAACATAGAGAGATATTGAATAGTATTCTACCAGTGCAAAGAGAAGATGGGGTATGTTCCCAGACAGTATAGCTGCAGAGTGTATCCCTTAACTATGACTTCTCTTAAACCATTACTTCTGCAAGTAGTATTTGTGTTTTTAAAAGGAAATAAAACCTTAAACTAAGAAAAATGAAATGCTAGCAAATAGAAATTTGTGGTTCCCTGTGAGGAAAAATATAATGGCTATAAGCACTTGCCCATTTTCAATAAAATCCTGTCACAGAGAAAGTTTCTGTTCCAATCTTTGTTGTAGAAACTTAGTTCTCAGACACAGAATAGAGAAACAGAATTCAACTGTTAAGATGCAAAAAGCATGATGTAGTGGAATATTTTAAAGAAAACAAATAAGAAAGAAAGAAAAGAAGAAAGAAAGAAGAAAACAAATAATCCTAAAGGTAGTCATCTGTTTTGTCAGGTTGAATAAGCCAATTATCACATCAAATTAATACAGGAGAAAAAAAAAACAGAAAAAAAATTCTCCCCATATATTGTTCTTTGCCAGGGATAGGGGGTATTATGTTGAACATTATGAAAGGAAATGGTTTAAGCAAGTCTCAGTTTATTTAGGAAAACAGCAAAAAAAAAAGTAGATTTGTAAAATGATAATAAATGTAAAATGGTATTATGAATAAATCACTTTGTGACATTATACTTGGGGGCTTCATCATTCAGAAAAGGCATATGCTGTCCAAGAAATATAGCCTCCAGAGTACATCATTTTAAGATGGAGTATTTAGTGAGCACATTAGCAAAGCTTAGTCTCTTATTTATGATCAGGTTGGTTTTAATTGGAAGTGGGCTGGAAGGCATCCAGGCAAGTAGCTGTGGCCATTGGATTTCTTAGAACTCAGTAATATTGCTCTTTGAAAAGTCTGTACAAACTCCTGGATATGGGCAAGATCTAATCAGATGTCTTGAAAATCAGATCAGCATTTTCTTTTCATATAAAATCTAATCCAAAGGACAACTTTAATTTAGAGAGGATATAAAAGTTCATCAGATAAAAAGAAGAATATGGCCAAAAGAAGGAGAAATATGCATTTTCTAATTATCTTCAGTGAAGGAGTTGAGATTTTGAATGTTTACTTCTCCTCTGTAGCTATATATAATATTACAATAATAGGATACTGAGAAATCACCAGGCATCACAGCCACCCCCCACCCCATAAAGATAATTATGATAGTGCAATAAAAGCATCCCAACCCCTACTTTTTCCAAGAAATGGTTGGCCTCAGAAAACCCTCTGCCCTAACACTGAACACCCTTTCCCCTTTTGAAATGTCCCCATGGGCAACCAGATGTTCCAGAACACCAATCAGAAAATCTCCCCACTTCTAATAATCCCATTGTCAAGAACACTTGCCAGAGATGGTCTCAGTATTTCTTCTTTTTGGCCTTGTAAAGGTTACTCTCCCTTCTAACACTTTTGAACCCCTGTTGAAAGGAAAGTGATGGAAGACAGGCCCCCTGGCAGTATGTTTGTAAATACATACCCTTTGTTAATTTTGTTGCTGTCTCACTTTTGTCTTGGACAGTTGTGTCAACGTGCTGCACTTGGATCCTGCCAGATCTACCTGTGACGCAGACTTGGGCTCTTGAGCAGGAGCGGTACCCGCGCAGGCCCCTTGAGCTTCGGCTGCTCCTCCGGTTGCCCCCAACAGTAAGTCTTCTCTTTGAATAAGAGTACCTCTGCTGTTTTATTCATTTGTTCCTTCCTGGATGTTTGTATTTGTTGAAAGTTTCCTGTTTTGATTTACATCCTTGGGAATTTGCCTCTGCTTGCCGTATCTTTAAATGTTGTACAGTCATGAAGAGAAGAGAGTCTCAAGGTCTGAATCTGTTCTTCCAACCAACTCCCAGGCTGAGGATTTTGTAATTTTCTCCAGACCTATGTCCTCTGAGGGTAAAAAAACACAAACAAAAACAGATTTTGCTGTGGAACACCAATAGAACTGGATGAGATTCTCCCCCCGTTCTGACTATTCATCCCAATAGCTTAGTCTCAATCCACAGAGACTGTTCCCTTTGATTTTCCACTGGTGAGGAGGGGTGGGATATAGATGGTCAAATCTGTGTTTAGAGGTGACTACCTTTTAGTTCAGGGGCTTGAGACCCAAAACACACCAAGCAACTACTTTCCACTGACTGTGGGCAACTCTCATGGGTTCTTCTTAATGTAAACGTCCTCCACCACAGAGAAAACTGCTTTCTATATGTAATAATATTACGATGCTAAGTCTTGTGCCTATTTCTCCAAATGGCAGACTTTCACCAATGCCATTTAGAGAATGCCAGTGAAATGGGTCTCCAACGTCACTTTGGGGAGCATTTCATTTAGCAAATATTATTCATTTGAGAGATATCCTAGAGAAAAGGGGAATAAAATTACATAGATAGCCCAATGAGAAAATTTTTAATTGGTATATTGAAGCTTCTGAGTAAAATTCCAACTCCAAATTAGCTTCTCTCTGATTGTTTGGCTGAGGTTAGACAAGGTTTTGATGATATTAAACAAGGGACAGCTTTCCTCTATTAAAGCCACACCCCCTTGTATAACTCACACTTCCTCGTACCCTATACTTTTCCTCACTGTAGCTCTTCAGAACTGCCTCTTCTTTCTCTGTTTCCTGAGAATTTTTCTCACAAGCTCTCTGCCACTTCCATCTGCCAATTCCTTTTATGGATCCACTCAAGTCATGAGCCTAGAATGTCCTCACAATTGAATTTAGACCTCAGTCCTAGGAATAATTAAAAACCATTATTGGGGATTTCCCTAAGCCTCAGAAAGAAAGACAACTAGTGAGTAAAAAACTTAGAATCCTGCACAGGGTCTGTGACTTTGGCTTACCTGACTTTTATCAGTTAATCCACATATTAGTGAGTACTTCAAATGTCAAGCTCTGGCAAAGTTGAAATATTTCCTTGCTGAAAAGCGATAGCCCTCACCATTGCTAAAATGCTGCTTTCTTTAATACCAACTTGGGACAGACAAACTATTATTTGACTAATGGAGGCACATATTATTTAGGAACTACAACAGAATTAATTTATAGTTTTTACTGTTACTCAAAAACTACACTTACCACCCACAACTTCTAGCAAGGTTGAAAGAACCAATGGCATTCTTGAGTTGAGACTAGGAAAACTCGGATACTCTTGAGCTATCCCAGCCAAAAGCATAGCCCCTAGCTGTTGTGGCCATCCAGTCCACACCTTTGTGGACACATAAGTTATCTCCCTAGAAATTTGAGACTGGAAGGCAGATGCATGTAGGTATTTCACGACCTATCCTAGATTTTACTCTTTGACATGCAGACGTGGCAAAATAATGCAAAAGAATCACGTATTATACTAGTATTGTCATTGACAGGTCAAAGCTACCCTTCCGCAACATCTTCCTAAACAGCTTTTTCATGATCTTCAAACAGGAGATTTTGTTTACTGGAAAGGCATCAAACTTCACTGGAAGAGTACATATCAGTCATCAGGTTTGTATTTTCAGGGTGTCAAACCCTAGAGGGTAGTCTTAATGGACTGTACAACAGATGATCAAGGTACTGCTTGACCAGACAACAAAATAGACTCTGAGGATAAAATCTCCAAGGAGAGTGCCAGTGATGGCCCCCAACAGATTCACTGATGATGATCTAGTGATGATGAACTAGTAGCCTGAGTCTAAGCCAATTTCTTGATTCTGATGGGAGGAAAAAAACAAACCACTGAAAGGGAGAACTAAGACACTGCCTGCTATGGCAGCCACTTCCCTAAGGGTCATTATGACAGTTTGACCACAGCAGAGCACCCAGTTCACCCCCACTTGTTCCAGGAACAGGTTGGCCACAGAAAACTCTTAACCCTGTGGTTAAACATCCTTCCTCTTTTAACATATTCCCAGACTGCTTACTTGTCCTCTTGTAGTCAACCAAGCACTGCCAAATGTACCTGAAGTGATTCAAAAGTCTTCCCACCCTTAATTAATTTTGTCTCTGACTTGCTTTGTCTTTAAGAATACCAAATGGAAATATAAACAGCTTTACTTATCACTCACCACTTCCAGGGACTGCGTTTTTTTCCGTATCTTGCATTTGATACTCACAGTAATGTGCAAATTAGGTGTTAGTCCTGCTTCATATACAGGAAACTGCCCCTTTGGAGAGTTACAAGATGTTGGCAGATACATAGTAAAACAGAAAGGCCTAAGAGATTCGCTGGTTAAATAGCAAACTGGAGGTAGAGCCAGTACCATAAGTGAGGAGTTCTGATCTGTAGTTAAGTTCACTTGCCTTCAAATACTAAGAACATTTCTTCTGGATCCACATGGTCTTCTCTCTTGAAACATATTTTTTTAGACCCCTATCCTGGGAAATTAAAAATATAAAACAGGGGCTCCTGGGTGGCTCAGTGGGTTAAGCCTCTGCCTTCAGCTCAGGTCATGATCTCAGGGTCCTGGGATTGAGCCCCACATCGGGCTCTCTGCTCAGTGGAGAGCCTGCTTCCCCCTCTCTCTCTGCCTGCCTCTCTGCCTACTTGTGATCTCTCTCTCTGTCAAATAAATAAATAAAATCTTAAAAATATATATATATGTATATATATATATATATAAAACACAAATTGACCCTTAGTTTATTCCTTGGGTTACATTCAGTAATTCACAAGGTCAGACACAGGAAATTACTTAAGGAAAGGTTAGAGCTGTGGGAAAGATAAGGTGTTGGGAATATGAAAAGTTGTTCTATAAAGTCAAACATTGAACACAGTTTTCTTAAGTCTTCATAGAAGTGACTTTTAAAATTTGGGGTCAACTTTCAAAATCTGATGAAAGGTAAGAACTTCTCCCCAGTAAGATGGAAATCAGTGTATATTATCTATTGGTAAATGGTTAAGTGGGTTTCTCTACTGTAATGTTATCATTTTTTTTCACTGTACTTAATCAATACATTGGGGGAAATATTTTGAGAATGTGCACATCCTTTTATCTTAAACATTATCCACCAATTTTAGACCCTTTGATGGAACTCATCTGTGACAATTTTTATTGTGGTGTTTGTCTTATGGTGATTTTCTATTTCCCTCTTTCCTTTTACATTTACTTATAGAATCCTACTTTAAGGAAGAACTGCCTTTTCTTTCTCACTTATTCATTTATTTAAAAAAATTATTAATACAGGTGTGCCTGGGTGGCTCGGATGGTTAAGCATCTGCCTTTGGCTCAGGTCATGATCTCTGGGTCCTGCATTCGAGTCCTCATCCAGCTCCCTGCTCAGTGGGGAGTCTGCTTCTCCCTCTTCCTCTGCTTCTCCCCCTGCTCATGCTCTCTCTCTCTGTATTCGTCTCAGATGAATGAATGAAATCTTTTTAAAAAAGATTTGTTTTAATAAATTATGAATACATGTCAGCATTTATGACATATATTAGTATGAACTCAAATTATTTTATGCCATAAATATTATATTTTTTTAGTTTTAGTTGTATATCTATAGTCTCACTCTGTAAAAAAAATGGAAAATTTTTAGAGAAAGACATATAACAAAACTATGCAAGTAAAATAAAATATCAGATGCAATTACACTGAAAGTGAATTTCAATTACTTTTAAATTTGCCAAAATAAAAAAGTCAAAATTTTCATATGACCTTTGACATACAGTTGACATATCACTTTAGATAATCCACGACAACCTTACCTTTGATGACAGCAAGTTTTGATGAACTGATTTTGGTAAATCCAAGATTTACAAAAGTAAGGTTATTCTTAACAAATGGAGAAAGAGTCCTCATATCTCACTTTCCAAAATGAGGCTAGGTCTATATCAAAGAACACCATTAAGGTCTTCTGAACAGAAATAACCAAATAGTTCTTCAGTTTTACAGGTATCTAGATTTCCTACCTGAGAAATCGGTAAAAATAAATATTTTCCTAAGACTGTTCCAGTAGAATTCTACCTCCAATATATCCTTCTAGTAAACCATCTTTTTCAAAAGGAAGTGGATGTGTTTCTCTTAGGACATTTGTGGTGTTGACTAAAGCATGAGAAAAGAAGCCATCTGATCTCACAGTAGTTTTCTACTGTTACGAAATGAAGGCAAATGGCATATTTGACAATTTCTCCATAATTTGCTTCAAAAAATTGAACTAAATAACATGTTCTGTGGAGTGGAAGATATCATCTGACAGAAGCCCTGCTTACATTGTCCTCCTCTGCTTTGCTTCCCAGAGCAGCTTGATAATTTTCAAGCTCCATATTTTCCCCAAGATTGTTCCAATTCTGCATGGTTCCTTTTCTTGCCAGTAAGATTAGCAGTCTAAGATGCTGCACAATGAGGTTTTGCTTTGTTTGTTTTTGGGTGAATTCAAGTTTGTATAAATAAATATTTAGAAATCAAAATTCACTCCCCATCACAAACACACACACATACACATACACGCACAATGTCTAGTGCATTGTAAAGATGGAGATAAGCACATTTATTAGCTACACGCTTCTTTTGGTATGGATGTTGTAACACAAGAAGCACTGTAATCCCATTTGATGCAATGTGAGAGAAAAACTAAATGATTTACAAATGTCAACATGTATCCCTTTTCTAAGATTTTATAGCTTCTGCTGGGCTGTATGTAAAGATAGGTTCACATCCATAATCCTAATGTTTCCCTCGTCCCAGTAACTTCTTGCCATTGTGATTTGGTGGTGACCACCAGTACATTTAGCATTCTAACCTTCTACTATTTGAAACAATACATTAATAACATAATTTCAATATAATTTAACCTTAAATACTTTTCCCATTTCAATTTTCAAATAACAGCATATCATAGAAAAATATGTTTTTTGTATGTCTATGTGTGTGTGAGTTTGCTAGATTTTTGTTTAATTTCCTGGTTCATCTAAACATGTCAATGCCTCTGATCCTTAGTTAAGAGAAACCCATGGCTTGGTTAGAGGGGCCTTACTTGTACGATAGCATGGTATTTCGTGAACTTGGTGCTATGAAGAATACAAAGGAAGAATTGTCTTTAGGGCTGTCTCTCTCTCTCTCTCTGTATGGATGTCTATACTATATTATATATAATGTATGTATGGATAATACCCCTACATCATACATATGTAATTTGAAGTCTTATTTTATAATAGGTATTATATATTACAAATAAAAACTTGTGGCTTACATATAGAGGGTAGTCAATAGATATAACATGTGTGCACCTTTGATTATGATTAAGAAAACGTCAGAGAGGTGAAAGGTGAATTGAATTTAAGGAAGAAGAGAATTCCATGGAGGGGAACCAATATAAGGAAAGCTACGGGAAGATAAGGTGAAAACTCAGATGGGGCATGTGCTCATTGAGTGTTTGCATGGCAGGGCAGGGAAGGAGAAGGCTGGGCACAGCTAAATGGGACAGGAAGACAGATTGTTGGGAGGGAGAACAGAAAAATACCTAGCTTCTCTCAAACAGAACCCCTTTTTCAGAGATGTTAGAAATATTTCCTAATTAAAAGGAAAGACTACATTTCACTATTCCTTCAAACTAAATCTCTCACGTCACTGGGGTGATGTAACTCAGGGGGGTATGTGATTTAAACAGATAAAAGTGTTTTAAGGAAGTTTGTGCTGAAGTCAATCCACAAATAACAACACCATAGTCTTTTCTCCATAGGTTATGTCTGCGCTTTGCTTTCACGTGAGAGAGGCAGCCTTTAATCAGTGATTTAAAGTTCAGTCTTGAATTTTCTTGCCATGGTCCATACTTCCACCTTTTTTACCTAGTCAATAAAATTATAAGGTTATTAATTCATGTACCTTTCTAGTCTTATAAAGCTCTGCATTCAAGATCATTGTCCAAACACATAAAATGTCTTAAATTCTCCATGTTACACACTGCAGTAGGTTTTAAAACAGGCAGTGGGAAGGTTTGTGGGGGAGGAGGTACACTTTTATGGCTGCACTGATTTAGTTTAAGCTGGAGACACCAAAGGCTTTGAAATGCTACAAAGTTTCCTGAAAGGGAAAGCATTAAACACCATTCTGCCCTTACTCCCCTCTCATGATGTAGATAAAACATAATTTCTAGGGTTTAATGGAGATCCCCCTGGGAACTTTGAGAACCGTAAAGCATTTTGTTTTGCTCCATCAGAATAGCATTATATCCTCCTTCCAGCAGGGCAGGCTTCCTAACACCTTCCCACTCAACAACTACAGAAATCAAATATATCACTTAGTACTTTTCATTAGTCCTTTAAGAATATAGTAAGATGATTTTTTTGCTTGATGCACCAAAATTTTTTAAAAGTCCATTTTTTGCACATAAAAAGATGAGTATGCCATGCAAGATTAATAGATTAATATGCATAAGATTTGGCCAGCTGCCCACTGCATCCAGAGGAAAATACATGCAAATCACTTCAGCTGCTGGTCCAAGGTGCTGAACCATGTCTGTCTAGGGGCAAGGTCACTGCCTTAAATTGTTTGGCTCTGTCTCTGCCTCAGGATATCCCTATCATGGACATAGTGGAATAGATAAGACTGCGGGAAGCAAGAATGAAACTTACCAAAGGATAGATTCAGACCCTTGAATTTTCAGCAGTTCATGAAAATGAATGTCATCCTCAACTCCATCTCTCTAGAATAGTTAAATAAATACTTTTATAAGGAAGTTATTAAAATGAAAGTGTTTGTGTTTCTCTCCCCCAGCTGTTTGAAAATGAATGTTTTAAAGTGAAATGAGTAAATCTGTGCCTTCGAGACTGGTACAATGTGGTTATATCTGCTAGTATCTTTCCTACAAACCTTATTCTGAAAAGCTGGACCTATTCTGCACCATAAGTAATCTTAGATTGCAAAGGATATAAAAAGAATTGAAGTTGGAAAATATCTCCTCTTCTCTCACTCCAAGATACTGCTGGTTGAGGAAGAGATGACTGGGGTCTAAGAGATGGATATTTCAGAAAGCAAGAGACATAGGAAAGATACTGATTATTGGTAAAAATAAAATAAAATAAAATAAAATAAAATAAAATAAGGCAGGAATGAAGTGCCACTCTGTGCCGCATAAGAATAGGAGAAATGACACTACGGTTCAGACCCAATGTCCATTCAGAGAAGGATTATATATCTGGGAAGTCCTGGTATTATATTTTCTCCGAAATTATTCTCATGTATTAAGGACAAATGTCAGACACATGGTACATGTTTTGAACTTATATGTACAACATATTTTTTAAAATATTTTATTTAGGGCGCCTGGGTGGCTCAGTGGGTTAAAGCCCCTGCTTTCGGCTCAGGTCATGATCTCAGGGTCCTGGGATCGAGGCCCACATCGGGCTCTCTGCTCCGCAGGGAGCCTGCTTCCTCCTCTCTCTCTGCCTGCCTCTCTGCCTACTTGTAATCTCTCTCTCTGTATCAAAAAAAAAAAAAATTTTATTTATTTGAGCAAGAACATGAGAGGGAGAGAGAGTGCTCGAGAATGAGCAGGCAGAGGGAGAGGGAGAAGCAAGCTCCTCGCTGAGTTGGGAGCTAGATGCAGGTTTCAGTGTATTCCAGGACCCCGAGATCATGAACTGAGCTGAAGGCCACTGCTTAACCAACTCAGCCACCAGGCGCCCCTACGTACAATATTGATTAAATCCATTAACTTATCTAAATGATTTCTATACCCACTTTTATTTGCAACATATGTTTATTAAATGTATGCAACTGAAGAAAGAAAGAAAGAAAGAAAGAAAGAAAGAAAGAAAGGGAAAGAAAGGAGGGAAGAAAGAAAGAAACACATTCTTTATGTTACTAAAGAAATGGAGGATTCCATTTCCTGAAATAACTAGAGTATTTGGTAGGAAATATTATGTTGAAGATTGGTTTCATTTGATTTTATGATTCTTCCAATAATCTAAAATATTATGGGGATAGCTATTACCATTTAGGTGTGAAAACCAACCCCTTTATACATAGGTAAGTTAGATGTCCAGTAAGCATTGGAAGCACAGCATATCTAAGATAAATCTCACAAGCCTTAAATACTCTAAACCCCCCAGTGCTTGTCTTTCTCTCAGTAAATGGCACTACGATTCACCTAGTTGTGCTGGTGAATCTTTCTACCCCTACCAGCTCACATATAAAACAGTAAACAATGTAGGCTCATTTTCCGTATACATCCCAAATCTGTTCACTTCTCACCAATTACATAGCTACTTGTCTAATGCAAGTCACCATGGTCCTCTCTCCCCTAAGCAAGTGTATTAGCTTTCTAACTGGCCCCTTCGCTTCCCTTCCTCACCCCTGAGTCTCTGTTCTCCATACAGTAGCTGGAGTAATCCTTTTAAAATGCACAGTAGATCATTTCTATGCCCTGCCCTCAAGTTGCCATGGTTTCCTTTAACAGTTAATATAAAATACAAACCCTGAACAAATGCCTGCAGGGCACAGGAGGGTCTGGCCTTGTCCACCCACTTTCATGTCCTTATTCTCTCTACCATGCTCTCTCTGCTCAGGCCACGCCAGCTTTCCTGCTGATTGATGCTCAGGTAAATTAAGCTCCATTCTGTTCCACTATCTTTGCTCTTCCCTCTTATTAGAAGTCTTTTCCCCCAAATTGTTGCAGGATTTTTTCTCTCACTCTTTTCATGTCTCCGCTGAATTTTCTCATCCCGATCAAAGGTTCTCCAATTAGTGTACCAAAAATAATCCTTCTGGGATCTTGCTTTATTTTTTGTTGCATAAAAACTTCACTGCCCAACATATTATATGATTAAGTGGTATTGTTATTTTGCTGTCAGTCAGGCTAGAACATAAATGATATGATGCCAACTCTGACTTCCCAGGGTTCAGAAGTGTCTAATACATAGTAGATGCTCAATATATACTTAATGGCTGAATGAGTCAATAATTTTGAAGGTATCTCTACACACTACACTAGGTATGCTGAATATATTGAAAGACTTTTTATCAAATCAGAAGGCCAGAATTCTAGCTCAGACCTGTCTCTATGTAGATAGGTGGTGGTTTTAGAAGTTACTTCATCCTCCAGGGCTCCATTCCCCATGAGTATGTAGCACAGGTGTCTTGGGCTACAACATTGTGGGAATAAGTATAGATTCCAATAATAGTCTCAAGACTCTGCTGCAGAAAGCCCTCCCAAAACCAGCCTATTGTCATCTTGCCATTTTTACTTTTTCCACTCCGGGTGACAATAAATCTCTACTGTTGCTCAAAAAGTGACTACAATATGGGAACACCCACCAAAGCAGTTATTGTTCCTCCGGGCCTCCAGCGAGAGGCCTGAACTCTTCAGGGCTATAGGCACTGATATTGCTGCACTCTCTGTGGACAACGCCCAGAGGGAACTGAGTGAAATATACATTTGTAATTATTCTCCTACGATAGCCCATTTATTCCACAATTCTGGGAATCTGAGAACACACCTTATCTGCTCCCTACTTCCTCCTACCACTGTTTTGCCCTTGATTTTCCTCCATATGGGAGGGTGAGTCTAGAGTTGCTCACTATGGCATGCATCTGACAAAAACCTAAAACCTAGGGTGTACGTAACTAAGGCTCAAGCTGAGAGGGCTGCTGAAAATAGGTGGATGGCATCTACATCTCTCAAAACACGTAAAATTTGTAACGGAAAACCACCATGTCTGTGATATTTCTCTCATTCTCATTCATCAGTGCAAGTTTAGGTAGTTTTATATTTGCATTGCTAATAGCCCTCCCTCAAAATGTGTTGACACTGTAGGTTTTCAGTGTTTCTTTTTTCCCATTTGCAAGGTAGCTAACTTTTTAATATAGGTTTTAACACCTTCATAGTTTTTCAGAATTCCCTTAAAATCTCAGGGATTTCATATCATCTCTAATTATTTATTTAATTATAGAAGAATATCCTTTGGCAGGTGTAGTGATAAACCTTCTGGAAGCCACTGGAGGCAAGAACCTGCTCATTTCTAATGTTCGCTTCTCTTCCACCCTGCCTGTAGAAGGACATCCTTCCAGAGGAAAACTGGAGGTTTCTGTCAATCAAAATGTCAGAAGAGCCTTCCGCAGCCAGGTGCCTCCCTCTCCTCTCCCTTTGCCAGCTGGTCAGGGCCTTCCCCTCAACTTGCTTGGAGGCCTTGAAAGTTCAAGAGTACACTTTAGTCACCACTCCCCCGCCCAAAAAGTACAAAGAAAAATGCATAATGTATGATAATGGTCAGACTAGTAAGAATTAAAGTAAGTGGTGTGATATAAAAAGGGTTTCAAGCAGGTTTAATAATTCTGCAATTTGTTATACAAAGTCAATTTTTCCACTTGCAGAGCAAAGTTGCCTGGTGGGTTTATTGGTTCACTCATTATTAGGTATATATCACTTTTATTGTTTCACATTTTTATCGTTTATTAAAAAAAGACAGCATTCATGAATAAAACATTTTGGCTTCGGGCTGCCATACACTAAGGTTGGTCAGAGGGATTATACCATCCTTGATTTAAAGTAATAACGGAACATACAAAGTAAAAATAGCTTACTATCAGACAGGATAGCAGCATAGAGGTTGAGTCTCCCAAACTACAAAGACACATTTGTATCTCAGGTAGATTCCTTAGCATCGGTCTCTTGGTTTTCTTTATCCCTGTGCATAGGACCTCTCTCAAGTGTAGTATCTATTCCTCTCCATCATTTAGTGATCATGCTCCCCTTGTCCACATTGGATTATTGTGGCTTCTTTCCTCCTCATTTTCATTACACAGGATGTTGATGCATATGAAGTGCAGTTCACGTGCCGGTAAGAAAGGAGTGGAGACATGTAGCCTGATGAAAGTATTTAATTTTAGCACTTCTCAATCACTCTGCACATTTAAGAGTTCATAGCTAAGCATCATCAAGAGTCAATTAGAACTCTATGAGTAATATTTCTATGTATTCACACATTAATTTGGTTGACATACGTGGTATTATGCTTATCCTGTTCCAGAGAGCTCTGGGGATGTCATCAGCAGGAAGTCCTTAGATGTTGTCTGGGGCCCTGTGGCTATACCAGGAGAAACAATGGGTAGTTAGGCCAATTTGCCAGGGGTTGTTTGTCAGTTTTGTGTCTGCACCAGGAGTTATGCTAACCATATGGTTCTAGCTCAGAGCTGCCTACTACTGTAATGGTGACCTTTGTAGAGCTATGAGCTGGTCATGGGCAAAAGAGACATTAGGGAGTAGCAGAAGAAAAATCGTAAGGCTCAAGATATTTTCTTCTAACTCTGTCTTTCAAGCTTAACACCTATGTTTGCTATTCAGAATTAATTTCCTATCACTACCATAAGAAATTTTAAAGTATAGACAAACCATAAGAGACTCCTAATCTCACAAAACAAACTGGGGATAGGGTGGATGGGTTATGGACATTGGGGAGGGTTTGTGCTTTGGTGAATGCTGTGAAAGATGTAAGCCTGATGATTCACAGACCTGTACCCCTTGGGCAAAGAATAAAAATAAAATTAAAAAAATGAAATTAAAAAAATTTAAAAAAAAGAAAAAAAAAGAAATTTTAAAGTATATTTTTAAAGAAAAAAATGAGTAAAACCTAATGAACTTATCCATTTTCCATATTTGATGAATTTGACTTAGCAAATTGCTGTTCCATGGCAGAAACCATGGGTAGAACAAGCAAGGGGGCACATCTATGACTGCACTTGTCTTTCAAGTTGATGATTTTCCTTAGGTACATACTTTACCTATGTATCTCTAATTCTGAATTTATTTTAAATTTTCAAGATTGTTAATTACTATAGTTTTAATTTATCTTGATGAATTAGAAACTAAACAATATAATGAACTCATTTAAAATTAAAAGCCCATTACATTGATACTTGTAGTACTATGAACGAGCTTGTTTCATCTCATCTTACTAACTCTTCAGTAGGTAGTTTTTTACTTAAATTAGTATTTTATTTAATTATCTACACATAAACATGGTTTTTTGGTGGTGGTAGTGGTGGTGGTGGTGATGATTGGAAATTAAGTAACATATGTAAAAACCTTTAGTAAATTGCCAAATTAAAAGGCTCGCCAGGACTGTAAACTATGTTACTAGTAAGAGGTTAGGATTGTATTGAATACACAGCCATGTTTTCCCATAAATTGCTAATATTATTCCATTCCGCTGTAGAGCTCAAGCTCACAGCTCCCATGTAGCAATTTAATTTAATGTGCCGGAGGCAATGGAATCTGCTTTTAATTGGATTAATTTCAATTTCAAAAAATAATCAAGTCAGTCTGTCAAGGAAAAATCAACTCAATCAATCTTGTTGACCACAGCCACTCACTGGATTCATGTGATATTTAACTGAAATATGATGGAAATGTCCAGTTTTCTATTTCTGTGTATGTGATATAAAAATCTAATCACTAGAACAATATTTGGCCAATTTAGGGCCTTACTCAGATACCCAAAAACAATAAATCAGAAAAGACAAGACCCATTGGAAAGAGTGGGTTTAGGTGCCCTGGTTAGGCTTTGCCCTAGAATGAGAAAAGAAAAGCAAAATTTCCCATAATCCTGGATAATACCCAGCCTCATTGGGGAGCCATAGTGTGAGTGTAGTTGAGCCCCTCTGGGGAGACTATCTGCAGCATTTAGGAGAAAGAAGCTTAACCAGAACATAGCATAAGGGAGCCCCCAAACTCTCCTAGCTTATCCCTGGTGAAGCAAACCCATAGCTTGCCTTGGAGAAGAGGTAAATGGACATCATACGCAGGGACGACTGCTAGCATCAGCAATGTGTTATAGATGCGATCTGTCAGAACCTTCCCTGAAGAAGCAAAACTGAAAGACCTAACAGATTCTCAAATGCCTAAAAAGATGATTTTTTGTTTCTGTGTCAAAATAATCTCTTGGCTTCTTCAGAGATGAGTATAGATTCCCTTTGAAGGTCTATTCCTCCAAAGCAGTCCACAGTAAAACATAAATTTTACATAGATAGGTTTTCTTTATATTATTTTCTTGAAATTTAAGTTCTTAATTTACTTCCAAGTTATGTTGAGTCATGTGTAATTAGGCTAATATTGATATATTGATAAACAAAGGCTATTACTGATGAAACATTGTGAAAAGCATAAAACTGATGTATCATCTCATATATAACTTGATAGAGCTTTTGGAAAATAATTCTGCGTCGTCATGCAATAAACACATAATATATTGTCTGAATCTTTTCAGCTGCAAGACTTTTAGGTTAGAATTACATTTATAAAGTTTAGGAAGTGATGTCTAAAATCTTTGGGTTCATATTCAGTGCATGTAGGAAATATAAGAAAGTGATTGTTTTTTTTGAGAATGTAGATGGAAAACAAACCAATTATTTTCTATTTCCATTTTCCTATATGTAAATGAAATAGAGCTTCATAGAGAGAAAGAAGGTGGAAATAGTGTTGAAAACTGGCTTCTCATGGAAGAATTTCCATTTCTGTTTTTAACAAATAAGGTATAGGCATTTATGATGAAGATGAATTGGGCTATATGGAAATGTTGTCCATTGTTCCAAATTCAGACTGGCAAATTTCCATGTAAATGATAGACAGCAGGTGAGCTGGGCTAAGGTGAAATTAAATGCATCAGCCCACTAAGAGGAACACAAAAAAAATGTGTCTTATCCATGTTCCTCAGTAATCATGTCACTTAAAAGTCAAACAAACCCAAGTTATGAAATCTGTCCTTCTTTTTCCCATGTTAGAAATGTGAAATTTATTGCAAAAGTGTGGTATGTGTGTGCATAGGTGTACGTTTGTACTTCAATATCAGATACTCAGAATATACTCACAACTTCAATGTTTTAGCAAATACATATTCTTAGAAAGATTTCTCAAAGACTACTCTTTCTATTATTATTTAAAATAAAAAGTAGCAAAAAACATAAATACCCCTAATAAGGGAGTAGGAACACAGGGCTGTATGGTATCCATAAGGTGAGATAATATATTTAATCAAAACTTGTATTTTAAAAAATGCACAATACAAGACACTGTTCGTGATATAAAATTCCATGCAAAAAAACACAACAGTCTGTGTGTGGAGTGGTACAATTTTTAATAAATAAAAAATTGAATGAAAATGAAAATGCAGGATATTTGTAACATTGTTTACAAGTAATTTACTAGAATTATGAGATTCTAGATCATGAAATTATAAGTAATTTTCTTCCTTTTGATTCTCCTGAGTTTTATAGTTTCTAAAATCCTTTACACAAATACAGTATATATTATATTTGGAATTGTAAAATCTATTTCAAATATATGTAATATACAATTAACTACTGTAAAAGTCTTATAGAGAGTGTGTCTTCTATGAGTGGCTCACGCAACTCATACCTTCACTTTTGGAAAAACAGGTCTGAGGTTATCTTTCATTTCCATTCACGTCGTGATGCTAGTTTTTTTATGTGAGGAATGGCATTATAATTTTGCCTATTATCTCTATTAGATCTCTTTGCTCAAAACATACCATAATTAATTCTGATTTTGAAAAACAGTATATATGTATCGGGTTGTCTGAGTAGTGCAGTGGGTTAAGCATCTGCCTTTGGCTCAGGTCATGATCCCGGGGTCCTGGGATTGAGCCCCGCATCCACTCTGTGCTCAGCAGGAAGCCTGCTTCTCCCTCTCCCACTCCACCTGCTTATGTTCCCTCTCTCGCTTGTGTCTCTCTGTCTGTAAAATAAATAAATAAAAATCTTTAAGAAGTATATACATATCATTTCTTATGTGCTAGATAATCTTATTGGAACTGAGGATGCAGTTGTAATGGAGACAGAATTCAAGGTTTGTAGTAGAATTCATATTCTAGGTGAGGAGTCTGAAAAGAAACAAGTAAAAAAAATCCCCAAACTATATCTGTATTTATTTAGGTATCTATATGTTTATATAAATCTATACCTATTTATTTATTCATGTATCTATCATTTCAAGTGACAAATGATGTGAACAAAAATAAAAGAGACTTTAGGGATGGAGCATGGTAGGGTGGGGATAGGGTCGGTTAGGCTGGACAATGAAGACATCTCTGAGTGTTAACATTTGAGGTAAAACTGAGTGAAGCAAGGGAGTAAAGAATTAAGAAGGGTTAGAAGAGCATTTCAAACAGCAGAAATAGAAGTGAAAGGCCCAAAGGTAGAAGTCAGTTTAGCATTAAAAAAAAAAAAAAAGCTTGGAGGACATTATGTCTCTGCAGAACCAAGAGGTAAGTAATAAGGACATGATGTTAGAAAAGTAGGTACAAACAAATTATGAGGGACTTCTAGGCCTTGTTAAAAAATTACAACTTAATTCTAAACATTATGGGAAATAAATGGTGGGGTTTTAATAGTACCGTGATATAATTTATATGTTATTTAGATCATTGATTTATTGTATAGAGGGGATGTGTCAAAGACAAGAAGACAAGAAGAAAATTAAAGGACTTATTGCAGCAGTCAAGAATGGAGAAGATAGGGCGCCTGGGTGGCTCAGTGGGTTAAAGCCTCTGCTTTCGGCTCAGGTCATGATCTCAGGGTCCTGGGATCGAGGCCCGCATCGGGCTCCCT
>LNAC01000388.1:431524-535912 GCA_002007465.1 Ailurus styani | reverse complement strand
AAAAAAAAAAAAAAAAGAATGGAGAAGATAGTGGCTTGAGCTAAAGAAGCGGTAAGGAAGATGGCAAAAATTGCCCAGGTTCAGAGGAATCAACATTAACCTATAGATTTTTTTTGCCTAAGCATCTGGGTTAATGATCTATTTAGTGTGATGGAAAAGCCTGGGAAGGACAGGTTGAGGTTTCTAAGGAGGAATCCAGAATTTAGACATGTTGATTTGGTTATATGTGTATTAGATATTTTGGGGGAGGACAATGAGAACATATTAGAATAAGTTTAGAACTCAGGAAAGAGATTGAAGTAAAAAGATATGTTCGGGAATAAGAAATATGGGACTTAGAGGAAGCACTGAAAATAAATAGGGAGTTAGGGCATTCACCACCAAAGGCTGATGTTGTTCCAGAGAGAGGAGGACACTCTCAAACCAGACAGGACAATAAGATTTCCAAAACAGTATCAGTTCAGCAATGAGAAAAATGACTGAAGCAAAAGATAAAAAGAAATTTTGACCTAATCTTAAGTTTTCAACATCTGAAAACTAAATTGCACAGGCTGTCTATTGAGTGAAATCATAACCTAGCTTAAGTGCATATCCTGCCCCCAAAATGCAATTATTCTAATTACATGGCAATTACAGTATATCCACAGAGTAAATTACCTAGTTATTGGCATCCTGTGGAATAAAGTAATCTAGCAATTTGCTCTCAATGACGACACTACATTACAGGTTTTAAGAGCAAGTAACATGATTTCTTATCTGACATTGTTCCCTAACCCTTCGATTTCTTAATTGGCATCTTTTCTAGCCTTCTATTCTCTTCCCCAAATTAACAAACTCAATTTTATAAAAATGTATCAGTTCATTTTTTCATTTCCTGATAGGTATTAAAATTCATTTTATTATGAATTATTGCACGTATTAAAGTGAAGTCATATAGGAAGACTGGAGCCAGTCTTATTAAGATGTTTAATCCTGCTGAAATGCCATGTTACTATCCAACATCTCTAAAAGAATGATTTTATCTGATTGTCTGGCCTCTGTGTTTTCTTGATCAGGATTACGTAGTCATTAATTTAGATGGTATCAAAGTAGTTGAGAATAAATTTATATGCTGTATTGAGTAACTGGGACTCAAGCAGAAAGCTATACTTTTACTGGAATAAGGAGTTAGAAGATAAAATCCAGACTGCCAGAGTGTCGGAAAATTGACAGGGAGATCCCAGAATGGGAGCAGTTACAGAGAGAGGTGTCCCAAAATTTGTAGAAAACTCTGCCCAATTCAATAAGTAACTTTTCATTGACAGACCCACAGAGAAGAAGCCAGGGCCTAGCAGAAAATAACTAGCTAAAACAAGTGAGTAGGGACTTGAGTTACTGCCCACCAAAAATTAGAGTTTGAAGTTTAACTATAGTCAAGTTAACCATCCATTAGAATAAAAATTAGAATTTTTCAGAAGATAGCAGAATCCAGAATTCCTACAACGTATCTTCCAAAATTTCCAAATATCAAATCAAAACTTTTAAGCATATGAAGAAATAGCAAAATGTGACCAATTGTCAAGAGGAAAGCCAATTGTTAGAACGTTATGTTGAGATGTCCCAGATGTTAAAATTACTGGGCCAGAATGTTAACACTGCTATTATAAACATGCTCAAGGACCTAAATGAAAATATATTTATAACGAATGATTAAATGGAGAGTTTCAAAGAGAAATGGAAGCTATAAACAGAAGAACCAAATGGAAATTCCCGGAATTGGAAACTAGAATGTCTGGGGAAAAAAATCCCAGGTAGACTTTGCATGTTCATGAAAGCAGAATAAAATATCAAGCAAAGTTGTGTAGAGAAGTAAATTATAAAGGTCTAATAGAAGACTAGAAATTAAAAGATTAACAAATATATTTTTTCATTTTTATGTGTGTATTTGTCATTGCTGGTGCTCTTTATGCATATCCATAGGTTCAGGTTTTCATCCGATAACATTTCTTTTCAGCTTAAAGAATTCTTTAAAGACATAAGACTTTTTTTTTTTGACATAAGACTTTTTAAAGAAAAAGATATGTCACTCTCCTGTGAGTGATGACTTTTCCAACATATGTAGATGCAATGCATATGAGAACACAAATAGTGAAAGGAGTGATCATTACAACAATACTGTTAGAAGCTTCTTATGGTACATAAAGTTCTACAATATTTACTCTACATTTGGTGTTATTTTTTTAAGGATACATTTTAAAATTTCCAGAGCAACTACTAGAGAATGCAATGAGCTATAGCTAAAATACAATGGACAAATTAAAATAGAATATGAAAACAATATGTGTTTAGCTCAAAAGAAAGCATAAAGAATAAATAGAAGAAAAGAATTAGAATAAAATAAGAAAATTGAGTAACTAAAAAAAAAGAAAATTGAATAACTAAAGTCAACAATATCAATAATTGCATTGTATGTAATTGAGCTAAAAACTCTAGTTATAAGGTAGATATTGTCAAATTAGATGTAAACCAGTTCATCTATGTGCATTCTAAAATATGATACAGATAGGATAGAAATAAAAGGATGAAAAAGGACATACCATAAAAACCGTAAGCATAAGAAGGCTGGTCTATTAGTTTCTTACCACTCTGGTAACAAGTTATCACGAATTTAGTTCCTTATGATAATTCAAATGTATTACCTTATAGTTCTGGAGGTCAGAAATCCAAAATAAGTCTCACTGGGCTAAATTTAAGGTGCAAGCAGGACTGCATTGCTTCTAGAGGTCCCAGGGGAGACTTCATTTCCTTGCCTTTTTCAGGTTCTAGAAGAAGTCCCCATTCCTTTTCTTGTGGCCCACTGCTGCTTTGAAAGCAGGCAATTAAATCCTTCTGATTTTTGCATGTGTCCTCCTACTTTTTCTTCTCTGGCTCTGACCCTCTTGGTTCCCTCTTTCACTTACGAATTCTTATAATTACATTGGGCCCACTCGGATAACTCAATATAATCTGATTATCACAAGGTCAGCTAATTAACAACCTTAATTCTATCTACAAAGTTAATTCCTCTTTTGCATATTCACAGTCTGTGGGGATTAGTAAATGGACATCTTTGGTGGACCATTACTATGCCTACCATAGCTGGATTTGCTATGTTAATATAGACAAAATCAACTACTGGACAAAAATTATTGTAAGAGATGAAAAATATTTAACAATAATAGAAGTTTACTTCATCAGGAATTAAATATTTACCACATCTCTCTCAGTAATGGATATAGAACTTTCAGTCACACAAAAATCAGTAAGCTTTGAAGATATGAATAGCACAATTAGACACTGCAACCTATTTGATAGTTATTGAAAACACCAGAAAGTAACTGCAAAATATATTGTTTTCAAGCGCAAATGTTATTTTCACCAAGATGTATCATGTGCCAGCCTGTAAGAGAAGACCTGATGTGTTTGAAAAATTTGAAATTCTCTCAGAGATTATAGGATATTTTCTGATTATAATGAAAAGAATTAGAAACTTTTCATATAAGCCTAGGAAACAAAATTCTCAAATATATTTGAACTTAATGGCATACTTTCAAATGACCTACATGCAAATAAGAAATCACAGACAAATTAGAAAATGTTGCAAACAAACGATAAAATAAAATAAAGAATTTGTGGGAGGCAGCTAAATAGTGCTTAGAGGAAAATTTATGTTTTAAAAGTTCTAATTAGAAGATTATTAAAAATCAATTATCAATGCTTACACCTTATAAGTAAACTAAAACCAAAGTAACTAGAGAGCTACAATAGATACAACAGAAGATAATAAAATGGAAGACAATTTGGAGAAGTTGAACCAACAGATGGCTATTTGAAGATTAATTGCTAACAAGACTTCTCAACTGGAATAACAAGAATAAAAAAAATGGATATTTCAATAGATTTTACATACTGGAAAGATAATATAGTACAAGTATTAATAATATTCTGCCAATACATTTGAGATATTAGATGGAATGAACAAATTCTTAGGAAAGCACCTCTTATAACTTGGCATTAGATGAAATATAAAATCTCAGTAGCTCTGTATCTATTAAATAAAGTAAATTAATCATTAAAAACATCCCAAAGAATCCTTCAGGATTTAATGTTTAAATATTTAAGAAATGGTAACAATTTAAAGACCCTTTTTTTCAGAAAATGTAGAAGGTAAGAACACACTTCCTAACTCATTTTATAAGACTAGCATAAGGCTGATATCAAAATAAGTGAAACGAAATTACACATTAATATATCTTATAAATGTAGATGCAAATTAAAAAAATGTTAGCAATTTGTATACAGCAATATATGAAAAGGATAGAGCATTATGTACAAGCAGGGTTTATCCAAGGAATTCAAGGACAGCTTAATAAGGTAATGGGAATGTGCTTTATCTAGATGGGGTACAGGTTACATGGGTATATGGATTTTTCAAAGCTCTGAATTGTCCACTCTAGAATGACGCATTTCACTTTATATGAATTTTATAAAAGATATTAGCATTTTTTGATATTTATATTTTACTTACCGAACTCTATTTTATAGATTTGTTTTTTCAGTGGAATGATGATATGGTTCAGCAATTCAGAAACTACTTTAGGTTTATTCTTCTTAAGAAAATAAATGAAAATAGTAAGGTTAGTGGGAATCATATTTGTCACTGTTGGAGAAAGGATTGACATCACAAAATGGGAAGATAACTCTGTGTTAAGAAAAAGCTCAAGAAGATTAAAGATGTCAGAAGAAAACAGAAGTCAGATTAAATGAAGGAGCTTGTTTTGGTCAAATCTAATGCAATTTGATCACCAAAAGAAATAATATTATATTTTAAAAATTATGAACATAGAGTGGATTAGATGATCATATTGTGATTAATGTTTAATTTTCTGATTTTGATAATTGTACATTGGTAAGGTAAGAAGATACACTTTTTAAAAAGCTAAATGGAAATATTTAGTTATAAAGCATGATGATATCACAATTGATATCACAATAAATTGATTTGAAATTCATGTACATGTATACATAGACAGGTACACACATACACATGCAGACGGAGAATGATAAAACAGATGAAGCAAAAGGAAAATAACTGGTTATTCTGGGGAAAAAAAAACAGTATAATAAAATTCCCTGTATTATTCTTCAAAGTTTTCTTTAAGTGTGAAGTGGTATAAAAACAAAATGTTACACACACAATAAAGCCTTATCCTAAGGCTATTACTACTTTATTGGGTTGAAGTATATACATTAAAACTCACAGAAAATTGGTCATTCTGAAACCAAATATCAGAAAATTATATAGATTGATTTTCTTTTTTTAAGAGGAGCAGATGTAGCTTTCATGAGTGAGATTGACAAGTCTTAGAAATGAATTTCTTTTCTCCAGAGAACAATTGCACTAGCCCTGTACCACCTCCGTTAATCTGCTTCCACCTTGGCCCTAGTTGCCACTGAAAATGGGAAGATAGTTTTGCCTTTGGGGCCTATTCCATCCTTAGATCCTCTGCATAGGCTGACAACTAGAAGGGCAAGTGAATGTGTTTTGTGATCTGTACACTTGTCTATGGGGAACAGAGTTGAAACTCTGATATGTTTCACATGCCTCCGAGAAACAGGCCTGGGAAGATAGTGATTCCACTACACTATTCATCTAGTTTGAGACTGAACCTGAGTATGAATGTTGGGAGGGAAATTAGCATGTTTTAACTGCTTTAGTTGTGGTTTAACTCAACGCACATTCATCGAGACCCTGTTATATCCCTAGCTCTGTGCCAAGTACAGTGGAGAAGAACAAGTAAAGAATATGCAGTACCTGATTTTAACTTCTTAGATGCAGTTTGGGAAGAATGTAAGGCATGTGACTAAAATAATAATTAATAAGCTATAGATTTATGTGCTCAGAATGTATAGTCAAGATTTCTATTTCTTAAATGGCTGACTAAACCATAAATTTTAACTTCCTCCCTCTTAAATACCCATTCAAATAATCAAAAGATAAAAATTCTCAAGTAAATGACAATATCAGAATAGAGCCAGAAACAAAGATGAATGCCAAACATGTGTACTAAGGCCAAGAAGTAACAATTGCTATAATTTATTGAGCAATTCCTATGCATCACATAGTACATTGCATGCTTCACATACATTATTTTATTCAATTATTTAAGAATTATTAGCAAATTTCCTTGAGAAATGTGAGACTCAAGGAGATTAAATAACTCACCCAAAGTCATAGAAGTTGTGGAGTTCTCTCCTGAGTCATCATGCACTAATACAGCATCATGGAATGGAAGAGGAGATTATAATTTGTATGTTTGTATATGCACAGGAGACATATGACAAACATTTAGTAAATTAGTATAAAAAAGCTCTTCCACTGCGTGGACAATAAAATTCTAAGAAATTATTAAAATTGTGTTGTAGATTAATTGACAGTGATTTTTTCCATAGAAGATACATAAAATAATGATGTCTCACAATTGATTGTAACTCCGATTCAATAAAATTCAAGAAGTATAACATCTTAAGAGTTTAATAACCATAGGGGTTATTGAATTATGAATACTTTAAAAGTAATGTATAATTTTCATATGATTCAAACTTTTTCAGAGCTTAGAAAAAGTAGGAAATATTCCCACTGTTTAAAAAATTTAAGCAACACTGAGATGGTAAGTGTCTTGGACAAAGTGATAAATTTTGCTAAGATAGAAGTTAGAAAAAGAAGCCTGCGGGATACACGCAGGAATCCCAAATAAAATATTGTCAAATAAATTAATCACTGTAGATAATATACCATGACCAAGGAAACTTTAATCCCAATTAGCAAAAAGGAGCTCTATTAATATGATTTATCATTTTAATATGCCTAAGAAGAAAAAAAAATTTACTCAAGAGGTTCCAAAAGGCATTTGATAAAATTCATATTTATTCCCCAAAATACACCAAGAATAATGTAATATCTGTCCAAAACTTTATATTCAGTGAAGAACTAGTACAATATTTACCATTAAAAATAAGAAGAAAATATCTGCCTAAAACAATTTTACATAATATTTTGAAGGTAGACTCAATACAATTACATCATAAAAGAACATATATAAATAGTGAGGAGTTGAAGCAAATATTATTTAATATTATAAGGTATTATACCTGAAAATCTCAAGAAATGAAAACCTTAGTAGATCAAGATACAAGTTGCTCCTCCATGAGATAAATAGACCATTTTTACATAACAATTTGTTAGACAGTTCCATGAATAAAGTCCCAAATCACAACTTAAATAGCAAATGTAACTTCTTGGTAGTAGTTTTATCCTATTTGATTTTTAAATTTATATAAACTTTTCATAAGGACTGGAAAGCTGAAAGTATTCTGAAGCCATTATCTTTCCATTTTTCTCTGTTATTTTTCCAATTCTTTCTACTAGGTAACACCATGATTTTCTATTGTATAGTGAATAACAGCAATATCAATCTATCTTTTTTGATGTCTTGGGTTACAGGAACAGTGATTTTATTTTAAAAATAATATTGTTTAAAGAAATTCACACATAGCTTATTAGAATAGTCACAGTTGGTCGTTGGCTTCTAGATTTTGTAGGTGTTTGTAATTGACTGATTATTGAAACACTGGAATTATAGGACCCATGAGGGAATTGCTGTTAGAGTAATAGAGTAATAAGTATTTTGGTGTGGTGTATGGTTTCCATGTTAAAGAGTGCTGGTAGGCAGTATGACCTCTCTTAGATGTTTACATCCTAATCACTGGAACCTGTAAATATGTGTAGTTACATAGCAAAAGTTGCTTTACTGATATATTAAGAGTGCTCTAAACTAATCACATGAACCCTTGAAAGCAAAGAGCTTTCCCCAGCGGTAAGCAGGAGAGATAAGGCAGAAGTGGAGGTCAGAAGGATTCAAAGTGTGAGAGTATTTTACCCACTCTTGGTGGTTTTAAAGACGAAAGATCATGAGCCAGGTAAAGCAGAAGTGGGAGGGGATGGCAGCCTCCAGAAGACGAGAATGATCATGGACTCTCAGCTGTCGATGAAAGGGGAATCTCAGTCCTGCCACCACACAGAAATAAATTCTGACAACAACGTGAAGAAACCCGGAAGTGGATTCTTCCTCAGAGCCCTTAGTAAGTAGCAGAGGCACCCAACACCTTGATTTCAGCCTCATGAGACTCTAAGCAAATTGCCCAGCTGAGTATCCCAGACTTCTGACTTATACAACAACTGTGAGATAATAGATTTGCATTGCTTTAAGCCACTAAGTTTGTGGTAATTTGTTGTAACAGCAATGGAAAGCTCAAAGGCAAATCAGTAACTACATAGAATTTATTCCTAGATGAAATTAGAATGAATGGTGGGCTGGTTGAAAGATAAGAACAGAGAGAAATAAAATTATATAAAATCTATTGTTGAAAAAAACCCAGGACAGTAATTACATACAAAATATAATTTGTATATGGAGCATTAAAAAGAGTAGAAATAAATAGCTGATATTTATTAAACTCCAATCCACAAGTAACATTAAAATCAGAAGTCTTTAGAATATCTAACAAAACAGTTTTGAGATATGAAGTATAAAAAGCAAAAACTTGAACTTCTAAAAGAAATGGGAAAAAATCTAAAATAAAAAATGGGACACCTCAGTGGCTCAGTTGGTTGAGTGGCTGACTCTTGATTTTGGCTCAGGTCAGTATCACAGGTTTGTGAGACTGAGCTCCAGGCCAGGCTGTGCACTCAGCAGCAAGTCTGCTCGCTGGAGATTCCCTTTCTCTCCCTCTCCCTTTCCTGCTCCCCCACATTGCACATGTACACTCACTCTTTCTCTCAAATTAATAAATAAATAAATAAATATTTTTTTAAAAGCTTAAGTAGAAAATAAGAAATCTATGGGTAAAGTAATGTGAAGTAAGTAAAGATATTGTAGAAATTTAAACAAGCAAATAGAACTTAGAACAACATAGAACTTAAAAATGGACTGAGTTTAAGGCCATAAAGGGAATCTCAACAAATACCAAAGATCTGATATCAGCACAACAGTTCAACACATATTCATATATTCAGCACAACAGTTAAAAATAAAAATCAAATATCTGGGAATAAAATTAAAATATGAAAATACCATTATTTGGAACATAATAAAAATAAACATAAATACCTATTGTATTCAAAAAGAATTTGAAAAGACAGTTACAGTTTTAAGTGTATATATTAAAAAAATACACATGCATGAGAGAAGAAAAATGGAAAATATATGCACTTATTAAATCAATTCAAAAAAGAACAAAATAAACCCAAAGAATGGAAAAGGGAAAATCACTAAAGGTAAAAGCATAAATGGTAGAAATAAAAGGAACAAATCCCCAAATAGTGGTTGATAAGTAAAAACAAAGCTTCCCCCCACAACAACAAATATCCAATTAAAATTAAAAAGGCCTTGGTTATTTTTAAAGATTAATAAAAGACTACACTGAACAGCATAGCCGGGTGTAATTTGAAATGCAAAGTGAAATCTATGGCAGTTCGTCATTTCATTATGGTGTTGCCTATCTGATAGTACTTTTCAAAATCACTTTGAATGCTTTTTCAAAACACACAGGATCAAATTTCTTTCTTGGAAAACTGAATCTTGGAGCAGAGTTTGGAGGCAGATGTATATATAATGGATATCTTCCCAAGATATTGGGGTGCACACCATCCTATATCATAAGGACCAGGAATGCCAGCAATGATAAATCCTAAAGCTCAGAAATAATACAAAAATCCTAAAATATTTCAGGGGGTCTTGTGAACAACATTGAAAACAAAACAACATTGAATTTTAAATCTGAGTTGTTATTCTCACCCGTCCAGTTAGGCAAATAGAAGTAATCATATAGTCAGCTCTTGCTTAGATCTTCATAAGGCTTTATCTGATACCTGTTTTGATCTCTTGCTTTGAGAGGAACAAAAAGAATCCTAATTCAGAGGCCTAACTAGTCAGTTCACTGGAGGTAAGAGAAAGGATATATTTTGATAGCCTGTTATAGATTCACCAAAAATTCTAGAAAGCCCTCACTAAGACAGAACAGCTCCAGTATAGCTGATGAGAATTCTGTACGACACTCATTTTTTTTTTACCACATTTTCATTGTGATCCTATGATGCAACAGATGTTAAATGAAATGTGGGTATATAATTGCAAATAAAACAATACTGGTCCTCACTCCTAAGGATCTTAGTCAATGAAAGAGTAAGCAAATAATGTATTATTTCAGATTTTGATGAATGCTTCGAGATGAAGTAAATAGGATATAGGAAAAGATGATTAAAAAGCACAGGCAGTGTGTTCCTGATTTTAAAATGATACACAGGGTGCAGACGGAAGGAGTCAGACACTGAAATACTTCTTCATAAGGAAGGTTTTCTTTGTGAAGTTTCCCTGCTCCCTTGAAACCAATATGGCAACAAAGTTATGACTGTGCCTACTTTGATTATACATCCTAATTAGGCCAAGTAGGACTCAGGGTCTGGTGCAGGGGAAATAAAACAGTCAGTCATTCAGCCTGCTCCATTCGAAGCCCTTAGTCTCTAAGGAGAAAAGAGCCATCCCTGCCCACACCACTCCAAACTGACTTGGTGGGAGACGCTTGAAGGGTTTGGGGCACCAGCTAGAAATTAAAGCATGCTGCTTTCTTTCATATATTTGAGCTCAATTCATCTTGAGTTCCTTTGGTAGCTCTGAGTATTCATGGAAAATTAAGAAAATTGAGATCCTTTCCACAACCCTTTTCAGAGAACTTACTATCAATTAGTAAACAAAAGATAATTAACAGCAAGCAGTATATTAGATGACAGAGTATAACCTATAGGAGTTTAATGAACTTTATATACATGCAAGGTAATGTAAAGAAGGTGGGGCATTTAACGAGTCTTGGAGGATTAGTGGGTTAGAGAGTAATGAAGCTAAATAAATTAGTTTAAATAGAGAAAAGACAGTTGTCAGCTTTATTCAGGAAGATAGAAAAAGGAAAGAAAGAAAGAAAGAAAGAAAGAAAGAAAGAAAGAAAGAAAGAAAGAAAGAAAGAAAGAAAGAAAAGAAAGAAAGAAAGAAAGAAAGAAAGAAAGAAAGAAAGAAAAGAAAGAAAGAGAGAAAGGAAGGAAGGAAGGAAGAAAGAAAGAAAGAAAAAGAAAGAAGGGAGGGAGGGAGGGAGGAAGAAAGGAGAAAGGAAGAAAAACCAAATGAGTAACTGGGTAATTTAATGAAAACTTTCTCTCCCATAGAATGAAGTTCAAAGAGTATGTCTTATTGACAATATATCAGATGTATCATTTTCTTATATGAAATATGGCCCCTTTAATTTAGAATTTTTCTTACTTCTTCTTCTTCTTCTTCTTTTTTTCCCATTGATTTTTTTTAGGCTGAAATGAGCTCGTTTTTCCCTCTATGGGGAGAGTATTTTCCCTTAACAAAAAGAAAAATGATTCATTTTACCTAGTAATAAAAATTTCCAGTGGTTTTGCATCTGTCAAATCTTTTCAGTTTATTTTAAACTTGAGCTATAGAAATTTACAGATAAACAGTTGTTTTTTTTAGAAACAATTATTATGGTTTTCCTACATTCCTACTGAGATTTCTTAGTAATCCTTAAAAAAAATTACTCCACTTTTTCATATGCAGTTGTATCATCAAAATGCAAGGTGAGTTCTTTGAAGTGACAATCCCAATGCACTAGATAAATGGTCAGATGGCAAAGTGCAGATAATAGATGACCTTGGGAGCTAGGGTCTTGAAACTTTCAAGGAAACAATTATGAATGCTTTATATCATGGCAGTAAGTCATTGCCCTAAAGCTTGGTCTGTAGGCACGTGTTGTTTTCCCAATAATGCAAGGAGAAAATGGAGGAACTGACAAGCTGTGTACATGCTTACCCATAATCCATACTAATAAGAACACAAATAATTCAAGAGAATTTTTAAATGCCACCTTTCTTCACTCTCCTAACTGTACCAAAATATAGGAGGAAGTTTGGGATGTATCATGAGAATCTAGTTGTAGCATCTTATCATAAAATTATTCAACTTATGATTGCTAATGTTTTGTTTTTATTTTTTTTAATGTCCAGCTTTGTATGCTGCAGTTGTTCCCTGCATCCAGGGAAGGATCTGGAATCACAGGCTCAACAACCAAAATTATACATTTTTTACCACTAGTCTCTGCTGTTCATTTTGTCTCTCTCAGACACACACAATAAAAATTACGTTAATTTTTTTCTGTTATACCGATTTTGTAGGTTACTAATAGTGAATCTTTGAGAAATACTTAATTCTTCTAAAATTTGGTTTCTTCAATGTTAATAGCAAATGATATCATCTATTCTGCCTAAACTACATACCACTGTTTCTTCCCTCTTTAGCACTAGTGGTCATCAAATTTGTTATGTCTACCCTAGGACTCAGTGAAGACCATCTGAAGGGTGCCTACGCATGGAAAATTTTAAGGGACTCAGTTGCCTGATTCTTGAATTTCAAACTTCCGCTTTCTTACAACTGAGCTGCTACAATTGAAGACTCATTCCCTTTTGCTTTTTCTACCTTGTCTTTCATAATCCCTTCTTTTCCAATATATATGTAAAAGGGGACTAGCGCTTATCCATCGCACACTTAATAATTAAAATTCTGGATTGTCCAGTTTAGAAGAATACGAGAATATTTTGCTTATGAAAGTGGGGGAGTGGTAAGCCAAATATTTAGTGGCCAAAAGAATGAACTGTGGTAATCAGTACAGCAAGTCACCTAGAATATTTGGAGTCCCACCCTTCTAGTACATAGTAGGTTTTTGTGTCTTACTAGTGATTTGGGAGTCAAAGTGGCATATGTTATTTCTGGGCTGAAGAATTTAATTCCTGGTAATATCTTTCTCTCTTCCATTGCTATTAGCAACTTTCAAGATGGCAGCTGCTCCAGCAGCCTGAATATTGTAGTCAGCAGACATAGAGCAGAGTCCACAACTGACTTGCATTAAAAGCATAGAGGGTGAGAAAAAGAGGCAATTTTGTTTGGTTGCTTGCTTGCTTTAGCCATTGAAGTTTTGAGGTTGTAATTACCTTTTCAGAGCCTGGTCCTTTCTGACTGATACCATGTTTCTGCATGTTACATGTATAAAACCCAACAGACATAAAAGAAAGAATGGAATTGAGGATGAATAAGTAACATTCATAGGAAGCAACTTCATCCATTTCATTAGGATGTTTAAAGAACCTTTTAAAGTATAATGATTTACTGAAATTTTTAAGTATGAAAATTTATTTTAATAATTGTAGTAACTCATTTAAAATAAATTTTACAGTATTTAGAAACTTATAGTCACAGAAAGTTTAAAATTAAATTTCAATTTACATATCATTTATAATTTTTACAGTAATCTGATAATATCACAAGGTGATCAATAATAGGCTTTCAGCACAAGTTACATATGACTGACACAAAATAAAAAATATATTTACATATATACATATAAATATATGGTGAATGTAGCATCATGGACATAGAAAAAAGAAAATGTAAAATTTCTAACTCTTGAAGTTTTGGGTTTTTTTTTTAAGATTTATTTATTTATTTTAGTCAGAGAGAGAGAGAGTGCATGAGTGGGGTGGGAGAGGGAGAGAGAAGGGGAGGGAGCGAGAATCTCAAGCAAACTCCCTGCTAAGTGGGGAGCCCTATGTGAGGCTTGATCCCAGGATCCTGAGATCATGACCTGAACTGAAACTAAGAGTCAGACACTTAACCTACTGAGCCACCCAGGCACCCCTCTTGAAGTTTTTGATATATAGATATATATATGTATATATATACACACACACACACATATATATTTATTTATTTTATTTTTTTATTGAAGTGTCATTAACATAGTGTTATTATGTTAGTTTCAGATGTACAATATAATGATTCAACGGTTCTGTACATTACCCAGTACTAACAATAATAAGTATATTCTTAATCTCCTTTACCTATTTCATCCATCCCTCCACCCACCTTCCCTCTGACAACCAGCATTTTGTTCTCTATATTTATAAAGAGTCTGGAGTTTTGTGCATTTTATTTTCTTTGTTTTGTTTCTTAAATTCCACACGAGTGAAATCTTATGGTATTTGTCTTTCTCTGGCTTATTTCACTTAGCATTATATCCTTTAGATCCATCTACATTGTTATAAATGGCAAGAGCTCGTTCTTTTTTATGGCTGAGTAATATTCCTCTGTGTGAGTGTGTGTGTGTGTGTGTGTGTGTGTGTGTGTGTGTGCGTGCACATGTGTGTGTATGCCCATGTATGTACCAATCTATTGATGGTCACTTGGGTTGTTTCCATATCTTGGCTATTATAAATAATACCGCAATAAATAGAGATAAATGTATCTTTTCAAATTAGTGTTTTTGTTTTCTTTGGGTAAATACCCAGTAGTGGAATTACTGGATCATATGGTAGTACCATTTTTATTTCTTTGAAGAATCTCCATACCATTTCCAACAGTGGCTGCACCAATTCGCATTCCCACCAACAGTGCAAGAGGGTTCCTTTTTTTCCCACATCCTCACCAACACTTGTTATATCTTGTCTTTTTGATTCTATCCATTTTGAATGGTGTAAGGTGATATCTTACTGTGGTTTTGATTTACATTTCCCTGATGATTAGTGATGTTGAACATCTTTTAATATGTCATTTGGCCATTTCTATGTCTTCCTTGGAAAATTGTCTATTCAGGTCCTCTGCCCATTTTTAATTGGATTGTTTGCTTTCAGGTGTTGACTTGTATAAGTTCTTTATGTATTTTAGATATTAACCCCTAAACAGGTATGTCATTTGTAAATATCTCCCTCACTCAATAGGTTACTTTGTCATTTTGTTGATAGTTTCTTTCACTGTGCAACATGTATTTTTAAATAGATGGAAATGGGTATAGTAATGATATTTAGATTCTATTGGATACATTTAAAAGAAAATATCATTATCTTTTATAATATAAATATAATATTATTGTAAAGTGTCAAAATTGACAACAGGTTGAAAATTACATCCACTGCAACTTATGACAAAATATTTTAGATATCAGTGCAAAAATATATGAGGACAGATGTTTATATTCAAAATTATTTTAATGGGTATGCAGTCCAAATACTTAGAGACCACTTGGTTACAAATATGGGGCATGAGGCTTAATAGATTTAAGAATCAGTGCTTCTAAACCAAACCCTTAAAATCAGAGCTTTTTAGACTCGGCAATTGCTGAGCTACTGGTTCTCGTCCTATAAGTTTCTATCATTTCTGTCATGATAAAATATAGGGGAGGAGACAACAAAATACCTTAAAATAATGCTATTCATGATATACTAAGTTTTGACAGGAGAGGTGATAAGTTATGAGTTATTTTTGGTCAACATTTGGATGTTGGGGTCAGACCTCTGCTTGGGAGGATGTAGCAGGGATATAGTCACACACAGAGTCAAAGATGGTGAGCATAAAGTTGAAATAGAGGAGGTTTTCTGGTTCAAATGTGGAGAGTACCATCGAGAGTCCCCCTTTATTAGTTATTCTTTGATCCAGCCCTTATAGTATTGTAATAAAATAACTGTAAGATTTTTCATACTTAAAAGCCTTCCACTTGACCTTCTGTAGCCATATTGATCTTCTCAATTAGAAGAGTAGGACAGTGTTAGTTTTCTAGGGCTGCTCTAACAAATTACCACAAGTTGGATGGCTTAAAACAATAGAAATTTATTTTTTTCACATCTCTGAAGGCCAAAAGTCCACAATCAAGATAGATGTTGCAGAGTGACCTTTCCTCTGAAGGTTCTAGGGGGAAATTCTGTTCCTTACACCTTTCAACTTTTGGTTATTCCAAATACCCCTGGCTTGTGGCCGTGTCACTCCAATCTTTGTATCCATGGTCACATTGCCTTCTCTTCTCTGTGTCTTCTCATCTTATGTCTCAAATTTCCTTCTGTCTTTCTCCTATAAGGATACTTATTGCTGGATTTAGGGCATAACCACATAATCCAGGATGATCTCCTCATTGCAAGGTCTTTAATTACATTTTTTTTTTAAGATTTTTTTATTTATTCATTTGACACAGAGAGAGAGATTACAAGTAGGCAGAGAGGCAGGCAGAGAGAGAGGAGAGAGGAGGAAGCAGGCTCCCTGCTGAGCAGAGAGCCCGATATGGGCCTCGATCCCAGGACCCCGGGATCATGACCTGAGCCGAAGGCAGCGGCTTTAACCCACTGAGCCACCCAGGCGCCCTCTTTAATTACATTTGCAAAAACTTTTCCCCTTATGCCCAAATAAGGTAACATTCTCAGTTTCCAGGAATTAGGACATGAATACATCTTTGGGGAGGCCACCATTAAACTGACTGCAGGCAGCAAAGGTAGGTAACTGCTTTATGCACCTATGAATAGGTGGCCACATCTAGAGGTGAGGTTGGGCAACAATCACGGAAGTGGAGTGGAACAGCTTCTAAAATGGTAGCTATGAGTAGCTTAGGAAAGGCCTTTCAATAACTCTCTTGTCCTCTCCTTCCCATCATTTACTCCACCACAATACTGTAGAAAGCTGAGAAGAACAATTTAATGGCAAAAACAGTAATAGAAGCCTAAAGTTTAGACAGTGGTAGGAGAATTAAATGAGTTAAGCTTTGGATGCTGCTGGAAATGAAAATGGACCTTTGGGGTATAATTTTTTCTCAAAACAAGGAAGGAGAAGCACCACCCCTGCTTGAGAACCCTGAGAAAACCTAGGACCGTTTGGGTTGGCTTTCCTATTGGCATTGTTGGTTGGCATTGTTAGTGACCCTCATGACCTGTTTGGTTTTTGGTTTTTTGTTTTTACTACTAGTGTGGTTGTTGTGGAAGTTCAGAGGTGACCGAGAAACTCAAATGGCACCCGGAGAGCTGGGAAAACACAGTTTTATTAATGCTGGTGGGTCCACCGGAATCATTTCACGAAGCCTGAGCACCCAGTTGCGATTAGGGAGGGCATTTATAGGCAAACTAGGAATTTTTCACAAGGTCACACCGCTGACTGGCTCCAACAGGTCTTTGTTTAGGTCTTTGGCAGGGTCTGCTCTGTGGCCCGTGGGCTGAAGCAGCTCTTTGTCTAGGTCTTTCACAGGGTCTCACCACTGATTAGCTTGGGGCCATGCAGCAGGTCTTTATCTCTGAGGGAGTGGCTTGGCAGGGGAGTGCTAAGTTGTCCTTGGGAGCTCCCCACCCCAGTGAGGTGGCCTTTTTGGGCTTTTCCGCCTCATGGTAAATCAAAAGGAAAATATTTTCTTAGAGGCCAAGGGGTGGTCTAGTGACTGCATTTTAGTTTGAGGTAGGTGATTCTCAGACTTTAACATTCATCAGATTCACCTGCAGGGCTTATTAAATCCTATATTACTAGCTTCATTCCCAGTTTCTGACTCAGCACTTCTAGAGTGGGACAAGCAATCTGCATTTTTAACAAATTTCCAGGTGATACTGCTTCTGCTGGTCCAGGTCCACACTTTGAGAAATACTGGTCTAGGCTTTAGGCCTATTTTTTGGCTTCTGAAAGGAATTCTGGTTGGGTCCATACAGCTGTCCTTAGTGGTGACTGGTTTAAACTTTACAATATACACCTCCCCGGAGCAGTGCTTTTAAAAACTTAATGAGTAAATCAATCACCTGAAAATCTTGTTACAACCCAGAATTCTGCCTGTGGGCCCTGAGTTCCTGATTTACTGAGTCCGAGGTATATTGGTGGAGGTCATTGAGAGGACTTGACCGCTGGTTGACCCTAGAGCTGGCCCAGGCAGTGAGAAGGACCTCACCCCTCCTTGTCCTTGGAATGTACTTTCCACCCACTGTTCCTACAGCTGAAGCAATTTTAGGATGCATCCTAGAGAGAGCAATGTGTTATGGAGATTAGCTCAATCGTACAAGTCACTGAGCCCAATTAAGGCCTCTATACAAATTCTCAAGATCCTGGAGGGCGGTTTGGAGATCTCTTTGCCTCTGGCTGGCCCCTGGGAACACGCCTCCTTTGTTAAGTTCCTGTGCTTATTAAAACTGCCCGCTACTAACCTGGAGGGGCCTGCTTCTTCTGACCCTCTAGGCCTTGGTGTATGGAGACTAGTTGCAGATTTCACCGGAGGAATCCTGGAAATTGTGACCAACAGCCTGTGTTTCTGCTTTTCTAATAAACTTCCACATGAAACCAGTGCTATTGGTTTGAAGACCACACTTTCACCGGCAAGGAAATAGAGGGCATTCATCTGCCTGATCTTGTTCTTTGTGCTCAACTCTTACTGGAACCTGGAACAGAGGACATCTAAGACTGTGATGGTAAGTCCTGATTTGGAGGTATCATCTCTTAAATGTGATTAAAATGCTCTTTGGTCTCTAGTAGGTGCTCCAAAATCCTCTCTGCTTTCTGCATTTATACCTACCCAACCCTATCCTCTACTTGTTTTTCCTCCACTCACAATGAGTCAGGATTAAGGATTGTGTTTTATTTTATAATAATGTTAAAAATGAAACTTGAATTAAAATATTAAAGGCCTGAGGTCCCAATGGCTTTTCTTTATGGGACGTAAGTGAGTAAAATAATGTCCAGGCTTTCTCCTATCTGGAAGCTTCCAAGTTTTTGCTGTAGGCATTCCAAGACATGTTTTGTCTTGCATACCTTTAGCACACTTTTCTTTAGACTGATAGGTTTTGTCTGGTAACTAGACAGTAAGAAAGTGGGCAGAGATTCATAGACGAGACAAGCGGGAAACAGAAGTCTGTACTGGTGTTTCTGTTCTTTTTGTTCTTGGTGGTGCTTTTTTGGTTTTTTTTTAAGATTTTATTTATTTATTTGACACAGCGAGAGAGATTACAAGTAGGCAGAGAGGCAGGTGAAAGACCTGCGGATCCCCTTACCCAAGAATTTAACACTGCCACTGGATGNGCAGGCAGAGAGAGAGGAGGAAGCAGGCTCCCCGCTGAGCAGAGAGCCCAATGCGGGCCTCGATCCCAGGACCCTGAGATCATGACCTGAGCCGAAGGCAGAGGCTTTAACCCACTGAGCCACCCAGGCGCCCTGGTGGTTGTGGTTTGTTGTGACCAAAGTATTACTTTGTAAGGTCCAGGTGAGGAGCTTTCATTTGGGTTTGAGGCAGAAACTGGTTAGGAATATTATATATGCATATATATTTCCCCCTCCCCCGCTTGGTCTTATTCTGAACTCCTTTCTTCTTAAGCTTCATAATTATGGTGGCTCAGGGCAGGGATGAGTGTGCAGTGATGACCATGGTACAAAAAGGCTGTTGGGATCTAGGATACCACTTTCCTGATGACTCGTGATCTCTTTATCTTGAATGCTCTTACCATTGATGGACCCTAAGGCCCATTTGTGAACTCAGTGCTTTGTAACTTTGTAAGTACCATGCAAAAAGTAGTAAGGGTTGGGCAGGAGAGTAAAATAATGGGCAATAGAAGAATGGGTAATAAAAATTTGAGAATCTTTGGGCTCTGGGAGTCCTCTCAAGCAGTGTGTGTGTGTGTGTGTGTGTAACAGTATAATCCTCAAGGTACCTCAGGACACTATCACTGTTAAGTATTGTTATCCCCGCTGACTACGTGAAGAATATGGACATGCAGATATATTAATTTGTCCAGTATCATAAAATTATAAGTTTTAGACTTGAAATTTGAATGCAGGCCTTTCACAAAAGTAAGATTTCATGAGTCGATCACTTTATGAATGTTAGCAGGTATATTGATGTTATTTAGAATTTATGGTTTACTTCTTAAGAACTCCTTCGTACAAAGTAATGTTCTAGAAAACAAGATGGCCTTTATACACACATAGTTAAGGGAAGGCCTTCATCTTCAGGGAAACCCCAAGATTTGTGCTGACTGAATAATCTCGATGAAGGAGTCACTGGGTATCAGTAAGGTATCTAGTAACTCAATATGGAAAGCAACAGGGCATTCTCCCTTTGCTCTTCTGCTTTTCTGTTCTTTTTCCTTTTTGGAGTTCAGTTGGGCAGAGCAAGAAAGTGACTCCCTGATATAAGTTTGTTCTAAATTCCTGCTAAATCCTTTGACGCTTCCAAAAGTCAGAGAATCTTTTCTTAGAGTCCAGATTGTGACTTGCACTTAGTTCCTCTAACCCATAAATCACATTTCTAAAAAAGTTCATCAATGGGAACAGCGCGATTCTGTCCTGGCTTCCTGCTCAGCTGCTTCTTGACCATTAGTCCTAGAGTTAACAGAATGCACACAATTTGGGGTTCCTGGCTAGCGCAGTCAGTTAAGCCTCCGACTCTTAATTTCGGCGCACCTGGTGATGTCAGTGTTGTGGGATTGAGCCCTGTATCTCACTCCATGCTCAGCGTGGAGTCTGCTTGAGATTCTCCCTCTCTCTCAGTGCCCTCTCCCCCCACCACCCCCACTCATGCTCTCTCACTCGCTCTGTGTGTAAAATAAATCTTTAAAAAAATGCACACGATTTTATTTTGGAGTCACTGAAACTAGGTAAAATGCAAACCAGGCCCTGCCTGAAATGAATTTAAAGATCAGTTAGATAGCATGAACAATAACAANCACTTATGCTCTCTCACTCGCTCTGTGTGTAAAATAAATCTTTAAAAAAATGCACACGATTTTATTTTGGAGTCACTGAAACTAGGTAAAATGCAAACCAGGCCCTGCCTGAAATGAATTTAAAGATCAGTTAGAAAGCATGAACAATAACAAACTGATAATGTAAAAATTTCTGCTCATATGAACAATTGGATGTTGACATTGTTTCATTTTAAAACAAAAGCGATTGTACTACAATTTCTAACATTTGAGTACTTTCTGTATGTCAGGCCACTGTTCTAAGATTTTTGTCTATCTTTTCCATTTAAGCTTTGGGTTAACATCCAGTAATATCTTTATTTGAAAGATGGGGATAATGAAACAGAGAGAGGGTATGTAGCTTTCTCAGGGTCATACAGACAAGAATAGATAAATATGATACATAAAGCATACAAGTTCAAAGTCCTTCTACCCACAATTTGAGGCTATATGTGGATATACACACACATAGACACGCATACTCACTCAAAGCCTCTAATTTTGTTTCTGAAGGGCCCAAATCAGTGGACTTCTATAATATTACACTGTAGTTATTCTAGCTAGTAGTAAGGCAGTATTTAGATAAACCTATAACAATATAAGTATAGCATCTTTATCTGCAAGTAACATGGTGAAATATTGGTTTTTATGTCTATAAGTTTTACTGCTTTATCTTTGACAAAGTCTGAAATAGTACACTTGTGACTTTTTAAAAAATTAGTCTTCTGCATTTAAAGACCACTTACAATTGTCATTTATCATTGTTCTGGAAATGTCACATTGATTTTATCCTCCTTGGAATAAATGGTAACACCCTAAAAAACAAATAATGGTCTGACACTTCAGAATCAGCTGCCAGTCTTGGGTAGAGCAAAAATGAGTAAAAAGGCAATTTTACTTGAAGGACAGGGAAAAAGAGTAAAAAAGAGAAATCCTCTGTTAGACACTGACAATATTGACAATAGGCCAAAGTAACTTAAATTATAATATTTTGTCTTTTCTATGTAAAAGATGTCCTGTAAGTGTCATAGTCTACTAAACTTTGCAGATGATGGTAAATTTCTTGAAAATAAATTTAGATATAGAACCATACTAAGGATTAAAAATTACAAAATCAATGTACATGGAAAGCAGATTACTTCTAGATAATCTACTCTGGAATTCTCCTGGAGCATGTCAAATTAATGATGTATAATCAAAGATAGGGTGTCAGAATTATTTGAAATTGCATTAAAATGTCCTAATGTGAATAAAATGAATTTGATTCCTTGTGTGTATTGAATGAATGAAGTGTATTAGAAATGGACATTGAACAGCAAGTCCAGATCTCTGGATTTTATTGCCAGCTCTTCTAATGATTGTTGTTCACTTTTGTTTCTGCTTTTTGCAAGGTAACTTAAACTGTCTGTAACCTTGTTTCTTCATTTGTCAGTGACAATAAAAATATGGGTGTTTTGACCATATCCACAAAGCTTTTAATTCAGTGCATGTGGGATTATGGCTCAAGAACTTGTATATTACCACATTCCCCAGATGCATTTGATAATCAGAAAGATTGGAAACCTTTGTTTTTGGGTTGCAGCTGTAGACACTGGGAGGACGATATTAAGGGCATCATGGGGACTCAGACTTACTTTTTTTCTCTGAGTAGATCTAAGGTTCAAGTTGAATAATAGGTAAGGAAGTATGTAGAAGTCCCCTGGTTTTATTTCTCCCAATAGATTCTCAAGAGCTGATATTTCAGAGCAGTGTGTGGTGATGGGAGGCTGAAGGTGGGGTGGTGCATTACACTTGGGAGAGAAGGAGGTGGACTCTTTTCTTTCCTCCAGGGAGAGGAAGGATTGATGTCAGGGAACCATTCATCTGCTAAAAAACTATTTCTTCACTGTGTTCTCCCTATCTCACTCCAAAGAGAGTTCACTACAAAAATTACAGTGGTAATATAATATATATATAATATATATATATTATATATAAAGGATGTATCCTTTAAGCTTCTTCCATTAAGCAAGAGTCCATTCTTCCACTCTTGAATCTAGAGAGGCTTTCTGAAATTACTTTAACCAATGGAACTCAACAAAATAAATGTGTGATTTTGATCCTGAGCTTCAAGAATATTTATATTTATTTCTTTTGGAGCCCTGCTACCACAGTGACCATTCTGGGCCAATTTAATGGAAGGTGAGAGCCCATGTGGAGCAGATTTAAGAGCTTACAGCTGATGTCCTCTCTAGGACAAGTAGTCCCCTTCAGTCTGGAAATTGGTTAAACCTGGAAGGGTTTAAAGAGCTTAGTTCATCAAGTTGAAGGCTCTCTGCCTGAGTTCAGATTTATGCATTATCATGGAATTCGTTCATGCAATTTGATAAACTGTCTTTTCAGATGATGCTGCAAGTGACAAAAAACCTGGGTGGCCTAAACAATCATGTGTATGCATGCATGTGCACATGCACGTATAGTAATATTCTTAAGTACTTAAAGTCACCGTATTTTCCTTTGAGTTAACAGAATTAAGTGATTTATTGTAAGAATTAGATCGTGTGGGAAAAGCTGGACAAGTGAAGGGCCAGGAGGGAAGATAGAACATCAAAAGAGTCACCAAACAACTATTCTGAGACACAAAGCCACTGGAGGACTATAGATGTGAGGTTAATGGGTAGGTTTGGCGTTGGGGGGATTCTATGCTAATATTTCTGTGGGTCTGCTCCAGAGCATTTGGAGATGGGACTGGGACTGCTGTTGGTCAACAGGATTAAGAGATACAAAGTAAGGGTTAAAATAGCTGGAATCTTCCATGATCTCTGCAACTGACTCCCCAAATCCAGCCACAATGACCTTGAGAGAGGAAGGACTACTGCTTCACTTCCACCATCCAAATCTCATGCAACTTCCTCTTTTGCTTAGCTCTAATCTGGCCCTGTGGGGGGAAAGTGTTTTTGGGAGATGAATTCCAGCTAAACCAATTGGATGTGGTTCAGCTACTAGAGCTGATACATATTGGGTTGAACATATGTCCAATTCATTGAAATCCCATTCCTAAATTTTGTTCATTTAAACTCCTACTTGGAGAATTGTTTAAAGGACTTGATCACGGGAGACACAGACCTCTGTTTTATCCTAGTACTGTACATGAGCCAAGAAGAACAGATATTAAAGACACGAAGTAGACCTGAATAATAAACTTTTTTGCCTATGTTACCAGAGTAACTTAGGAAGGAATGATGTAAGGAATTTGCCTTAACCAGATATCAGCTCTAACTTTCTAGTTTACTTTTTATTAAACACATACAAAACACTAACAGTCTTATTCTATAAATTAAAAAAAGTTCTCTGACATTTCCTATATATTCACCTTTTTTTTTTAACCTACATTTACCTGATTTCTGAATGCAAAGATTTAAATTACTTTTACAATTGGCTTTATTCTACACTGTTATATAATGATAACTATGATTAGGTATCTAATTTTTCTAGAACTCTCTGAATCTCCTGGTTACCCCTTTGTAGCCAAGCCCTTCATTGTCTCCCATTTAGCTTCTGGTAACCACTGGCCAGTTCTCAGTCATTAGTTTCATCTTTTGTGAATTTCACGTAACTGGAAGGAAGTGTTCCATCTTTTGCCTTTGGTTTCTTTCAGTTAGTATAGTGCTCAAGAGATATAACCATGTATCAGTAGTTCATGCCTTTTAATTGCTAAATAGTATTTCATTTAACAACTATGCCACATTTTGATAACCTATTCAACAGCTGATGGACATTGAGTTATTTCCTGTTTTGACTGTTATGTCTATTGTGACACATTTAATATAGTTTTATTTGGACATATACTTGTTTCTTTTGAAAAATACCTGGGAGTAGGATTGGTGTATCCTACAAAATATGCTTAATTTTAGGAGAATTTGCCAAGTAGTTTCCTAAAGTGACTTACAATTTTGAGCTCCTACCATCTAACACATTGGGGTTCCAGTGGTTCTACAACCTTAAAAACAGTTGGTATTTTGTCTTTTTTTTTTTTTCTCCAATTGACCATTCTGGTGGGTATAGGATGTACCTCACTGCAGTTTTAATTTATATTTCCCAAATGGCTGATGATAAGTATATTCAGTGTATATTTGCTTTTTGTATATTTTTGTAGTAGTCCCTATTCAGATAGTTTGTTCATATTTAAATCTGTCTTATTGAATTGTAAAAGTTAATTCATATACTCAGAATACAAGTCCTTAGATATATATATATTTTCAAATATCTTGTGAGTTTGTGGCTTAGCTTTATATTAAGTGTCTTTGGAATAACAAAACTGTATAAGGCTGATAACTTCCAATTTGTCTTTTTTTTCCAAGCCAGATATTTTCAGGTCATTTGGTAGGTCTTCATAAGGAACTTAAAGGCCAATTTATGGTTTTCAGTGTATATATTAGAAAAGAAGAGAAACTGAATTAATGAAGTAAATATCCATCTCATATTTATGCACAAACAACAAAATACAAGAAAATGAAAGAAATAATAAAAATAGAGCATATGGAAAATATTACTACATTAGTATTAACAGGGCCCAAAAATGTTCTTTATATAGACTAATATAATCCATAAACTTCAGGCAAAAATGATTAATAGAGACAAAAGCTTATTTAGCTTATTTCAGGAATGATAAAGGAAATATCACTATAGACCTTTTGGGTATCAAACATATATAAGAAGAAATTATTAACAAATTGATGTTAATTTGAAATGTTGAATAGAGAAGTTACTTTACCAAAGCTTACTTAAGCAGAAATAGAATGCCTAAGTAGTCTTATAATTATTAAAGAAATAGAATTTATGATTAAAAATTCCATAAAGAAAAAGTAAAAGAGCCTCTGGGTTCAGATAGCTGTATCTTTAAGTTCTACTAAACATTTAAGGTACAATTAATTCTATTATGCCCATTCTTCCAGAGGATGAAGGGGGTGTATATTCCACAACATATTTTAGAAAGCTATTCTAACTTGATACCAAAAATTTATGGGAATTGATAAAGGAAAATAAGACCAATATTATGAATACAAATAAAAATCAAATGTTAAACTGTATCTAACAATGATCCTTTGCTCATTTTATATACTACCAAATTGGGTTAATCTCAAGAATGTAAGGTCAGCTTACATTTTAAAAATCAATAAAACTTGGGACTTACAGAATTGAAGAGAAATACCAGATGGTCATGCAAAGATACAGGAAAATTGATAAAATAAACATCATTTTAGCAAATTAAGCAACTCATTATAGCAAACTAAGATTAGAAAGAGCTAATCTGAATTAAATGGTACCATCTGATAAAGGATTCTATAAAAACTAAGCACCAATAGAAACCTTAATTAATGGTGAAAGAGAACATTCTCTGTGAAAATGACGATTAGATAAAGATAGTAGTTGCTCTCATTGTTTTTGTTCAACACTGTATGGAAAATCTTGAGTTCTTAAGCCAAAGTATATATGCATACTGTTTTGTGTTCTTTTATGTGATGGTCAGTCACGTGTGGCCACAAGAGGGGACACAGGAGAGATTCAAGAAGACAAAGTTTATTATACTCACAGATCCTAGAAACAGGAGTTAAGATATTCCAGGTAGGGTCACATGGGAAAGCACCAGCTTCAGTCAGGGGACAGCAGGGCAGGAGCAAGGCGAGTTTCTAGGCTATGACCTTTATTTGAAGTTTCTATGGGAAAGGACATGCAGGGTAGGTAAACACTTTTGGGCTGGCTAGTTTGAATACTTTTGACAGGCTCAAAAGCCCTGATAGTTTGGCAGCTGGTCCTGGATTGTTTAAGGCAGAACCATATTGCCTCCAGGGCTCTCTCAGGGAGAGGGAGGGAGAGAGAGAGAGGTATTGCTCTGGATTGGCTAGTTTGCATATCAAAGGCGTGCTCCTGGTTTAGAATTTTGCCCTCTCAAAGAACTGAATAGCTCCTGAAGGGGCAGTCTCATTCCAGCCAGAAAAATTAAGATGTCAAAATATGTACAGAAAATAAAAATTATAAATAAGACACATCAATATGTACAAGTGTATAACTACATAGAAAAAATATATATAGGGAAGTAAAAAGGCAAAACTCATTTGCAAATAATACGTTTTTGTATGTAGAAAGTCCAAAGGAATCTACAGAAAACTATTAAGAATTCAACAAGTTCATTATTCAAAAAATTGTATCTTACAAACTGACACACACACAAATAAGACTTAAAATAATGCTATGTAAAATAGCATAAACATTTAATTTCTAGAAATATAACAAATCCTGTGCTAGACTTCTAGAGAAAACAAAACAAATTACTGAGAAATAATCAAGATGATCTAAGAGTAACAGAAGTATTCCATTTGTATGGATTAGGAAATCCAATATTTTACAGATGTTAAGTATCCTTCATTTATAGGCCCTCTGAAATAGCAGACAAAACCTAGATCTTTTACTGTGTTATGAGGTGACATTTAATAGGATGAACTTAAAATATATATGACAAGGCAAAGTGCGAAGAATAGCCAAAGCATTGTTTTTCCCCTTTTAAGTTTTTATTTAAATTCCTGTTAACATACAGTGTAATACTAGTTTCAGGTGTACAATATAGTGATTCAACACTCCCATAGATCACCCAATGCTTATCCCAAGTGTACTCTTTCTTTTCTAATGTAGGGCTTGAACTCATGACCCTGAGATCAAGACCTAAGAGTCAGATGCTTGGGCGCCTGGGTGGCTCAGTGGGTTAAAGCCTCTGCTTTCGGCTCAGGTCATGATCTCAGCGTCCTGGGATGGAGGCCTGCATCGGGCTCTCTGCTCAGCAGGGAGCCTGCTTCCTCCTCTCCCTGTCTCTCTGCCTGTCTCTCTGCCTAGTAACTTGTAATCTCTCTCCCTCTGTGTCAAATAAATAAATAAAATCTTAAAAAAATAGTCAGATGCTTCACTGACTCAGCCACCTAGGTGCCCCACGACAAGTGTCATTCCCTTATTCCCATCCCCTATTTAACCCATCCCCTTACCCACTTCTCTTCTGGTAACCATTAGTTTGTACTTTACAGTTGAGAGTCTGTCTTGGTCTCTCTCTGTTCATTTGTTTTACATCTTAAATTCCACATACGTGTGAAATCATATGGTATTTGTATTTCTCTGACTGATTTCACTTAGCATATTACTCTCTAGTTCCATCTATGTCATTGCAAATGGCAAGATTTCATTCTTTTTTATGACTAAATAATATTCCACATATATATCTATATGGATATATAGTCACATCATCTGTATCCATCAGTCTGTGGACACTTAGGCTGTTTTCATAATTTAGCTATCATAGATAATGGTCCTATAAACATTGGGGAGCATGTATCCCTTTGAATTAGTATTTTTGTATTCTTTGGGTAAATACCTAGTTCTGTGATTGCTGGATTGTAGGGTTCTATTTCTAACTTTTTGGGGAACTTCTGTACTGTTTTCCGGAGTGGCTGCAGCACTTTGCATTACTACGAAGAGTACAAGAGGGTTCCCCTTTCTCTATATCCTCACCAACACCTCTTTCTTGTATTGTTGATTTTAGCCATTCTGACAGGTGTAAGGTGGTATTTCATTGTCATTTTGATATGCATTTCCCTGATAAGTGATACTGAGAATCTTTTCACGTGTCTGTGGTCTTCTGTATATCTTTGGAAAAATGTCTGTTCATGTGTTCTGCCAAAGCATTCTTGAAGAAGAAATAAGGTGGTTGAGCTTATACTACCAAAAAGTAAATCTTATTATAAACCTGCAGTAGTTGAGACAGTATGATAATTGCTCACAGGTAATTAAATTGACTAAAAAAAAAAAAAAAAAAACAACCTGGAGTGATATATCCATTGTAGACATTTGACACTAATTTATGACAAGGAAAATAGTAAGGAGTTTCGATGATGATTTTAGTTATATAATATCCCCGAACAAACAAAAAGAATCTGTATTATTTGGAAGTGTATAATTATTTGGTAAAAATATAAATAAAAGCAAGCAATTCGATGTTTTATAATGGCTGCTTTCCCAGGATGAAAGCGTTTATGAATGAGGAGGGGCATTAAGGAGGCTTTTTCATACAGAGAATAGTCCTTTTGTTCAGGATGATGGTTAAGTGTGGTAACTTTTTTAAAACCTCAATTTCTATATTAATGTTTCATGAAACATACATATTCACTGAATGAGTTATGAAGTTCACACACAAAACCAAAATGCAGGAGGCTCTAAGTTCAGAAACAACCATACTGTAATTTCAGCTCCTCTCCATTTTGCCTGTATGTCCTTAGACAATTGATTAATAACCCCAAATACTTAAGTATCTTATTCTATGAAATGGTGGTAACAACGTGTATTTGCATTGTTAGGAGGATCTAAGATGGATAACTACAGAGGGATGGTATAGGTAACAGCTATTGAGTGTTTGTGAGTGCCAGACTGTCCAAATACTTCACATGTCTTTTTTAATCGTCACATTTAGACTTTCAGATAGGTTATTACAGAATTTCCCTTTAATTATGACCCATTCATAGTGTAAATTCTGTGAGGGCTGAGATCCATCTGTCTTGTTTCCTATTAAGTGCAGTACCCGGATGGACATGTTTAAATTCTGACCTTAAGCTTAAGTTGGTTAAGCTTACAACCAGTGACAGACATGGGTCACCATAAAACTATCTGCCCAGGCTTACCATTTATTTGTCCAAGACAGAGCAATTATACTTTAATGGAAAGAAGAAGGATTCTCTAGGAATGGCATGAGATGAATGTAGTTTTAGTCTTACCACCTCATCAGTTCCTCTAAGGAGGAATACAGACTTTTGTTGTTGTTGGAATGAAATCCTAATTAGAGTAAGTGAGTTCTTGTAAAGCTTGAAAGTTAAACTTGTGTCCACATCTTGAGAAAGGGATTGAAAATGTTCTATAGGAAGCAAGGAAAATATTTGCTCTTTAAAAGGCTGAGAGAAGAAAAGGGAGAGAGGAAAGGGAGAGAGAGGAGAGAGAGAGGAAAGAGCAGAAGAGACTCTGCAACTTTGCAACACTTACTGAAGCTCACCAGATTCTTAGTGTGGGGACTATACATTTTTGCGGGAACTATTTAAAGAGCTATTCTGTGCACTCACTGCCAGGAGGCAAAAAAGCATGTGAATGTAGAATCATGAGACAGAGCCCACCCTGAGAAAGCCAAATTCCCCAAATCATGTCTCTCTTAGGGAAAGGGTTGGTGTGGTCTTCATGGTGGAATTAGGAGTCCGAACTAAGATCGTCAAGTTGCCCAAGTGACAGGGGAGCCCAGAGTCAAGACTGGGTTTTAAAAAAAATAGAAGCAAAGACTAGTTATGAGTTTACAGTGTGCTGGGATCATCCAAAGTCTTCATGGAGAAAGTGGGCAAGGATATCCCATTTTATGTGGAAAATGCTTAAAAATATTGAGCTCACTTACAAATGTAAACATCAAGGGCTTTCATCCTAAACCTAAAAATAAGCCTTCTGCAATCCTTATTTTCTCTGTAATAGGCCCTAGAAAGTGATAGAAGGAAGAATGCAGGATGCCAAACCCACCTCCCCCATTCTGCAGCACTAAGACTTTCCTTGGAGGTCACACACAACACTTAGCTTGGAGCTCCCAGGATTATTGATGGCAGCAGCCTGCAGAATAAAAATTCCATAGGTAGGCAGTAAATATTTGAAAAGACCTTTCAGTTTGGGGAATGGTTTATATTGTTGCTTAAAAATGTAGTTTGAGAGCCATGGGAGCCTACGATTGGGTGCGGCATGTTTTACAAATGATACCCATTTATCCTGAGCGAGAAACATTCCACCCTGTAAATGTCAGTTTCACAGTGACCAGATATGATGAATGAGTCCTCTGGCTCCTATTAATATGGAGGTCACACATTTAGAAAAAAATTAGAGACCATTGCAAAATTAATCCTCCCTCTCAGTGTGGCAAAAATGATAGGAAAGGAAATGGGGAGAGCAAGTTTGCAAAAATATGAAACATCAAGTTTCTTTCTGAACGTCTCTCTGAGCCTCCAACTTCATAAAGGAATTATCTTAATCACATTGGAAAAAAACTGAGAGGGCTTGAAATACGATCTCAGATGGAAACTCCGACACAGGGAAGTATAGCATAAATTTCTAGGCACTCAAGCTTGGGATATTGCAGGCATGATTCCATAGCTCAACCCCTGAAAGGAATAATAATTACTATTTGGCTATTTGTCAAGGTGAGGGTTCCACTGGAGGGAACGTCTTATTCAATTTGGGAGCTGAAATTACACAACTGGTGAGATATTAAATAACAGCACAAAGCTGAAAAGAGAAAGAAGGCAAGCGAGTAGCTGAATTGTAAGTGAGGAATAAGTAGTTATAAAGTGTGAGGAGGGCCTGAAGGAGAGCGTGGTTGGTTTCTCCGATGCTAATTTGGGGCCTAGTCTGATTATATTCAAATTTACATGATTTTTGGTAATTCATTTATGTGTCTGTTAATGACAAATGATGTCACTTTGCAATTAGCAGGTGTGGTAAATTGATTAATCAACCAAGAGATATTTATTAAAAGTCTAATATATTTAGTCAGTGCCAAGTGTTGTAGAGGATACAAGTATAAATTACAGTACTTGTAATTTACTTGAATAAGACCATATACACAAAATCTAGCAATATAAGACAAGATGGCATATCACAAATGTTAATATATATGCCAAAGAATTTCACAGAGAGGAAACCGTCTACCCTTCTAGGGAGGAATTACTATAAGTGCAGTGAGGATGGGACACAGATATTTGCTGATATTTGCATTTTGAGGATCAATTTGTGTTTCTTGTGTGAACATACGTTCAACAAATATGCATAATATGTCAACATATACATATCAACAAATGTGCATAACATTTTAAGAAGGGTATTAGGTATTAAACACCTAAAGCAAGTTGATTTGCTACTGTTTCATTTTTATTTCAAGTTAGGCAAAACATATTCCATCGCTTGATTTGAATGAATGAGTCAGGAATATTGACTTCTGCCTTTAGACAAGAATCCTTCTATTCCCTGGAGAAAAATTGCTCTTGCGTATCATGGCATGTTCCTTGGTGCCCTGGCTTTAAATACAGCCCTGCAGTAAACTAAAAAAATGGACAATTTGCAGGAAATATATGTTAAATATTAGATTTTTTTCTTTGAAAATTGGTGTGTGAATGTTGGGGGTTACTGTTTAATCTCTGGTGTACTTAAAGACAAGACTGGTTTACATATGAATTATGACAAAAATATTTAGTAGGCATCACTGTGTTTTATGAAGGAAGCCCCTGAAGCCCCTGATAGGGGTTAGAGCAAGGACAGGCACTTTTTCTTGATAAAGGTATTAAGGTATCCATTATAACCTCCTGACCATCAAATTACTCTCTGTTTGTCATACTGTTTTAAATTTACATGGTACCAGGGCCTTAAATGTCAGGATTCCTGTTATAACTTAGACTCTAGTGTCTTTAATTAATGCTTCATGTTCCTGTTATGGTTATTTAGAATTTGCTGAAATCCCTAGAGCCATAAATTTCTTTTACAGGTCTTTGCGGTATGAACTTTAACAAAACAGCTATAAAGGGGTAATAGGCAAGGGCAGTATATCACAGAGTTGCAGTGGCAAGATGGGAGGAAGGAAGGAATATTTTGCAAACAGATTAAAAGATTTTGTTTTTGTCGAGGGGTTTGAGACTGGAACAAATTGGACATAAAACTTAGGCAAGAAAGCCTGAGTTCCTTTAATGTTTTGTGTAGGTGTAAGTTGCCACTTTTCACAAGATAGACAATTTCATTTAAATCTTGTTAAGCTCAAATCGGTTTAATTCAAATGAACACATTTTCTTTGAATGCCTACTGTGTGTCTAGTATTTGTCTTGCTGCTATGGGAATTACACAGAAAGGAAAAGTCAAGCTCCCATCTCATTAATCTTCAAAAACTAGTTTTGGAGGCAAGGTTAGCATATATGAAGCAATTACAGACCATTACCAGACAGAACATAAATCTGCCAAAGTGCAGAGAGTAGTCTGTGAATTTTGAGTGCTGCTGCATCTCACGGGAAAAGATCAGTAGGAACTAGAATTATCATGGGATCCACCATAAAGTAGGAAACATGAAGTGTTCCTTGTAAAATGGATGGCCATCGGAATGTGGAGACACAGGGGAAGGCCATTCCAGAGGAGAGAATAGAACAAAGAGATTCACAGCAGCAAAATAAAAAAAGACTGCTTTGAATAGTGAATAAGAACATGCTTTTAGATTTGGAAAGATGTAGTTTTGAATTACTATATTATCTTGTTTAAGGAAGAGAAGACTAGCTAGAAAGAAATGTGTTTGAGATGTGAAGCATGTGTATTTTAGGTATTTCAGGAAAAGTTTAAAACAGTTGAAAAAGGAATTGAAACTTCCTCTGAGGGATATTGTAAATGTAAGTTGCTTATGGAAGGTTGGACAACAGATCGATATGCTCAAGTATTTTTTTAATTGCAGGACCAGTTTTCTTTAAACTTCTGATAGCCCTCCATTACCCAGAAGAATGAGAAAGATGAAAAAGAGAGGGGAAGGAGGAGGGAATGGGAATCCATGTTTATTCTGAACACCAAAAACCTGCAGTAAAGGTAAGAAGAAAGATAAAAATACTTTAAATTATTTCCTAAGATAGAAGCACAGAGCTTCGCTGGTCATCAGCCTTGATTATTTTCTGTCTAGGAATGTTAACGACAATGGTAGTAAAGAGACCAGCTATGACAAAGGATATTCAGCATATCAAATATTTTAGAGATCACTGCTTCCATGTTCCATAATAAACGCCAATTATCTGGTGCATTACAACTGATTCTTGAGTGAGCTATACTATATAGTCTTGTAGGTATGATAGTGAAGTTGAATTTATTCATTCTGTAGTATTTGTTAAATGTTAATGTCATTTAAGTCAGGGCATGCTATGTTGTACTACAGAACAACTAGCCAGAAAACCATACTGCCTTAAAACACCGCATATTTCCCCAAGCTACATGCCCATTCTAGGTCACAAGAGTTCTGTTCGAGTGGCCCTCATTCAGGAAATAACACTGACTGAGACTCTCCATTCTGGAATGACTTTGGTTTCTGTGGCAGAGAAAGGAGACATGGCAGAGGGCACACAGTCCCTTAAATGGTTTTTTTTCCTTAAAGTGGCAATTCAGTTTTAGTCAGATGACCATGCCTAACTTGAAGCTTGATGGTAGTTGTGGTGGTATATGTGTTTGGGGGAGTGAGGGGAGTGCAACACTACATGGGGTAGAGGAAGAAAGTGCTGGAAATATAAACGCTGAGTCTACCACTTAGTGCTGAGACATCGTTAAAAGAAGGTACACAAAAGCCTCTGACCTGCTAGTGCTCCCATATTTATGGGGTGTTTCATTGTAAAAAAAAAAAAAATACATACAATATCAGATAGTGGTAAATGAACATAAAGAAAAACAATTAGGAAAATAAACAGTAGAACAATGGGGAATGGTAATAATGACTTTACGGTAGTTGAGAACTCTCTGTGGCGTTGAAGAGAGGCCTGATCACTAAATGATTAAGAGAGCTATGCAAAAGTTTTACCAAAATAGCACTTTAGGTATGCGAAATATTGAGGAAGAAATCCCGAATTAGGAATGAGATGACAGAAGGCTTTGTAATGCAAATATATTTTGTTTTTATTGTATTTGCACAATTTGCATCTGGAAATGTTGAGATCTGATTTACATTTTGAGGGGCACATTTGACTGTTGTATGGTATAATCGGGTTATCAGAAAAGAACAAACAGAAAACAGGAGTCCAGCAATAAAAGACAGGATATGGAACTAGGCTTTGGAAGAGTCAGTAGTGAGAAGAGATGGATTAGAGATACAGGGTTTGCAAGTTGCATTTATTTCCTGAGTTCCTGAGTGAAAAGAATGAATTCTTTTTACTCTCAGGTCCTGGATATGAACTACTGGCTAGAAGATAGTCTAATTTACTAAGAAGGATAGAACTAAAGAAGAACTATATTTAGAAACTATGTTTAGATCATATGATGGTAGATTGTCAGTTTATGAGTTTTATTTTGGACATATTGAACTGTGAGAATTGTTTGACATCCAAGTGGACTTTGGGAAATAACAATTTGAAGTTGAAGAAAAAAATGCTAAAGGTGAACATTAGAACCTAGAATCATAGATATATTCTTCGAAAGCATAAATCTGAATGAAAATAATCTAAGAATAGAGTCAAGGAGAGGGACAACTTCTGCTTCCAGTAATGATGTACTAGGGAAAAGCATCATCCAGGCAGGATACAAAGAAATCAAATAGTAAGGTGGTGAATTTAAAATCAAATGCAGTGGTTCTCAGCTGGGAACAGTTTTGCCCTCAAGGGTACATCTGACAGTGTTTGCAACCATTTTTCATTGTCACAGCTGAGGGGTATGTGCCACTGGCATCTAGTGATCTAATGAATAGAGGCCAAGTATGGTGATAAACATCTTAAAATATGCATTAAGAGTCCCCCACAAAAATAATAATATCACCCAATATGTCAGTAGTACTGAGTTTGAGAAACTTTGCCCTATAGATAATGTCATTTCTCTCTGGCTGATCTCAAGATTATTTTTTTCTTGTCTCTAGTTTTCAGAAGTTTGATTCTACTTTGTCTAAGCATGTATTTAAGTTTGTCTTATCCAGTATTCACTCAGCTTCTTAAATTTGTATAGTTATATACTTCACCAAATTTGGAAAGCTTTAGTCATTAGTTCAAATACTTTTTCAGTACTACATTTTTTCCCTTCGATGATATGAATGTTATGAACTTTTTCAATTATAGCAAAAAATCTGAGACTTGTTAAAAAAATTTTCTATTGCGCAAATTGGATAATCTCTATTGATCTATGTTTCACTTTGTAGATTCCTTTAATCTGTTGTCTCTGTTCTACAATTTAGCCTATCCAATGAGATTTTTGGCATTTATATTTTTTAGTTCTAGAATTTTTATTTAGTACTTTTTACATCCTGTTATTTTCGAGACTTCCTATTTTTTTCCCAAGAGTCTTTATCATTACTTGTTAGAATATTTTTATGAAAGCTGTGTAAATATTCTTGTCTATGAGTGTCATCTGAATGTTATTGGCTGACTGTTGTTTTCCTGTTGGAGTTGAGATTGTCCTGATTCTTGGTATGACAAGTAACTTTACACAGTATGCTCAGTGTTTTGAGTATTGTAAGACTCTGGTTCAAATTAACTCTTGTATTTTAGCAGATACTCAACTTGTTTAGGTTCACAGTTTACATCTTAGATCACTTTAATGGGTTATGAGTCAAATTAAAACTTAGTATATAGCAATATTAATAATTACAGATATAATAGACAAAATCAGTAAAATGTTGATCTTTCAAAACAATAAAATGAAAAATCCCTTAGTATATCTGATCAAGAAAAGGAAGACAACACAGAACAGATTACCACCAGCATGCAGATGAAAAAAGGAGACCTGATTGCAGATCCTTCAGATATTAGAAAGGTAATAGGATGTTACGAACAACAGTATATTTGAAAATTTAGATGAAATTTCCTGGAAAAAATGAAAAACAGAGGTGGACGTTTGTATAACTATTGAAGAAATAACATATATAATTAAAACTGTCTTACAAAGAAAACCCCACATTTAAATGGCTTCACCAGTAAATTTAGCTGAACACATACAGAAGAAATAACCATTCTTACATGAATTATTCTAGACAATTGAAAAAAGAAAATGATCATTAACTTAGCTGTTTCTAATAACCTAGATTCCAAAATCTGACAATGGTATTTTTCTTTGAAAAAATTAATTACTGGGCAATTCGCCTCAAATATTTTAAAAATTCTTAAATATTAACATCATGAATTGACACCGTATATAAAGTTTAAACCAATATATCTGAGTTTGCTTTTAGAATATGAGATTAATTTGAAATTCAGTAGCCAAATTACTAGTTGTAGTTCACATTAACAGTTAAAGGGGAAGATTCATAGACCTCAAAATATTCAGAAATTACATTTGATAAAATTCAACATCATTTAGTAGTAAGATTCTTAGCAAATTAGGAATAGAAGGGCTCCTCCTTGTTCTGACTTTAAAAAAAAAAATCTAATAATCATACAATACACACATCTCGTGATGAAATGTTGAAAACATCTGGAAGTAGAAAGGACTTTAATTCAATGTTTTGCTTGTGATCCTAACTACTGACACAATACATTGAAGTAAAAATAAATGTAACTTGAAATGAATGAAACTTTCAGATTTTTAAATGATATAACCCATCTAAAAAGTATACAAAGAATTAATAATTTTAATTGTTATAATTTATAAAATTGCAATATATTAAATACTTTTAACTGATGCAAGTTCAGCAAGGTAGCCAGATAGAAGGTGTGGTAGGCAAAGTTTTAATGATACATTTCTAAGCTTCTTGTGTTCTGACTATTCAGGCTTCTATTCTGAAGGAATTTTGTAGATGGCGTTAAAGTTATTAATCAGTTAACCTTAAGATAGAGTGGTTATCCTGTGTTAATCTGGTTATCAGTGTAATCACATGAGCCTTTAAAAGAATAGGAAGGTGGGAAAGTAAGTCAGAGATGCAATAGAGAGGGAGACAGATGAGGCAGAATGAAAGGGAAGCCATAAACCTTTGAAGCACGAAGAAGGGCTTGACCTTCCATTGTTGGCTTTCAAAATTAAGGAATGAGCTCATGAGCAAGCAGTGTGGGTGTCCTGTAGAAGTGGAGAATAATCCCTGGATGAAAGCCAATAAGGAAGTGGGGGGTGTTGATCTGTAGCTCTATAGAATTGAATTCTGTCAACCACTTGAATGAATTTGGGAGATAAATTTATCTTCCAAGTCTCTAGAAAGAGATCCCACTAAGCCCTGCTGTGCCCAGATTTGTGACTAAGTTGTGAGATCATGAATCTTTTCTTGAGTCTTTTGAGCCACTCGGTTTGTATAATTTGTTGCAGTAGTAATAGAAAATNTGTGGGTGTCCTGTAGAAGTGGAGAATAATCCCTGGATGAAAGCCAATAAGGAAGTGGGGGGTGTTGATCTGTAGCTCTATAGAATTGAATTCTGTCAACCACTTGAATGAATTTGGGAGATAAATTTATCTTCCAAGTCTCTAGAAAGAGATCCCACTAAGCCCTGCTGTGCCCAGATTTGTGACTAAGTTGTGAGATCATGAATCTTTTCTTGAGTCTTTGAGCCACTCGGTTTGTATAATTTGTTGCAGTAGTAATAGAAAATGAATGGATAGGTTAAATATCTAAAAATAAACTTCCTTTCTATATATCAACAACAAATAGAGAAATTTAAAAATATTTACAGTGGGGTGCCTGGGTAACTATCAGTTATGAAGTCTTATTACAAAAGTTACAGTAACTAAAAGACTGTGTCCCTTTGGAACAAAAATACACAAGCAAACCAATAGAACAAAATTGCAAGTCTAGAAACTGACCTGTGCATATAAGAGTACTTAATTTACAAAATTGACATTGCAAAATAGTGGGAAAATACTGCCTGTCAGTATATAGTGGTTGGTACCAGTAGACATCTGTAATGAAAAACAATTCAAACTTGATCCCTATCAAATTTGTGTGGTAATACAAATGAAAATCAATTTCAGATCAAAGTCCCAAATATTAAAGGCAAGGCAGTATAGTTTCTGGAGATTAATATCGGCAGATATCTTTATGACCTAAGGACAGGAATAAAGGGGCAAAACTTTCGAACAAGCACTTCACAAAAGAAATATCCAAATGGCAGGCTGGTGAAAATTATACAACCTTCTTACTGCAAATTAAAGCTACAGTGAAACACCGCTCTGCATCCATCTGAAAGGCTAAAATTACCACTAACGGTGATAGTAAGAGTGTGTTGGGATGTGATTAGAACTCTCCTAGGTTGCTGGTGGAGAGGGAAACTAGTACATTTTAGAATTAGAATTCCGTTTGGCATTATCTAATGACCCAGCACTTCCACACATCTGTATGCAAATAGGTATGTACAAGAATGCTTATAGCCCATATTTATAATACCCTTAGACNCTTCCACACATCTGTATGCAAATAGGTATGTACAAGAATGCTTATAGCCCATATTTATAATATCCTTAGACACAGATTGCTTATAGTTTATCAGCAGTAGAATGGGTAACTAAATGTTGTTAGTAATAAAAATAAATACTACAGAGCAGTGAGAATAAACTACAACTGTGTATACACATGCACACACACCAAACCAGACGGTTCTCATGAACATCATATTGACCGAAAGAAGCCAGAGAAAAAATTATGTATTTATTAATGATTATATAATTTAAAAATGTATTTTTTAGGGGTGTCTGGGTGGCTCATTTAAGTGTCTGACTTCGGCTCAGGTTATGATCTTGGGGTCCTGGGATCGAACCCAGAGTCGTCTTGTCCCCCTCCTCCTTCCTTTGTCCCTCCCTCCTGCCTCTACCCCTGCTCGTGCTCTTTGTCTCTCTCTCAAATAAATAAAATCTTAAAGTATTTTTTAAATAAGGAAAGTACTGCACTTAAAGTTCATAGAAAAGAGTTGAATTAGGAGAGGTTATTAGAGTGGCTTGTGAGGTCTAGTAGTTTTCCATTTCTTGGCCTGGGTTGGGGGGTGATTTCATAATCATTCATGCATATATACTTGTTCTTCTGCATTTTTCCATTACCTGTTTTATTCTTTAAATGTATTGGGAGAAATGGAAAGGGTAGGACAATAAAGAGGAAGAACATATTTAGGACAGAGAGTACATCTGGATTCAAGCAAAAGAGGGGATCCAGCAAAAGAAGTATAGGTGAAGAGGTGAATAAATGGAATGGTCAATGACATCAAATCTGGAGAAGAATGTATTTCAGGAAAGAAAGAGTTTGGCTCTGTCAGATGGAAAGGAAAATTAACTTTTGGATTTGCCAAATTAAAATCCTTTTCAGGAAGCTGTAGGATTAGACCCTGATTAGATAGAATTGAGGGAAGTAAAGGTGAGAAATTAGACATTGAGAATAAACCACCCTTTTGAACAGTTTTACTACTAAAGTGGTTGGGTAATAAACAGGGTTGCAATCAGATGGTAGAGTAAGCAAGATTTTGTGTATATAAAATGAGGATTAAGGAATGTTTATATGCTGATAATAATCATCTAATAGAATGAAACAAATACTGATTTTAGAGAAGCGTTCTGGAACATGTGAAAGAGGGTATGGGATGGAGAGTACACATAAGGAGTTGTCCTTAGATCGAAGAGAGGTAAATCTTCCATTACAGAAAGGCAGATTATGAGGATCTAGATTCAAATATGGGACATATTTTCTAGTGAGACAATTCTCAACTACCATCTATATTCTGAATGAAATATGAGATGAGGTCAGCAATTGAGCTAGAGGAAGGAAGATCAAGGGTCTGAAGAGAAAGAAACTAGTATGAAATAATCACTTTGTAATGTGAGCAAATGCATGTTCTTGGAGATTTATTAGGATTGTCTTGACTGTATTGAATAGCCATTTGAGATTTGTGGCCATCCTGGAGTCTATTTGATTAACGAATCTAAGAAATTGTTCAAGGACTACAAACATGGAAAATTAATGGTGAATGACTGAGATTATTAATTGTGGTTTTAAATGCTTGAATAAAATGAATATATGGAAATTATTTAATTACTATTCAGTTGCTATGTTTTATGTGGGCCAATAGAGCCCTAAGTGAAATTTCAGTCTGAATTACCTGTTTTTAGCCTCAAGATTATGGTAAGGACATATTAATAACTTATCCATCTGTATATTCACTGAAGTATTTATTGAATTACTATATGCTAGTCATGGGGGAAGATACACTAGTGAATAAAAATAGATACCATTTTCACTGGCCTACTGAATCATCTATTTTAGAGAAACTAAATGTTAATTTATAGACTCAATTTTACTGTGACAATTTATAAAATTACTCTCAAGTACTGTCTTTGCAAATTAGTTTTTTTTTTGCTTATAGCTCAGCTTTTTTAAAAAAAATTTTATTAACATATAATGTATTATTTGCCCCAGGGATACAGGTCTGTGAATCATCAGGCTTACACATTTCACAGCATTCACCATAGCACAAACCCTCTCCATTGTCCATCACCCAGCCACCCTATCCCTACCCTCTCACCCCCCAGTAACTCTCAGCTTGTTTCATGAAATTAAGAGTCTCTTATGGTTTGTTCCCTTCCTGATTGCAAATTAGATTAAGATGAAAACTATATTTTTATGATTTTTCTTCCTGAGTAACTATATTTTGCTGTAGAATTAAAAAAATAAAGGGCAAGGGGTCATGAGTAATTATTTTAGAAATAAGGAATGTGGAAATCATAAAGGATAAAGGAGTAAAACAGTTTGCACACTGTACCAACTGGCAGAATAGATTTTGAGAAGAAAAGGACTAAATCCATTTTTTAGGTTTCAGTTTATATTTCTGTATGCATGAAGAAGCAGACCTCTTCATTATTCTAAATACAAGATCAGTTGGAATTTCAAAAAATGTCTTGGGAAAGCAGACTGTTTAGAATCAAACATCCTAATATTGAATTTAGTTTATAGGAAATATGTTCAACTTCAATAAAGAAAATAAAGGGGGAAAACGATGATTTATGAAAACTGGAAAATATTGGAAGAAAAGTATTTGACTGAAAAACCATCCTTTTTTATGACAAAATATGGGATTTCATTTTGACAGCTATGTCAATCACAATGAAAAATTTCTAAATTATTGAGAAAAGTGTAGGTAACAATGGTCAATTCATTTTCCTGCATTATGATCAATGGGTGTTGTAAGTTTAGTAGTAAGGAGGCTCGATTATACATCTAGGAAACTGGATTAGAATCTTAGTTTAATCTAGTAAATTGGCAAATTTAACAAAGTTAAGTGTGTTGGCTGTGTGTGTTCCCTGCTTTTAAGATAAATAGATACAACTGGTTAATATTATAAGTTCTGTGAGTCCTAAACTTTCAGTGAAAATTTATTGATCTTTCACATGGTGAATACTGAACTTATTTTGGGGTAAGACAAAATGAAAGTAGGCCTTGTATGCAATTTGTTAGCAACATAGTGGGGAAGGATTGCATTTTATCTCAACATTGAGTGAGGAAAACGGAAAGGTTAAGGAAAGGAGAAATAAACAACCTAGAATTCTTGAAAGTGACAGAAGTTAAAGGGTTAACTATGTTCTGGTCACTTAAGGGGATGAGCTAGGCATTGATACGACCAAGAGTATACTTGGGTGACTGGAAATTGGAGTAAGTTGTTTATTTTTTTAAGTTTTCTAAATATTAACAGGTATTTTTAGGGAAAACTCTAAACATCTATTCCAAAATAGAGATCCTGATATATTATACACTTAATTTATCACCCCACCTCAATAGTCAAAACCTGGCCAATTTTCATTTATCTAGACCCTTACACAAGTTTTAGAACTGTTTTTATTGATAAACATTCAATGTGGGAAATACTAAATATGTTAAGAATATGCTTCATCAGCATGCCACTTTATATGCTATTTAGCATTTATACTATTCCAAAAACATAGACATGACTACTACTACTATATTATAGTGAAGAAGTTATAAAAGATTATGTGCCACTTCAGATCCTCTTAGGTTTATAGTCTGGTTCCAAGCTGAGTTTGGGCTCCAACACAGGTGCCACTTGGTAATCTTTTACCTCATGCCCAGGTCTCAGATACTTTATCTCACTCTAGAAATAAAATGCATGGATTTAATAAACCATAGTTGACTACAAGTTCAACATTTCCTATAGTATAGTTTCTGTTCTTAAAGCTGTTACTCCCATAATTTCTTGTTTCTTTCAAGGTTCAGAAAGGATAATATTTGTAAGTTGATGCTATACAGTCTGGGTTCTCTCATAGGAGAGTTCCAGGATTTGAATTAGAAATGTTATAGAAGGGGATTAAGCATTTCATAAATTCCAGGTAGAATAACTAATTAATACACATCTATAGTAGGTCCCGGGGTAGAAAGAAGAATATAGTCTTGTGTGTAAGAAGAAATTTTAAGAGGACAAGTGTGACTCTAGGAATTTTAGGTAAAAGCGAACAGTAAGGCAGAAGGCCAGGACAAAGTGAGATCATACATTTTTTTTTTGTAGACTAGATGAACATTGGCTTTATTCTCTGAAGGGTCTCAATTTTCTGTTATATAAACAAGAGACCACCCTGAACATGCTTAGTCTCGTCTCATCTTGGAAGCTAAGCAGGGTTGGGCCTGGTTAGTACTTGCATGGGAGCAATATGACTCTAAATGCATAAGTAAATACATGCAATAATGTAGAATAGATTGGAGCTACCAAGACAGAACACCCCAAAATCACTTATCCTGTTATAATGGTCTAGATGACAGATGATTGAGTTTGGGGGGGGGGGAAGAGTAGCAATAGAAAAAAACGACTGATTTGAGAAGTATTTAGGAATAGATCTTAATAGAATTAAGGTGAGACTCTAGTATGGATGGGCATCAGTAGTGATAGTAGACAAAATTTCCAGTAATGACTCTGAGATTTTTTGCCTTTTGAAGAGTAATGGCATTTTCTGAGATGGGGAAGGATTGGCAAAAGTTCCAGGATGGGTATTGGCAAAAATAGAAGAATTTTACTACTTTAGGACATGTTAAATTTGTGACTAACTTGAGATATTCACGTAATGATGACAGGTTGACATTTGGTTATTTAAGTCTGAGGCAAGAAATGATTTTCAGAGTTCTCTGTATACTTACAATACTTGAATATATGGAAATTGGTTGGGTTCTCTAAGATGATATGAGAGAGAGGTACAGGGTGGTTGGATTGTTTAGATTATCTAAGAAAAGATGACTCTACTTTGTGGAATCCTGATTGAAAGAATAGTGATTGACGAAGGATTTTCATAAAGAATAGTAAGAAAGAGGAATCCAAAAACTGTGGCTCATCAGAGTGTTCTCCAACGGAGAGAATATCCAGCACTGCTGAGCCAAAGGTTTAGAAAGATAAGGGCCAAAAATGCCTCTTGGAATCTTGGCGATTGATATTTGAGTAGAGTGGTAGGAGTCAGACTGAAAAGGGTTGGTGTAGTGGGTGTAAATGATTGGAGATACTGTTATAGACAGGAATTTCAAGGAAATATGTATTCTTTTCAAGGTGTGAGGCATTATAGCTTATTTGTTCTGCAGAAATTATCCATCAGACAGAGTTAAAGATGCTATAGTGGGAATAACTGAAGGAACACATGATTTGAGAAAGGAAGGTCTGTGTTTAGAGAAACCGATCTCTGATGAGAGCAGAGTCACTTTCTCTGTTATAAAAAAGAGGAAGAAGGAGAAATTGGTTATGGATGGTGGTGGCAGGATGATCATGTCTTCTATTTTGTCAGTAGGGCCCTTCACACATGATCCAGCTTGTTCAGGTTGGAGAAAGGAAGATAACAAAAGCATTCTTGATGATAGAACAAATTTAGAAAATATAGTAGTATAGGATTGCTATATACAGTTATGTGCCCATTTGAAGTTGGTTGTAATGAATTATTAGAATGATACCCTTATGCCTAACTGAGCCACAGTCCGAAATAGTGCTCCATTGAGCATGTGTGCAGAGACCAAAAAAAGGAAGGTGGTTGATTTTATGATTGTGGTTTTGTTTGGTAAGTACAGTAAATGGAGATCAGGTCACTGAAGTTAATTGTATGTATTAACTATGGATTATGGGAATAATCATCAAAGAGATTAAAAGCAGGGNCTTATGCCTAACTGAGCCACAGTCCGAAATAGTGCTCCATTGAGCATGTGTGCAGAGACCAAAAAAAGGAAGGTGGTTGATTTTATGATTGTGGTTTTGTTTGGTAAGTACAGTAAATGGAGATCAGGTCACTGAAGTTAATTGTATGTATTAACTATGGATTATGGGAATAATCATCAAAGAGATTAAAAGCAGGGTGATGGAAAGGCAATAGATACACAGAAAGGAGTGAAAAGGAGCTTTTAATAAGTTAAGGAAGGTTCCAGAGCAGATCCTTGATCTAGTGAGTTGGAAGGATAAGAAGTCATTATAGAAGAGTAGGAGGTTGGGCTCCTGAATTTACAGTGTATTTTTGGTGCTGATAGTTTGGCCTGTGGCTATGGGAGTAGGTAAATAAAATGGAATGGAGGAAAGGTTGAATGAAAAAGAGATCAAAGAGGTGAGACTCTAGATATTGGATCCAAATCGAGGTTGAATATACGAAGCATGATGACTAGTGTGCGTGAAGAGGAAAGTGGCAAGATTTGTCTAAATGACGGAGATCCTTCTCGACTATGAGATCTGACATTCTAACTTTCTATTTTAATTATATTATTTATATACTTTATTTTCTCAGAATTGCTTTTTCACAAAAAGTATCTCATGACTAAAATCTTCCTGAAGATCATGACTAACAGCTTCACACTTTTCCCCTAAAACTCAAGATTTTTTCCCTTAAATTTATATGAAGTTACAGAGCCATCATGAAAATGAATTGTATCTGAATATTAAATACTTTGATATCCTACATGGTATATGCAAATAGGAGGCTTTATATTTAAAATTTTTCTGTTGAAATTGTCATATTTTGGGGGAAAATGTGGATCATGTCCTATATACTCAGATTAGGAAATATGTACGTACTAGTTTTGTGTTTCTCAATCTAAAGTGTCAAGGAAAAGAATGACCTGATTCATGTGCACAAGATTTAGCTCAAAGAAGAAGGAGCAAATGAAACTGACTTTTTTTTTACTTCAAATCTTACATTGTAATACAATATAGTGGATCCACCTGCTGCAGATGAAGTTATTAAAGTACTATTAGGTCAGTTTTTGTAGAGACGTGTATGTATCAAGTTCAGGGAAATCTAGGACAAGTAGTTTAAATGACTCACTGGAGTCTAGCTATTTCTCTATACGTATATGTATATTCATGTATGTCATGTATACATAAATGATAAAGGATAAGTAAATTAATTTCTGCAAGGTAGAATAAAATTAAAGGTATAACTGATAATTTTAATTTAAAGTTTTAATCCAGTCGCATATACACCAAACTTTATTTCAAAAGTTATTGTATCCAGTTATACTCACACTGTAAATGGAGCTCTCTGATGATCAGATAATTAAAAGCGATCTATTAAAAGATGTGAATGCAAATGTGAATACAAATATGTGGCAAAAATATGTGTAATTAGTTCTAAAAATTCCAAAGCCTAAAATAGCTGGGGATTGTGAATGTGCAAAGAACCACTAAAAGAACCATTAAAACATCTGTTTGTATGGAAGGAATGGGGTCAGATAGAATTGCTAATGATAAAGGTGAAGGGAAACTACTCCTCTGTTACATGGTTTCCTTTGATACGTCACACAGGTATGGTAATTATCCATGTTTTATTGGGTCTCCTGTCATCCTAGCAAAGGGTCTCTGACTCTCCACTGCTATTCCTCAGTACAGGTACCCCTTCTGTCCACCGGTGATAAACAGGATCACTTACATGTGCCTTCTTCCACCAAATCTACAAGGTGAGGCTGAGCTAGCATAGCTGATGAGCAGTACCCAGCTCTGTTTTATTCAACAGTATATATTCAGAGGTGGGCATGGTACCTGGAACAATACCACACTTTCAGTTTTTTTGGTATACGTAATATTCAATGTACATGTGAACAGAAAATGACAATGTAAATAACATTCTGGTGTAACCCAGCATTCAGGTCTGCTATGGCAGGGGCTTACTGCTAGCCAGTCACTGACAATCAGAATCAAAAGGCATTCATACAACAGTGATTTACTTTGGAGTCACTGGGGCAGGATTTTGTTTATTTATTTATTTTGCCTTCTCCTGGTTTAATGTGACTCTGACTTTTTTGGGGGGAAGGGTACTGATGTTGGTTGGCACCTTCGGGGATCTCATGTAGCCATTCCAATCCCATTCATCCATTGGTGGAAAAGGTACTTTCATCTCGAACCCTCTATGTCCTCTTTTCCTTTCCATGTCTTCTGAGTCCTATTACGCCAGAGAGGCAGAACCTGGGTGCCTATGGGGGCCAGGCATTCGAAGTGCAAGCAGAATCTTGAAAGGCTGTGGTGAACGAGAGATTCCATGCTCTATCTCAAGAAGCCCATGTCCTCAACTGCAGTTGGTTTGCGACTCTGGAAATGTTAATCCGGTGCTGCTAGGTCTTCTGCCTTTCTTTTTTTTTTTTTTTTTTTAAGATTTTATTTATTTATTTGACACAGAGAGAGAGATTACAAGTAGGCAGAGAGGCAGGCAGAGAGACAGGGAGAGGAGGAAGCAGGCTCCCTGCCGAGCAGAGAGCCCGATGCGGGCCTCGATCCCAGGACGCTGAGATCATGACCTGAGCCGAAAGCAGAGGCTTTAACCCACTGAGCCACCCAGGCACCCGGTCTTCTGCCTTTCAAGAATAGTTGAAATATCTCCCTGTTTTTTTTTTTTTATATATATTTGCAAATAAGTCCCCCAAATCAAAAACCATGCCTCATGGAGACCAAATAGGACACATCACCCATTGGAGACCTCCCTCTCATCCCTTTTGCTATCTCACCTCCAGTTTCCCACCTTTTCTTGTGTTGATTTAGAGTCTGTAAACTGCAGAGTTTCCTGAAAATGGAATACAGTTATTTTGAATGGGTGGCAGAAGGAAGGTCTTCACTGGGATCTGAGCTCTGCAGTGGTACCTGTGAAATACTTGGCCAAGTAGGAACAACAGTTGCCTCTCCCTTGTACTATATTTCTAAACTCATAATTTGTGGCCTGGCTTCTAGAGAAGGGAAGAGAAAAGGCCAATCCTGCTTCTCATATGCACAGAGGGCTTAGGACCCATGGATGGGACAGCCAGCATAGCCTAGGGAGGGAAAATGTTGATCAGGAGATGTGTTGCCTGCAGGCCAGTTAAATTCCTGACTGGGGTGTGTTCATGCAGGCAGAATACCCTTTGTGAAGGTTGCTGTTCAAGTTTGTTGTATGGGATGGGGCTTGAATTAGAACTAATGGATTTCTTAGATTCCTTCTCTGATTTTACAAAACAAAAGTATCTGTTCTTATAGCTCAAATTCTAGAATTTAAGTCACTTTCTAAATATGGAAGTTTTAATTTCCTGAACTCTAGGGATCTGAAATAATTTATTCTGTTTATAGATGGTATTTGAGCATGACTGTGGTGTAGAGAACACTAAACACGTAGTAGGTGACCAACAAACACTTGCAAAATCAAATTTGATTTATGTCTGCAGGTCTTAGCCTACCACGGTACACATATGGCTTTAATTTCTGTTGGAGTTGGAATATTTAAGAACAGATTAAAGTGCCACCTGCCAAAGTTCTGAAACCCAGGGAAAAACATATTTATGGAATAATTGGAAGAAGAGATGAGAAAGTAAGCACAGAGAATAAAGACCAGATTTTATTCCATCTATTTAAATTCAACATGTATTAATGAGCATCTAGTCAGCAGAGGTTCTGGGCTAGGTGGTATGGTTATGTGAAGTTTAAGCACAGTTCTGGCCTGAATAATTAAGTTGCCTATTATTTCTCCTTTGTCCTTGTGATCCTAGAAATGATAAATACAGTGCTCATAGGGCAAGCTCTGTATAAGGACATTGAAATCACTGGGTTCATACTTAACACAGTTAAGGCAAAAATAGTCATAGAAGCTGTCTTTCAGTGATACGGTGTTGCCATTAACGCTTTTCCCAGCTGGGAGTCGTAAAGTCTGTGGAACAAATGGAAGGGTCCAGGAGGACACCCAGGAGGCACTGAGAGCAGCCCCTTCCTAAAAAATGTCATCTTTAGGAAGGAAGGAAGGGAGAGCATTCCTGCCTACATATGAATAGGGACATTTCCTACAATGGTTTGCATTCAGAGGGAGAATTCTAATCCTAACTTTGGGCCCCAAGTGGTGTGGCAGTCTAAGTGGAGGGAAGGTCAGCCCTAGTGAGGATCCTTGTGCAGGCAACCCTAGCATCAGAGGAAGTTTTTAGTAATACTAGAGGTGTTGCTATGGGCACTGATGGATAGGAGCCAGATAGAGTGGAAGGAACATAATGAAAAATGCTGATTAGAAGCTCAGAGAAAGGACTGGAACATTTGTGCTCAACAATAAAATGTAACGCTCTGTTAATCTATTTCTTGGCTGTCCTTATTCTGTAGGTTTTTAAAATACACTTTTGTTCCTCATTTAGTTCCTTACACTATATTTCTTCCTTTTTCATCACTTTTCCTATTTTGACACTGACTTTAATTGTGAATAGATTCAGCTCTGCAAGAGCCTGAATATGAAATATAATGTCAGCATCAAGAGAATCAACGCTTTTTGCTCCATATGAAATCAAGAATGTTAGATATGGATCGCGCATATTAGAACCATCCCCAGCCAAGGCTCAGAAAAGGTTCACTGTCAAAGCTATGCAGAGTTCCCATGTTTCTGGGGTAGAGAAATGTCTCATGCCGTTAAATATACATGCCATGGATTTACATATGAATACATGTGTGTGTGTGTGTGTGTGTGTGTGTGTGTGTGTGTGTGTATGTACGGTTTATCCAATCTACTTATGTGGATTTGCCAAGAGGGAGATTAGACCTGAATGACTTTGTTAGCTAGTGATAGTCAGTGATATTCCAATTAGCTTATAAATAGGATTTCTCTATTTCTTCTCCCAAAATAAGAGAAATTAAAAAGTTATTTTTCCCAAGATTTCTTCATTTTCTTTTATCTGTAAACCTTGCTGTCTGTTACATCCTGTAATTCTCTTTCCCACCTTGTCACTTTACTTCCTCCTTATGTCACTTCTGCATAATGGGAAATCTTGAGGCTACATTCTATCTTCCCAACTCAGTTTAGAGATGTTAACTACTTTTTGATTTCAACTCTGTTTCCTACAAGATGGTTATATTTGATTTCCTGTATTTGTGCCCTTTGCTTTTCATAAAAAAATTTTTTTGACATCTTAAAACACTGTGTTGACATTAGCAGCTGTTGTGTTTACTTGGATACCTGGTTTATTTTCAAACCTTGCGATTTTAGGATATCTGGATTTTCAAATGTCCTCTCCATTCTTTCACACTAAAAAGTCTGCCTGTTGGCGTATTGTCATCAGTGTCAGTCTCACGGTGGGTGAACACCAGATCATGGAATGAAGCAGCACACTTTAGTTAGTGGGGGGTTCTGCAAACAGGGTCAACATGATGAGGAGAGAGACTGCTCTGCAAACTTTCCCAAAGGGCATCTGGGTTTTGCTATCTAGGCTTCAAAGAACAGCATGGAAGACTTAAACCTTGATGGCCCAGGACGTGAACCTACACCCCACCACCACCTAGCCTCTGAGGACATAAATGAGCCCAGGCAAGGAGTACACATGGCCAAACACTATGGGTGCCCCTGCTATCGGGTGGCACAGATTTAATCTCAAGGCACAGAGCTGCTGATTTGATTTAGGATAGCAGTTGTCAAGAGCAGAAGGAGCTGCTGGCACAAATGGTGGCCTTCCCGGCCAAGCATGCTTTCCAACTGTCCTGGATTTAGGAGGAAGGGGAAAAAGAGCCACAAGGGGGAGAGAAGGAGGGAGAGAATATGGTAGCAGACCTATTGAAGAGTTGGGCTATAGCTCACTCAGAGGAATTCCATTAAATGAACTCATCCGTCATCTTGCCTTTTATTGATGAGTGGCATTGCTTGGTGGCAAGTGACATAGCAGAACAAATAGCATCAGAGTCCTGGCTCCTGTTCTGCAGCACACACAGACGCGTGGGCCCCAAAACAATGAGTCATTACTTACTACATCCATTATTAACTCAGCTCAGCCTCATTAGGCTTAGAAATTGAGGAGAGAAAAAAATCAGAAGCTAAGTAACACCAAGTACCCACACATTTAGGGAGATAGGGGGTGGTGTAGGAAAGACAGTGAACAAGTGAAGGACAGTTAAAACCAGCAACTCAGCAATTGTGACATATTCAAATCCTGAGGGTCACGAATAGTTGATCATGTGTTTTCCTTTTTCTGACATGATTGTGTTGAGGACTACATTTTAAAGCAGCGGGGCTGAAGTTGAATATAGGAAGTATATCATTAGCGAACACCAGCCCTTCAAGATAGTTTATTAGGAGTGGTATAGTTCCTTTATTAATAGGTGCTTAACGGTTGCTCCATGCTGAAACGTGTGCATGATCATATCTTCTAAAAGGGCTCTGGAAGTAGCAGAGGTGACCTGCTCCTACTGTAAAGCAGTATGCCTACTAACTGTAAGAACAGGAACAAGAGATGGCAAGAACACAGGAATCTTCTTCCTGTTATTGTCCCTCCATCTACCTGTGCTTTCTGAAAGTTGGCTCCTGCATCCAAAGTAAACACATTTGCTGGAGTGTAAGTGCTCTACTACAGGCTTCAGATAATTAGAAGAGCAAATGCTACACAATGATGGAAATACTATAAAGAAAAATTAGAACAAGTTCCTTGGAAAAGATTATCTTCTTTTGGATGCATGTTTAGGACAACTTATGGAAGAATTTATTTTACTCATTACAGTGACTACAGATAAAGTTTCACATGACTCCACGTGAAACTAACTGATCAACTCTGCTAAATTTCCTGGTTAATTAAGTCAAAATATTGGCTATTTTTTTTTCTCCTCGAATATTAATAAAACGATTTTGCCCATGTGATCATGAGTTCCTGATTTTGCATGTATAATCAGTATGTCTCATAGGCTTTCAAATCTTTCTTGAATCCAAAATCTTTAAGATTTTAATCTTTTAAAACAGTATAAAAATAGATTTCTTGGGTATTTTCTCTCATTTGAGCTGATATAACACTTTGAGTCAGCTGAAACATAGTAATGCTTATTATGGATAATACATGTATACACACACTAGATTGTTCAAAGTGTGTTTACAGATTGGCAGTTGATAAATTACAATGCTACAAAGAGAAGGGGAAAAAAAGTTTTTCATGTTTAAGACAAAGTTTGAAGTTCTTCCTTTCGTGGAGTTGCTACTTTGCTACAGTAATATTCTGGACAGGAAATAAGGGCAAAAATGGCCATCAAAATTGGTTAAATATACAGGTAAACAAATGAATGCATGTCAGTGTTAACTTTCCTTTTGTGGCTTAATAGGTCTACATTTAACTATATATTTGGATAAATGTCTTTAGAATGTGGAGTACGCATTTGTCTGTTGGACATGGTTTGAATGAAGAATAAATTAGATATAAATAATATCTACTTTTTGGTTTTGTTCTTGAGCAACTTCTACTTTGCAGTTATTTTGTCATTTGGATTTCCACCACTTTTAGATGTAGGAAGGATATAGATCTATCAGTTTTATAGATCTGTAAATCTGCCTTGTATTAACTTTGCCCTCTGGAAGAACAGGATAAATCTATTCTACTAAACATACCTTAAAACTGTCCTAAGATAATTATTATGCCTCAACATTCTTCTGTTTTCTAGCTTATGAACACTCAGTTCCCTCAACTGTACTGTGTGGAAGAGTCCTTTGAGGCTGGGTCAGCATACAAAGAAGAGAAGTTTCACGGTAGTCCAAATGTAGTAGTAGCTCAGTGGCTTCATCTGCTCTTATGCCCACCCCCCTTCCAGGCAGATAGCTTTGTGGGTTGTACAGGAGATTCCTTCCTTGCTATTCCTTCAGTTCAAAGGGTCTAGACCCACTGGATAGCTATCATGAGTTGATAAAACATTTTAATACACAGCTGTTTCTCCAAGGATGAGGTTATGTGCCCTTGAGGCTGTCATCCTGACAGAATTTTCCTATTATAACTGAAGGTTTCTCTGCCAAAGAACCCAGTTCTTAACCAGTCCATCTTATTTTCCACTAAAAATTGCCCCAGTGTTTTTCTTTCTGTTCCAGAGATTTTTCTGATTTATTGAAGAAAAGTGCCCTTCTCCTACCAAGAGTGCCTTATGCTACAGAGCGGAACTGACACATGTCCTCATTTTTCACACATAAACTCCAGTAGTATAGATTTTCACCTGATTTTCTCTTTGTTACCACCTCTTCGTCAGACTCACCCTGACCTGAAGAATGCTGGGACACAAAAAAACATGAGTGACATTTTACTACCGTGTAATCACTAATCCTCTACCTCTGACTCTGCCCCTTGTGTCCCATCGAGTTTAAACGCAAATCTCTCTCTTGAAGGTGAACTTGTCCCCCATTCAGTATATTGCCAAGGGCATGTAGTGGTTGCTCATGTTTTTCACAGACTATGCATTTTAGCCCTTGTGAATTCTCCAAGAAAATATACTTTTAATGAGACTGCCAGCCTCCCATGAAAACTCCAGTACTTCTGATGTTTAGGATCGTATTAAACCCTCTCCCTGAAATCCCTGGCTCATATCTGACAAAATTTACTAACCATTTGGTCTGCGATACTATGAACCCTTTTGGCAGTAGCCTTCTACTTTGTCGAGGATGCTCTTGAAGCATAGCATACACTTCCCGTCAGAGCTTTCTTGTATTTGACATTTGCCTGTGGTGCACAGGACATCAGCCTCCTGGCATCTAGGTCTAGTGGGAGGCCCATCCTTTGTTGCAGTATAGCAATGCAGTTAGGTTACCTTTTAAGGCATGTCACTGTCTGATCTGATATATAAATTCACTTTCCTGGCTCTGCAGGTTGAACTAATGTCACTTTAGCCCAACAAAATTCAGAGCTTTTCCACTTATCAGGAAACTAGAGAGAAAATAAAATTAAAGTATGGATATTTTGATGTTCCGTATAGCAAAGCTCAAACCTAATTTCTTTCCCATAGGTAACTGCCTGTGGAAAAAGCAGGAGCATTTACTCACCCCAGTAGAGAGCCAGAGAAACATATGGCAAAGAGAGATTCAATGCTATGATTGAGTGGGGTTTTTGAATGGGACTTAAATGCCCTATAGGATTAGCTACAGGCAAGGGCTGAGTAAGCGCCTGTCTGCTGGTATGATTGAGGGGTGGCAGGTAATCTCACTGCCCAAATGTATGCATATCCCCTAAACCACTATGCTGATGTTAGAGAATCATTCCTTTGGGTATTATTTCTAAAATGTCTCTGTAAAAATGCAAATACTTTACCTAGAAGTAATGGAACATTAAGCCATTTATAGTCATTTAAATTTTAGGAAGGCTTATAACATTGACACAGAGCTAGAGTAAATCCAGGAAAACAGGATATATAAAAGAATTATTGATTCAGAAGACTGAGAAGTAGTACCTCAAAGAAGGCTATGAAAAGTTGGGGATAGGAGAGAGTTGTACCTCAGAGACAACAATACTTTGGTAGAGCAATTCAAGGACCAGTAGGTAAAAAGGGGGAGTGAAGCAACATCAAAAAATACCTTTCTGAAACTTACTAAGTTCCCCCAGATCTGACTCTGATATTGTGAGCTAAACCAAAACTGATGACTTGGAGCATTTAGGCCATGTTAGGAATGGTTGATTGTTGACTGGAAACAGCCTAATGACCAGGAATCTCAAACCATAAATTTGTCCTTGAAAATCTGAGCATGTACCTGAGTTTCCTTTATTTAGTGGAAATAATTGGCAGACCTTTCCCTCAACTATTATCTTCACATTGTCATTATCATTTTCTTCATTGCCCTTCAGAGTTTAAAAAAATAATAAATTGAGCCATTGAACCAGATGGAATCAGTCTTTATTCAAGACCATTATAGTAAGGCAGAGAGATTGAACCCCACTGCCATTGAAAGAAAAGGGAGAGGATGTGTGTGTGTGTGTGTGTGTGTGTGTGTGTGTGTGTGTGTGCGCGTGTATGTGATGAGAGCTAAGATTTACTCTTAGCAACTTTCAAATATGCCATACAGTAGTAATTATAATTAATATACTACACTGTACACTGTACCCCCATGTTATTTTATAACTGGCGGTTTGTACCTTTGACTCCTTTCCCCCTTTTCTTCTTATAGGCATCCCCTGCCTTTGTCACCCACCAGTCTGTTCTCCTGTAAGCTTGTCTTTTGTGGGAAGAGTAGGGCTTTTTTTTTTTTTTTTAATTTCACGTGTAAGTGAGATTATATGGTATTTTTCTGTTTTAATCATTTAGTGTGATGCCTTCAGGATCTTTCCCTGTTGTTGCAAGTGGCAAGATTTCACATTTTGATGGCGGAATAATATTCCATTTTGTGTGTGTGTGTGTGTGTGTGTGTGTTTATCCGTTCATCCATCAGTGGATACTTAGGTTGTTTCCGTATCTTGGCTATTATAAATAATACTGCAGTGAACATGGGGTGCAGTATGTCTTTGAGTTAGTATTTTCTTTTTCTTTGGATAAATACCCAGAAGTGGAATTGTTGGCTCATGTGGTAATTGGATTTTTAATTTTTTTTGAAGAAACTGCATATTGTTTTCTGTAGTGGCTGCACTACTTTACATTCCTACCAACAGTGCACAAGGATTCCCTTTTCTCCATATCCTCGCCAATACTTGTTATTTTTTGTCTTTTTGATAATAGCCATTCTAACAGGTATGAAGTGACATCTTATGGGAGAGTATTTTTAAATGCTGGGGAGTAAGCTAATGGACCTTGGGTCTGTAGGGATGGTTGGTGTGATTAGGTCATCTGTGTTTTTGCTAATCCTCCCTTATTGAAGTTAGGCTCCCACCCTCCACTGTGACTTGGAGTTAGGGAGAGCTGTCTCCTTCAGTGATTGCATTTCAAGGGAATGACACCCAGCTTCTTAAGAAAGACATTTCTAGGTTGTAGATGATTTGCATCTCAAAGGGGCAGAGAAAGAATTTACAATTGCAAGTTTTCTAAAGTAAATACTCTAAGAATAGGGAGGACAGTTTAGTCACGAAGAAACCTGTCTAAAGTTTAGTTAAGCTGAGGGAACATTAAGGCAGTCTTTGTCAAGAGATTTCTGAGTTTATTCACATTTTTCTATAATTTGATTTCAACCTTCCTCTTTCAACATCCCCCCTTCGCAATTATGCTTGTATATTTGTATACACACATTGTATATTTATATACACACTTAACAGCAATAACAGTTGATTTTGTTTCATTAATCTTTCTCCTGTGTATATAACACTTCACATTTATGAAGCAATTTTCTTTTTCAAATACATCATATTTATTTTATATATACATATATATATATTTTTTTCTTCTTACTACAAACCTGAACCAAACAGGCATTGTGCCTACTTTACAGCTAGAGCCACAGAGGTTTGAGTCCATGTTTTATGCTTCTGAGACCTCTATCAGTCTTTGTTTAGCCTTATCAATCCCATTTTTAAATTTGATCTCAAAATGCTATCTTCATTTGAAACCTAAGGAGAGTGGGTGCCAGTGGGGCCAGAAGAAGTGGGCTAGAAGAAGGTGGGTTATGAAAGGCGGGTGTGTGTGTGTGTGTGTGTGTGTGTGTGTGTGTGCAGAATCCTCCGATGTTATTCTCCAGAAGTTGAGTTCCAAGTTCTTCTTGGCAATTTAGGTGAGTGCTTGAGTGTCTCACAGTGCTAATTAATTCTGAAAAGAAAAGTAAAAGAAAGTGGAATGATTGACAGCTGCCCTACTAGGCAGAGTCAGTGCCAGTTAACAGATGCCACTGATCATCTGCTTTCAGCTTGTTTTCATAAGTCCATCAGCAGAATGGCAGGAAACTTTTATAATTTTTTTCACGGGTTTAAATTCAAGCAAAACAGCACTTTCTCTGAATTCAATATTTTGTAATCCTTGGGCATTATTGCCTTTGCCAGTGATTGCTAATTTTCATGGACTCCTGACTGTCATCAGTAGCAGCTACAAAATTTAGTTAGGCACATACTATATGCAAGATTCTATGAGGAGAATTCAGTAACATAAAAAGATGTAGAAAATTTTACTCTCCGCTTAAAACCAAAGATAAGAAAAACATACTAGTACACAAAAATATAAAGCAACATTTACTAAGCATCAAATCACAAGAATTACCAAAGTTATTGAAAATGGGATTCTGATGGCACACTTTAACAATTTCATTTATTTTCCTCTTGACTGATAACTTTTGTTTTTGTCCTAGTATGATAAGACATTGCAACATACCTCTTAGAGGAGTCATTAATTGTTGTTAATTAAAGAAACTTCACTCTTGCCCTTAAGCAAAGAGTTGATTTTGAATGAAAGTGCCTGATCAGGAAAGTGAAGGGGCAGATCGAGTAATTCTTGCAAGTTAAGTCAGAAGTCTACTCATTTTAGAATTTTAGTAAAACTGTAATAAAACTGAAGTAACAGCAACATCTTTTATATTCTTAAGGTTTATAAAACTTGTATATTTCCATGCATTCACGTGATTCTTATAGAAATTCTAGTCTGGAATAGCTATGTTTTAGAATCAAAGAAACTGAAACTCTAAGGTGGTAAGTTTGTAGCTAAGGATCAGCATCCGTGCTGTTTCCATTATGTCATACTATTACATCATATCTAAAATAACAAGACTGAAAAGCATATTAAATGAAGAAGGAATTATAAGGCCTCATGGTTCATGACCCAAACAAGACCAGTTTTTAGACATAATTATAAAGTTGGAATAGCCTGTGTTCAGGAGCCCTACTTCCTATTCTGCAGCCTCCCTTCCTTCTAGCTGTTGATCTTCTACTATATTTCTCCAATCCCACCTGTCCCCTCTCTCTGTGTGGAAGGCTTGTATTGTTGCATCTTTCTTGGCAGAGCAAAGTCGAAGATGAGATGTACATCCTGGAGAAATTGCCTGATATTGTTATGTAGCTACTGTGTCTCTCTACATAATCCTTCTGGTCCAGAGTTAGGAAAGAGACTTTGTAAAAATTCATGTTAAGGACTCAGTAGCAAAGTTCTCTTTATCCTTCACTGTTCCACTAGAATTAGCTTCTTTTGGGAATCTCTCAGACACACACAACAAGACCTGACTTACCTTCCTCTAGGCTTTGGTAGGACCCTAGACTTATCTCTACTGCAGCACAATGTGTTACATACTATTATAATATTTTCGCACTGAATATGTGAGCTTTAAGAGGGTTCTGTCCTCTTTATACTGAGCACCATGCCAGGTACAATATAAGAGCACAGTAAATAGTTTCCAAATGATAGAATAAATGAGATGGGATGGAATAATATCAAGATGGTCTACATAGTCTCCCAATTTCTTACGACATCTAAATCAGAATAATACTGTGTTTATTAAGGAAGTTCACATGGATTCTCATTCCTGGAAAGGGCCCTTAGGAAATCACTTTTAAAGGTCTAACAAAAGTAAACAGCAGAGACTTGCAATTGCCAAGGAAATCTTTGTCAATGACACATAATTTCCAAATCAGAGTAGGTGAGAGCATACATCTCTTATCTAATCACTCTGGAATGTTCCTGAAACCAATAAAGAAGACGAACTATTATGGTCCAGATGTAGCTGCACTTTAGAGCTATTATTTTAAGATCCCTCAGTATAAAATGAACTAGATACACATATTAAATTATTAACAGGCTAGCTTTGTAAGCCTGAGCTAAGGTGCAAACAACGGGCAGAGGAGAGCTATGAAACAAAGTAGATCAAAGGGCGTGATTTGATCAACACTCAACAGCCTTTTAGTTTTTCTTCTCCTTGTATCAAGGAGCTTTTAGTTGCAATTACAATCAGTTGAGTGGAGCAGCATTCACACCACCTGGAAGCAGGCAAAGTATCATTGGTTCCAGTGCAAATACGTGTAATTTGGTACTGTTTATCTGGGTGGTAGGACATATTTTAAGATTCCCTTTAGCTTCTCCTAAGACCTGTGTCCTACCCTAGCAATTTGAAGCCAATTTCAAATGAACTAGATCCGACTTCTAAATGTGATTAAATGATACTGAATAAGCAATTGAAACTCTTTCTTAACAAATTCAAATTTCAGATTTGGAAGGAATTCTGAGACTTAGCCTAGTGATTAAAGAGCCTGGAAACATTTACCTTACAGAAAAGGAAACGTATTGAGGCTTGTATTTATACATTTTACACCATTATCATTTTTATAGACAAGCTGTCCACAATAGCCTTGTGAAGTAAGACAAGCATTATTATCCTCATTTTATATCCGAGCCAACTTTAGCTTATTTTGGAGTATGTGTAAGCCATCCATAGTAGAAGGCATGTTAAGTACCAACAGAAAAGTAGGTTATATAAGAGACTCTTAATCTCACGAAACAAACTGAGGGTTACTGGGGGGTGGGAGGGCAGGGATAGGGTGAATGGGTTATGGACATTGGGTTTGTGCTATGGTGAGTGCTATGAAAGGTGTAAACCTGATGATTCACAGACCTGTACCCCTGGGACAAATAATAATAATAATAATAATAATAATAATAATAAATAAGAAGAAGAGTAGATTATTTCTTTGACCAAGAGAAATGACCAAAAGTTAAATCAAGATGTTTACACTTAGGGACATCAGAGGAATCTTGAGACAGAGTATTTACTAAAATTATGGGATGAAGTTTTAGGTAGCACACAAGTATTTATGGATTTATAGCGTCATGCACACTATTCCCCAACTGCATCAGTATTTGATTAGAAAAACAGAACTACTGAGAATGATCTGGTCATATAGACATACATATATGGAGACGGGGTAGGGAGACAGACACACACGCCTCTAATAGGAACCTGACCATATTCAATTTTGAGAACTGATATAAGGTGGTTTTCTTCGCATCTAAACTTAAAAATCCTGTCAGGCAACCAGGAAGGGGTGATAGGTAATGAAGTAGGGTAAGGCAAAGACAAAATAGAAATCATGAGGATGAAATAGTACCCACAGGATGGATTGGAATCCATGTTTACTTCTTATTACTTCCACCCCTCAAGGATGTGGGTAATCTTATGGAAAATCTGGTATGCTTCATCATGGAACAAAACACGTACCTGATTAAGAGATTGGTAAGACTACAGAGGAACCAGTGGAAGCCAAAGGAGTTGCAGGCCTAGTGATTGCCCCACCCACACTGGCAAGATGGTCCCACCCACCAAAAAGTACAGTGTACTTGAGTTACAACAGCTCTGGTACTCCTGCAGTGATCCTCCAAACTTAAAATTGCTACTTTTCATTTTTCAAATCTCAGTGTTGCTTGAAGCCTATCCAATCTCAGAACTAAGAAGAGAAGGGAAGTATGGAAAACATAGTTCGGTTAGCTCTATTGAACTGCTAGAGATCTATTATACTACCATCAGAGGTGCTGTGTAAAATGCATACAAAAATTTTTAAGACCTATTTACATTCATAAATATAAAAAAATCATCAAGGACAAGGATATTATTTTTACTGATTGTTAAGTAGATATAAGTGCTATGATGAAAAGTTGAGCATGCATAAGGTTTCAGGAGTCTTAACGGTGCACTTAGCGGACTAATACTTTTAGATTCAAGGAATATTTGTGATAAGTTTGAGGGGAAAAAAATGACCTCTAAAATAAGAGTTGAGGTTAGGTTAAAAATGAGTAAGATGAAGGGTACCTGGGTGGCTCAGTAGGTTAAGCATGTGACTTTGGCTCAGGTTATGATCCCAGGGTCCTGGCTGGGATCAAGCCCCACATGGGCTCCCTCCTCAGGAGGGAGCTTGCTTCTCCCTCTCCCTGTGCTGCTCCCCCTGCTTGTGTGTTCCCTCTCCCTACCTCTGTCAATTAAATAAAAAAATTTTTTTAAAAAAATGAATAAGATGAGGGAAAAGGCAAATGATTTTCCCAAGCAATGAATCTAGCTTCTAGCTTTACCAGATAACTTAACAGTATAAATGTAAATGACCATTTTGTTTAAGGGAATTTAATACCACTGTGGAGATTGTCTTCTAGGAAGGGTGGACACCATTGGGTCATCAGGAGATGCAATAAGGAAAACAACAGAATGGTGAGAGGACTGGGGAGAGACACAACCAAAACAGAGTATAGACTTCTAGCTAAGTCCTCCAGTTAAATATCGATGAAATAAAAACAGTTAAATCATTAAAGAAAATGATTGCTTTTTAAAAAACAGATTGCCATATTGAGAGTCCTTCCCATTCTCAGTTTGCTAAGAACTATATTCGTAAAATAATTCTGACTTTTATGAAAATATTCTCCACATATTGAAATGATAGATATTTTTTTGAAAGTTTATTTGATCTATATGATTGTCTGGAGCTAATCTCTCCTTTCTGGGTTGTTAAAATTCATGAAAATTATTTCATAGGTATAAGACCATTTAGGGTTTCTATTTCTTTTTTATTCTATTCAGGTAAATTTTTCTGCAAAGATACCTATTTGCCTGTCTTCAAATTTTATGGTATATAATTACATTAAGTATTATCTTTTAAATTTCTGTAAATTTTTAAATCGTAGCTCCAAAGTTCTATATTACTTCACTTTTCCAATATTGTTTATCTGTGTCTTCTCTGTTTTGTTTCATTGTTCTCATCATATTAGTTGTAAAATCAAACTTTGGCTTTCTTGTACCCCTGTTTTCTATTGTCTATGTTACTAAATTTTGTTTTATGTTACTAAAATTTTCCTGTATTCTAATTACCCCTTTTCTACTATGTTTCTTTGTTACTGTTCCTTTTCAAGGTCTTAAGTTGAATGATGAATTGATTTTTTTGTTTGTTTGTTTAGCTCTAATATAAGAATTTAAGGCTGAATGTCAATCAAAATGTCGTTTTTTAACTGCATGCTACAAGCTATGTGGTATATTTAACCTTTCAGTTTTAAGAATTGAAAATGTTGGGCACCTGGGTGGCTCAGTGGGTTAAAGCCTCTGCCTTCAGCTCAGGTCATGATCTCAGGATCCTGGGATCGAGGCCCACATCGGGCTCCCTGCTTGGCAAGGAGCCTGCTTCCTCCTCTCTCTCTGCCTTCCTCTCAGCCTACTTGTGATCTCTCTCTGTCAAATAAATAAATAAAATATTTTAAAAAATGTTTGCTATGACTTTTTTTAACCCAAGAATGATTTCAGCCTTTTTTTTTTTTTAATGTTGGGATCTTAAATTATACTTTTGGTATTTCCTCTTTGTATTGTGATAAGAAAAAAAGTCAATATACTAATACATATTTAACATTTGATGAGACAAGTTCATCTCTTATTTCATGTTGATTTTTATAACTGTCCAGTGTGTACCCAAGAAAAATGTTTTTCTACTTGTGGGTAAACACTTTGTACATGTCAAGCAGGTGAAGATTGTTAATTGTGTTTTTCAAAGTATCAGTACTTTTAATTTGGAGGTGTAGGGAGCTGGTTGACTTGAGTTTTTAAAATGATCTTGAAATATTTCATTATGATAGTGGCTTTGTCTTTTTTTTCCAATTTTGTCAAAACTTCTGTAATTTGAAGATATTTTATTAGATGTATGCATTGTTAAGCATACTTAATTGAACACTTTATTATATACGGGCCTCTATGTCTAGTAACAAAATAATTTTAAAGTCTTATTTGCTTGAGATAAATATATTTGCTCTCCTTCGATTAATATTTGCTCACTGTATCTTTGTCTTTTTCCTTTCAATGTCTATAAAGTCTCATGTTTTAATTGTATCTTTTATAAATGGCATATGGGTGTATCTTCTTATCTGTGTTTCAGTCTAATTTTGGAATATCTTTTACATGGTAGATCTTTTATTATTTTTAATTTTAAGTTTTAAAATATATTTATGTAATTTTTTATTCTATGATTTTTTATATATTTGAATATATTTTTGAGTGTCCTCTTGAATATTTGCTTATCCTTTTCTATGCTTTTTTTCCTCTTTTCTTGCTTTTACTTAAATTAACTAAGACTTATTTGCTCTTATTGTTCATTTTTGGATTTTGCACATCATATTTATTAGTATACCCTTAATCTTTTTCATATTTAAAGTCTGAAGTACAGAAAATATGTTCTCACACTTCCAAAAAATATAAGAATTTTTCAGTAATTTATTTCTGATCACTCTCTTCTGACTATACTATTTTTATACCAACATTTTCATGGTTTATACCTACATTTTAATTCCACAAATGACAAATTATATATGTATGTACCACATATTTATGTATATGTGTGTATAGTCTGTACACTGCTATCAATCTCAAATTGTGCTTCTCAAATCATGCGTATTCAATGGAAATACATTTGGAGAACATTTTCTGGCACACTTGTTTATATATTTTATTTCCTTGAAAGATAATTTTGTTGGGAATATATATCTAAGTTAATAGTTATTTTCTCTCAAAATAGTGAATGTATTTTTCTGTTTTCTTTTGGCTACTGTTTTTATGTTGAAAAATCCTTTGTGGTTGAGCTGTATTTTTAAGATTCTTGTTTTTGTGTGTGTGTGTGTGTGTGTGCGTGTTCTTCTATTATACTATAATGTTTCTTGGTATCTATTTTTTTTTCTTTAAAGATTTCATTTATTTGAGAGAGCGAGAGCGAGAGAGAGCATGAGTGGGGGGTGGGGTATAGAGGGAGAGTGAGAAGAAGACTCCCTGATGAGCAACGAGCCCAACATCGAGCTTGATCCCAGGACCCCAAGATCATGACCTGAACTGAAGAAAGATGCTTAACCAACTGAGCCACCCAGTTGCGCTGATTTCTTTATAATTATTCTGCTTGGGATAGATTCTACTTTCTGAATCTAGGTATTTATGCTATTAATCGACTCTGGAATATTCTGAATGATGATCTCTATAAATTTTGCCCTGTGTCCATTTTCTCTATTGTCTTCTCCTGAGGATCCAATTAGAAGTATTTTAAGCGTCTTCATTCTCTAGACCTCTTAATTTCTCTTTGATATTTCCATTTTTTTAAAATCCTTATTCATTTCCTTATGAGCACTATTGTCTTTGCTTCTTCTGACACTTGTACATCATGGCTTCTCTAATTCTGTGTTTGTTGGTCTTTGCTTATGGACTGATCAGATGAGAGTAAGTCCTGCAAACCTGCATGCATACTTTAGGGAGCTTTCCTCCAGATTGGATTTATATATGCTTCCTCTGGGCACCAGAGAATTCTGATTATATCAGTTCCGTCTCCAGCTGGGAGTACTAGCATAATATAGGTGTTCTGAGAGCAATTTCCATACCTCTCTGGTTGGCCATGGCTCAGTATCAAGATCTCAGTGATGCTGTTGGCATCTACTTTCAGGACAACCATACCCTTTGTCTTTCTACCTCTTATCATGTAACACTTTCAGTTTTGCCTCTGGATATAGCTCACATTATTTTCTTTTCTCCCCCCCTCCCCTCTTCCTTTCCTCTTTTTCTTTGTCTCCTTCTCCTCCTTTCTTCTGGACACCAGGGAACTTATAGATAGCTTCTAACCCTTATAATCCCAGTAATAAAGTTGTCCCAGTTTTAAAATGGTCTTATCCGAGATGTAATGGTTCAAGATAGGAAGGATCCTGTGTACTACTTAGTTAACTATGAAAGTTCAACCCAAGGAAATATAATTTTCTTTGATTCTAGAAACTTCTCAGTTTCTTTGAATATAACTTCTTCTTCTGATAGAGATGTAGTAGTAGTAGTAGTAGTAAAGGAAGTAGCATCAGTAGTACTAGCAGCACTGTGCTGTGATGATCCTTTTAGTAATTTCTGAGTAAAGACAGATTAACATAGGTTACTAACCCAGAGTAGCCTTGTAAACCAAATGAAAGCATATTAGGGTAGTTTGTACTCTAAAGAATTTATGGAATGGAGAAGCAAAGAGCATCTTTGTGTACTGACTTTAGGGAATTTTTAGCAGAAGGGGAGGGGCATCTTGTATTTTTAATAAATCCATCCTTTAACTAGGAATAGTTCATGGGGCATAGGTACCAGAGGAAGTATTGACAAAAGTTTGCCTCTAAGCAGAATTGGAATGAACGCTCCTCTGAAAGGAGATCACCATTAAAAGAAACAAACATAAAATTATGATTAGCAGCCGAATTCCTTAATTTTTATCTTCTAAATTATTCTCTTGGGTGTTCCTCATACTCCTCTTTTTGGTACTGAAATCCATTTACTTGGTTTCTCAACCTGAAAACTTTTGATACCATGTCCTGTTTTTGTTTGTTTGTTTTTTGACTGTTAATGTTTATAGATTTTTATTTTTAAAATTTTTTAAGTTCAGAAGACACACAATGCTACATTAGGTTCAGGTGTACAACATAGTGATTCAGTTTCCCTGTATGTTTTTGATACTGTGTTCTATTGATGCTTCTTTCTTTGCATCTCTCTGTTCATTTATTTATCTCCATATTCGGTTTTAATCACCACTGATTCACTAGGACAATCACAACTTGGTCTTCCTGCTTCCCATCTAAAGAAATCACTTACAGATTTTTTCCCCTCATGTTCAGATCTGATCCTGTTGCTTTGCTATTCATTTTGTATTTTTGATGCTTTTTACTGGTATCTCAGTCTTAGCTCTCTCTTATCTCCATCTATGTCCTCCCTACCCTATTCTTACACTCCCGCACCATAGTAGATGCAACTATTTCCCAAAATACCACTGATACATGACTGTGTGTCACAGATTTTATTAAAATTTTGGGAGGTTGCGATGAAGTGATTATATCACAGTGTACCATAGAAAATAATTTATATCATATGGAAGAAATCCATATTCTAAAACACCAGACTCTTCCCTGAGATTTTCCCCTTTTGTATTCAAATCTGTCTCTCAAGGGATTTATCTAAACAAAGACTCCTCTGCCCAAGAGAGCAATCTTCTTTCTCCTAGAGGGTTTTTAGGAGTATTTTTTTCCTCTGATCCCGTGGAACATAGGAAGTTTCTTCTCTGCTGCTTCCCTCCTCCTTTCTCATACATCTACACCGAACTTCCAATAATTGTTCTTTTGCCTGTTCAACAATAGCCTGTGAGCTGAATACCCTTATCCCTCCTCCCAGGCTAGTGAAAGTCATGGAAATTCCATGTCCAATGACCTATCCCTTTGGCAAGTGCCTTGGAATGTTTATTACCACCTTTGTAACACAGGGCAGATGTTTCTCTTTCTCATGAATACTCATGTTCCTTAAAGATAGATATTGCTTCCTGGTACCATACAATATACTAGTTGGAACAGAGTACATATTTTATACTTTTTTGCAGAATGAATGATTTTTGTGTCCCTTAAATTCCTCCAAAGATGTGTAAGTAGAATAATGCTGCCCTCAGAGTAGCATGAGAAGAGTTCTTTTATTAGCCTAATATATGCAATCATAAGTATTATAAAGTATCACAAGCAAAAGAATACTAAAATATATTTATAAATGCCAACCCTTTACAATCATTATCCCTAACCTTCACAATAACTCTGAGAAGTAGGTATTAACATCCGATTTTATAGATGAGCATATGAGTCTCAGACCTATTAAATTGCCAAAAGATGAATTATTTAGAATTTATGTTAGGATATGGCTTCCTGGAAGAGGGTCTTTTTGATCACAAATCACAATTTCAAAAAAAAAAAAAATTGAGTGTGCCTGGGTGGCTCAGTTGGTTAAGCATCTCCCTTTGGCTCAAGTCATGATCCCAGGGTCCTGGGATTGAACCCTGTGTTAGGCTCTGTGCTCAGTGGGGGGTCGGCTTCTCCCTCTGGCCCTCCCCCTGCTTATGCTCTCTCTCTCTCTCAAATAAATGAACAAAATCTTTTAAAAAATAATTGAATTTATATATCACTTTGGGATGCCTATTTTTTTTTTAAAGATTTTATTTATTTGAGAGAGAGAGTGAGAGCATGCACATGCACTAGTCAAGGAAGGAGCAGAGGGGGAGAGAGAGGGAGGGGGAAGGAATCCCAAGCAGATTCCACACTGAATGTGGAGCCTGACCGAGGGCTCAGTCACCCCAAGATCATGATCTGAGCTGAAACCAAGAGTCAGACACTCACCCAACTGAGCCACCCAGGTGCCCCTGGAAAGCCTTTTTCATGTCTATTAAACTTCAAGAAATGCTGGGAGTTTCAAGTGCTACAATAAGAATCTTATGGTTAACTGACATGGGATTGGAGATACCAGGGTCTTCCTAACTTTAGGCAAACAAATCATAGATGAGGCAGAGGAACCATTTTCAAAAGATGGGGAGGGAATTCAGGTCACCTAATTACCAATTCCCAGTGTTGAATGTTGGTCCCTGGGTCTCCCACTTCAGCATTATTCTCTACCTGATGCTCTTCAGTGTCTTGGCCAATCAAGTTTATAATTGTTCAAAGGAACTGATGTACCCACCACTTCAATAAAAACATTATTTCACAATCTGAGAAATTTTCATGAGTAACATTGCTTTTTTGAGGATTATCCAAAATTGTTACTTCAATGTCTATATACTTTTATCCCACCTCATTCAAATTTGTCCTATCATAATTGCCTATAAAATTTCTGTTTGGGAGGGACAAAGAGGATATTTCAGTTAAAACCTTTGCCTCAAGACCTGTGCTGCTTCAGAATATGAAAGGGCCAGTAAGCTTGAAAGACATCGAATAGATATGTTTTCATATATTCAACAAATACCAAGTAACCTGCTTTACACCCAATACTTTGTAAGGCTCTGAGAAAAGAGAGAAAATGTGGGATTGGTGGGGGCCAGCATTAATCTGCTCTAAGTGAGCACACAGGACAAATAGAGCTTAATGGGTAGTTAAAGTACAGGTTTACAGTTACTTTGTGAAGAACTTCCTCAGGCTTTGGAGGGTCCATGATGCCTTCCAAGAGGTAGTGCCATCTCACCTGAGCACCTCCACCGAGAAGTACAAGGAAGAACATTATGTGAGGAAAAACATGTATGCACATAGGAAAAGGTTAATGACATAAGATTGTCAGTTTGAGAAAACAGAGTATTAGGTATGGCTGAGATGTGACTGAAGATGAGCTGCAGTCCAGATCAATATGCAAAACAGAGGAGTCAGGAGTGAAGGAGAACTTTGAAAAAAATCCCTTAGTGGGGGTTGGGAGCAATTCTAACTCATTGCTACCTAATATTATATACCATTTGAGCTTTGAGTGTTTCGTTACCTGTTTTCTCTCAGAATCTCCCATTAAAATGCAAATGTAGTTGGAAACTGTATTAATCAAAACCCCTTTACAAGCTGAGAACTCGGTGGATTTTAGAATAGTTGAGAGTGTAGGTGGAAAATTGCCAAAGGAAACTTCACCCATTCTGCAATTTTGCTGCAGGCCACCTCCACTTATAATTATCATACCCCCTTCTACTCCCTAGGAGGGCCAGTATTAATGCTTCAGTGCCAAGACCTTAAGGTAGGGGCTTCCAGGCTGGCTGGAAGCAAACAGTAGTGAAAATGTCATAAGCTCATCCTCAATAGGTTTCCACCAGTTTCTGCAGACTCTGAGATGTGATTCCAAAGTTTTCTGGGTAAGCATCCAACTCTGGCCTTCTGAGATTCACCCATCACCAGTCTTTAATCCTTTCAAATGTTCGAAAATGATAATCATATCCCTCTTCCCTTGAGCTGTGAAGATTGCATTTTACTTGGTTCTTCATAAATCAATCCTTTCTGACACATAGGCGATGCCTTTGCAACAGATTTACAATTGTATTGTTAATTTAGGACAAGATCAGTGTATACACAATACTTTAAGGAAAAAAAACCTAAAAAGATAGGCAGGAAGAATAAGTATGTCATATTTAAATACAAAAATCACAGATTCTGGATCTCTATATCACTCCTCATCTCTACCTCTTAACTTCAGAGACACAATAGGAAACTCAAAATGGGATGTATAATTAAGTTACATTAGTGCTCAGTATCTACCGTATTCCTTATTTCATGGTTTTCAGCAGCTTTTTTTGGCTGCCTGTATGGAATTCTGAGCCTAAAGATACAGTTTTCCTAGAAAGGAAAGAAAGTTTAATAGGACTTAACAGGCAGGTATAAAAGAGAGAGGTTAGGATTGGGAAAGGATGGGGAAAAAAGGATGCCAAGTAGGTGGATTTTATACATTTTTAAACAGTGCCCATAAAGACACCATAACAGAATTTTATCATAAGTCATTCCCACCCTACTCCCCTACCTTCCTTTCTTCCTTTTATGCTAATGACTGGCATGATTCACTCATTAAACCAAGACAATTTAGAGGAGAATCTAAAACATCCATTTTATGCGTTAGACAAGTCTGAGTTTAGTCTTCAGATGGTTATTTTTTTTTTCAGACTGGATATATATGCCCAGGATAATGGAAGAGAACCTGAAATAAGAGCAGAATTTATACATATTTTATTTATTTATAACATATAGCATTGTAGTAGAGATCATTAAGACTCAATATAAGTAAGCTATAACCCATTTGGGAAAAGTAAAATGAAGTACACATTTTTACACATACAAGGAATATAATTTCCAAATTCGAATTATTTTGAGTCTCCCCCATTTTCCCTTCCAAAACCTTTTTTGCCAGACTAGATCTATGACTTTGGCTGTTGACTTGATGAAATGAACCAGATAATTGCCAAATTTTTACTTTATTATATGCCCATGTAGACACAGCCTAATTGGACCATATAATGAAATGTTTAAATATATCCATACATTTTGCATGAAATGAAACCCCACACCAATCCTCCTCCTAGAGCTTGGTCACCAGGGTATTTAAGGATGCACAACTGCAGCTGATGCAGAAGTTCTTTCCCAGATGTTCAATTTGACCTGGGGCAGCTCAATCAAAGTTTGTAAGGTTTCCAACATTCCTAGTGGGAATTTTCAGAAAAGGAGGCATATGGATTATTCTGGCAAGTGGATATGCAGGCAGAAACTCATGTGCAATGACTCTAGAACTTGAAATCTCCCTGAGAGCAAGTCAAATAATAACATTATTTGTAACAATAATATTAATAAATAATGGAAGGAGCAGTGTTAGTGCTTTTAAAGGAAATGAATCAACAGCCCATAAAGCAATGGAAATGAAGAAAGTGAGGTTGCCCACTGAGAGAGAAAACACAATAGGGGTGAAGCCCAATGCATAGCAACTCTATGATAAGGGAGATAGGCAGAGGTTCAGGGACAACTCCCCCTCAAAGTTTATTGCCTACATCCCAAATTAGCTTAATGCCATGTCTTTATGACAAGATGTCTAAGCCATGAGGAAAACTAATTTTTACTTTAGAACTATTAAAATCAAACCAACAGTTACACACTGAGATTTTATCAGATGGTCAGCAGTGTCCTGGGCACTCTGAAGAAAGGCATGAGTTTAGGGCCTTAGACCTAGTTCTAAAATTAAATAGCTTTGTGAGATTATGCAAGGCATTTGCATTTAACCCAGTTTTGTTTGTAAAAACAGAGGTATTAAACATTCGTAATTATTTCTTTGATACAGGAAATACACACAGAGACACACATATACACTCACGTACACAGGTACCCTACTCCAGATGGCTAACAAACCTAATTGAAGGTTAATATATGTATAAATATTAAATTATCAGCAAAAATAATGAACTTGTACACTATTTGTGGATTAAATGTGATGTAATAAGGATTAAATTAAATGTAAATGTAAATTTGTGGATTAAATTGGAGCACACTTGTGTTCCAACGTAGGTAGTGTGATTACTCTAAGAAAGGAGAGCTTGATGATGACTGAAAAGGATTTAAGAGGTTTCCTGAAAGGTAAAGTTTGACCTGAGCTTGGATGAGCTTATTAGCTTGAGAGAATTGTGAAGAACATTCTCCTGAAGTTTAAAGCCATGAAATGTGAATCAGTGGTACTAGAAGGATGGCCAGTTGAGCCTGGGTCACAGAGGAATTGTGTTGAGTATGAAAGAGTAGAGCAATGGGAAATACGACCATCTGAGGTAGGCAGAATTGGAGACCTTAAAGAGACACCAAGAATGTTCAGTACTCTCATTCCCATGTCACGGTGTTGGAGTGTAATGACCTGATTCTTGATTTCATTAATGTTCTTCACTCATTGACAATGCCACCCACTCAGGCACTTCAACCATTACCTTCTTCCTCTTGCTGGGAATGCCATAGATTTGTGAGTACACCTGTGAATTATACACTGAAGACCCTGTTTCTTTCTCCTTCTCCCCTCAGGCAGGCTGTGTCAAGGTATGGTTGTAGTTGTTGCTGCATGGCAGAGAAAGGTGATAGGGGCTTAGAAAGAAACCTGGGAGCTTAGGAAGAAGAGTTGGAAAATGAATGGAATGTGTCCCTGGGAACCATCTATGGTTCAAATCTGAGTAAGAAAATTTATCATGTCCACAGAGTATATATAAGACAGAAAATGGAATCAAAATCAAAAAGTTGGGAGTGAGACTGGTGAAGAGACAGAGCAGATAGGTTAAATGAATGGAAAAGCAAAAAGAAGGCATCTAAGATGTATGTCATGGATTGGGTTAAAAACTTAGATATTTGTCATTATTAGGAACTAGCCATGTATTCAAGGGGAGAATGAAATCTTTACAAGTGCCTCCTGATAATCAGATCCCATGATATATGGTATATATACTTAATTTTCAAGAGGTGTTTACATAGTATTCTTATTTTCTTGAACTCTTCTCTTTAGAATCATGAAGCCATATTCTTTTTCTTTCTTCACCCCTTAATCACTATGATGCCCTTCCTAGCCCCTTTTCTCTCATGCTTCTGAAATTCTGGTATTCTGTAAGGCTGAAATGGAGGGGTTGCAAAGAAAGAAACCACCTCACTCATAAAATAGAATTATTTATACTTTGTGCTCTCATTTTGTCAAGTACAGTGCTCTTGTCTACTACATATCACTTTACTTGTAAGCAAGTGTTTCAGTATATATCTGCATCCCTGAACTCTGAGATTCTTGAAGGCATGGGACATTGACAGAAGGAATGAATTTATCAATGGATTAATTAATGAATGCATGCATAAAAAATGACTGTCTCTACCCATGTGGTGTAGATGGGTATTTCAAGGATATATTCACCTTAATTCTCTTTGGACTTTCCTTTTTACCTCATTTATCTATTCACATGATTTATTTATGTTTTCATCCTATAACAGGCCATCATCATCTCTTGTCAGAACACCTAAAATCATTCTCTTAATCTATTCTTGGTTGTATCCAATCCATTCTGACAATGTGGATATAGATTGTTTTAAAAACAAATCTGAGGGTGCCTGGGTGGCTCAGTGGGTTAAAGCCTCTGCCTTCGGCTCAGGTCATGATCTCAGGGTCCTGGGATCGAGGCCCGCATTGGGCTCTCTGCTCAGCAGGGAGTCTGCTTCCTCCTCTCTCTCTGCCTACTTGTAATCTCTCTCTGTCAAATAAATAAAAATCTTAAAAAAACAAAAAAAACAAAAAACAAATCTGATTCTGCCAAATTCCCACTCCACCCCCACATTAAAACCTATAATTAATGTCCCCTATTCTTAGAATGAAATTAATAATTCTTACCACAATTTAAAAGAGTATTTTGAATACCGGAGAGCAATACATTAGTGAACCATGATATTTTAAAAGAAACAAAAAAAGGACTAGAAGATACCAAAGAACATCATCCATATTTAGGGTAATTATTAACTGTGCATATGTGTATGGATATGGGCTTCCAATATAAAATGTCATTTTTACTATAGATCATAGTTTAGTGATCATGAAAACTTTGGCCTCTGCTGCTCTTGCCATTTTCATTTCCTGCTATTCTTTGTCTCTTGCTAGCCCCACTGGCCTTTCCTTACAAGATAGCCATTCCATGTCTTCTATCTCAGGGACTTTGTACATTTTCCCTGAGAAGCTCTTCTTCCATCTCTTTATGTGCCTAAATTATCCTCTAATCCATAGTTTAAACAAAGCTTCAGGGAAAATTTCTCAGCCTTAAGATGAGATCAGTTTGCCCTTTTGTATATTATCCTAACACCGTAAGTGTTCCGTTTCCTTAACATGGATTCTTTGTCCTGGTCCATTGTTTATTCAACAATATTTGATTATTATGAAGCAATTATCAACATCAGACTTTAGTCTTCCAATTTTAGTACCAAAAAAATGATTTTAACTTAACATATTAAGAATTGTATGATATATCCTTTGTCATGGTGATTGGTTTACATACGGGATAATAGTATTTGGAAGAATTCAATAGTTATGGATTAATTTCTTCTATTTTATCAGATTAGCCATTTCTAACACAAACTGTAGTCTGTTTCTCTGTTTAAGAAGCTCTATTTTGTCTTTCTAATTTAGTTCTGAGTCCGTTTGTTCTCTCCTTCAAGCTCCTCTGGAGAATCAGTGTCTATTAACATTTCTTTTTTGTTTCTTTAGGCACAATCCTTTAGCCACAGTTCTTTAGACTCAACCTACTTTAATTCATGGATCCATCTATGAAAACATCTATCCATCCTTTCTAACAAGTATTTATTACAAATTAGTTGTAGAGTGGTAGATGAAGCTACTTTAACAGAAATGCCCCAAAATTAGTGATTAAGAAAAACCAGAGAAGAGAGGCTCAGACAAGTAGGTGCAGGTAGAGTTACCATGTTCCATCTTCACCTGTGTTACTGTTGAAGAAGGGAACAGTGGATATAGAGAGACAATTATCAGTCTCTATTATATTGAATTTGAGAAAAGCATGTGAAATGTAAAGAAAAAATGAATACTGGATTCTGTAATTAAAATATTTAAATGTAGTAGCAGAGGACAAACTAGTATAGAAATAACTATAATACTGTGCCAAAACCATGTCAGTGGTAACTGGGAGTCATAAATATTATAGAAATTCACAGAAGGGAGAAAAGTGGCGGATTGTATGCCTGGAAGCCTTCAGTATATTGATGAGAAGTAAGCAGTGTCTGGAAGGAAGACTGAGGCTTCAGCAGGTGAAAGTAATTGTCAGAAATGTACATTTTCCACCAAGTTCTCTGTGGCTCAGTTTTTCTGTCCTAAACATGAATTTCTTACCCACTTTAAAATCTGAAGGCACATACATAACATCATATTTAAGGAAATGGTTGTTAATTCATTATAGCTGCCCAGTGTCCTATATTTTAAATTTTGTGGGAAACATTTTTTTACATGGGGTTGAATTCATTGAAAAGCACCCCTTTTGGGAATCTAAAATATCTTTATGAATACAATAGAAAAATATAGGCTGTAAATGGAATCATTGGATCAATGGCTATGAATAAGTTGGCATGTGAGTTGAGTCTAAAGCTGCTCAAGGGCCCTGAGTCCACAGATAATAGTAAAAAAATCAGAAGAGGTCAGAAGGCTGAAAGAAAAACCTGCTGTTTGGGTGCCTGGGTGGCTCAGTGGGTTGAAGCCTCTGCTTTCGGCTCAGGTCATGATCTCAGCGTCCTGGGATCAAGGCCCGCATCGGGCTCTCTGCTCAGCAGGGAGCCTGCTTCCTCCTCTCCCTGTCTATCTGCCTGCCTCTCTGCCTACTTGTAATCTCTCTCTGTGTGTCAAATAAATAAATNAAAAAAAAAAAAAGAAAAACCTGCTGTTCATTATGGACAAGTCAGAGATGGTGCCATTACCTCATATTGCCTCCAAGGTGATATGGAAAATGTCTACTTCGTCATGCATTTGTTCAGGGTCATGTATAATGCACTGCTCATAGTAGTGGATGTTCACAGTCTCATGTGCAAATATGTGATTAGTTAATCTGTTGAAGAGAAACTAAGTGGGACTATCATATTGTCAGCTGCAAAGAAAGCAAGCATTTTTTCCCTTATTACTTTAATCAACCAAATGTTCATTCTCTCGAAGAACATTAGAGTCATCCTTTTGACTTCCTAGAGAAATTTACGTAATAGATATGACAAACAGATTGACTTCTACTTCTTAAAATCTAAACAGGCCTAACCTTTCAGGGGTCCGAGACGTTACCTGGCACAGCTGGGTTTCTGTCAATTTTTCTTGCCCATCTGCTGTCCCTCTAACCCAATCCTCCACCCCCAGCTGGTATTTCAAAGGCAGAATGTTTTCAAATTTTCAGTATTTTTAAAATGACCACAGTAGGTAAGAGTATACCACCTGGTATACTCTTGACTCAACAGAAGGTAAGGAGACACTGTTGTTAGCTACTTGACTAAAAATGGTAAACATTATTAACTAGCTACAATTCCTATGCTTTTCCTCAAACATTTTAAGGCCTAAATTACCTCTCAAAGCAGCTCCCACCTTTTAATAATGATGTGGATCTTATTAGCTTAATCCTAGCCTCTTCTTTGTGACCCTTTGATTTTTCTTCTCTGATCTTCATTTTGTCCCTGCTACCTTCTTCCAAATAAAATTACATGACATTACTTAATATGTGACCTAGTACAATGCGTGTGTGCTATTTACAGATGTATTTATGATTCAGTCTTCAGTGAATAACATTGTATTCTATTAACACACTTGACAATCTGTGTGATATTACATTAACTGACAAAGCAAACTGTTGATATTAGTTGAGATAGTAGCTAAGGTTTGTGAAGAAGAAAGGAAGTCAGAAATACAGTGTCTGAAACAGAAGTTTCTTTCTCCGTTGTGGAACAATCAAGTTATATTCCACAAGTCCAAGGTGGGCAATGGTACTATCATTCTTAACATGTGGAAATTCTCCAGCTCTCACCATTTTTATGTAGCTGTAAGAAAAAAAAAAAAATCAGGAGAGTACACAGCTTTTTTTTTTTTTTTTCCAGGGTAAGAGCTGGCATGGTACACATTAATTTTCCTAATTTCACTGGCCAGAACTTGGTCACATGGCCATAACTGGCAGCAAAGAAGGCTGGGTAATGTAATTTTTAGCTAGGTGGGTATGTACCTGTCTAAATGCTATTAATACAAATTAAGCAAAGAATGGATATTAGACTACAACTAGTCATCTTCCACCTATTATTTTGTGCTGGAAATATCTAAGGGCCAGGATTTTATTAAGGCCATTAGCATTCTTCAGTCGTACATACAAAAAAGTTGAGTTTATTAAAGGGTAAATGCTTCTTGATTCACCATCTCTCTGAGCTGAGGTCAGAAGTTTCTGCCAGGAATGCAAGTTGCTTTAAGGTGTGGCTCTCAGACCAATTTTCTATAATCTTTTGCACTCTCCAGATGAAGCAATGTGCCATCAAGGTCAAGCTCTAAATGATCTTTTCTTTTTTTTTTTCCTGACATGCTGTACTTGAACAATACTTACGAGAATTTTTCTTTTAAAAAGAAGTATAGTTGTGCGTCATTTTCATTAAGAAGTCTACCCATTTATCCTAATATTTAGATTTCCATTAAAATTTAACATCTCCTTTTACTTTAAAATCCCTGAGGTAGAATTTTACATATATTCTCTCCATGCTAAAGAGTTAACCTCTGATAATCTTCATACATTTTTCTAAAGCTTTATTTTACCCAAGGATTTCTGATATAACAAAGACTAAATAAGCTACCTTTAATTGGCATTTGTTATGTATTGCAACTTCTTCCATCATTATTAAAAAAGGGGCTCTACTTTAGTTTTCTTAATCCAAATGTTTTTAATTTTTAAAAAGGTATCTAAAAACATGGTTTTATAATTAAGCAGAATACAAAGACTTTTTTTAATCCCATCTTATGTGCTAGACCTTATGGGAAATTAAAACACAAAACACCACACAATTCACTTGGCCTTATGAAATGTATTCTTCAGTTAGGAAAACAGAATCCACTTTCATTAAACTATTAACGTGAAAATACAGCACATGATTAAGGGGCAAACATTATGTTACAGACAATAAATGCTTTTAGGTATTAGAAAAGGAGCTCCTAAAAAGCAAACTCTGTGTCCTGTTTCTTCATATTTTGCTTTGTACTCAGTAGTTACGCAATAAATGTTTGCTGAATGCATCAGAACTTTTATCCTGAGTCAGGGCCTTAAAATGGTTGTCCCAAGGTTGAATGGACATGAAAGAAGGATCAGGATCAAATTCAATAAGGAAAGTATAAAAACAGAAGGTCAGCTTTACATGAGAGATCAGAAAGATTCCATTAGGTCAAACTAACTGATTCCAAAAAAGTTTTTTGGACATTGATTCTATAGTCAAAGTCTACTACTATTTGGCTCAAAATTTCAGAGCTGCTAACTTCTCTGTGCAGTGGTCTTTAGTCTAGATTAAGAGGTGGAGAGAGGGTGAAGGCATTCCTTACCAAATACACACTAGCTTATATTAAGGTATGTGCGGTCACTTGTGCATCTTAAAATCTCCTGGTAGAAAACTTCTCTAGGTCTATAGAAGGAAGGCACTAAATTTGGGGGTAAAAGCATTTGATCTGTGTGGCCTCTGAGTGCCATGTCAGTGGAACACATTAACTTTTCCCAGTGCACTCAATTGCCCTGTCCTTCACAACTGCATCACTATGCTGAAAAATGCGATTTTCATAGAAATGTTCAATTTTGCAGCTTAGACACTTTGTGAAGGGGAGAAATATCATTTTTTGCACTTAAACTGCTCCTTAAATCGCTCATTTCAGAAAGTTAAAATTGGCCCCAAATATAATGACACCGGATCAACATATGTTGGGACATTTTTAACCCTTTCATCTTTAGTTAGCTCTGCTGTCCTTTGGTTGTCTACCTCCGGTCAAACATCCAAACCAGAATGAAATAAAGCGTCTAGCTTTTCCACCCTGCCCATGAACAGTTCATGTATCTGGATATTCTGAATGCTCAGATTTCAGTTTTTTGTCTTTATTTGGCTACTTGATGATAAGTAACACTTTTGACACGAATTTTTACACATTAGGACTACACGGGACTGTGGAAAGCTTCCCATAAAAGAAAGGCTGCTTTTAACTCAATATCATTCATCAACCTTCTCTTCCCCACACACATATACCAAGGAGTCCTGACTTCATTTTCTTTCTCAGTCTGCTTGTTTACAAGCCATCTGTAAAAGAGCTTCCTTTTCTGTGAAGACTAGGATAAAGCAGTCAGGTTTTAGTCATACATATTCAAAAGTGAAGTTGCAAGAGTCTTCACATCAGAAGATAAGGCTGTATATTTAGTTTTTTAAAAAATCATTGGTTTCTGAAGTTCTCTTTGACAGTTTATCTATCATGGTTCCTCTATTGAATATTCTAACACTGTGCCTATTTAATCTTCTGATGTAAACAAAAGTTTAGTTTTTTACATCTCCTTCACTATCTGACAAAAATTTGAGACTGAATTTTGATTTATCTGTAAAAAACAACTATCCAAACTAATGAAAATACCCCCCAATAAGCAAAATGCCTGTAGCATAATTCCATTTATTCTAGATTATTTTCCTTATCTCTGACTTTCTTTTATCACGATCAGTTTAACAAATACTTAATACTCACTGTAAATAAACCCATTGTATGGCACTGTGGGGAGAAACAAAAGGGAATAGGAAACAATCTGTTTCCAAGTGAGTTTTGCAATCTCCCAGGATAGCTTAGTCACCCTTCTCTCCCCATATTTGCCTTATAAATATTATTTACGTTAAAAATTCTATGCTGACAAAATCCTACCCTCCTCCCTGTCATCCCTCTCCCCATGCACACCAAAAAGATTTATAATACATTTTTTTTTTTGCAATTAGGGATGACAAGAAATACTAGATACAGTTCCCATCTTTAAGTAGTTTGAATTTAATAAAAAAGAAAAAAACAGCTGATTATTTATTAATTTATTTATTATTCCTAAATTATATAATCAATTATTTAGTTGAGGCTCCCAAACTTCTGATTATAAGAATTCCCTGGTGTGCTTTTTCAAAATACTTTCTTTAGCCCTTATGAGCTGGAAGTTATTTCTCATCTTTAATGTTCAGGTGAAGTTGCTGGTTCATCTGCAGACTTTGGGTATGATGGCCTCAGGACACAGTGAAGCTGATTTTATGGGGAAAGGATCCGATAAACTGTATTTTTTACGAGGACCCCAGGTTTGATCATGCTAGGTTCTTTAACACTGATCTCATTTTTACAAGTGAGGAAAAAAAAAAAAAAGTACAGGCTGACTAAATCAGTGTTTCCCAAAGCTAGCTATAGATCAAGATAGCTTTTCAAAAACCTTTACTTTTCCCTACTGAATAATACCCAAGTGGGAGGTGGCCTGGGCATTGCACTTTTGAAAAGCTACCCAGATGACTTTTACGCATAATCAGGTTAGGTATCTCTGCTTTAGCACTTACCCGCATTTATTATAGCAAGTCAGAGTAGGATGTTACAGTGTTTGGAGCCCACAGAGTGAAGTGTGAATATGAATCATCACTCAGTTTTATAACCTCTGCTAAATGTGGTAGTCATTGGTACTGTTCTCCTTGCAGGCACAGAATAGAATTGTATATCCTGGCCTTATGTTGTTGGGTTGGGCCAAGTGACAAGCTCCTTTCATAGGGGAGGGAGAAAGGTGAAAGTGAAATGTCAGTCTTTTTCCAACATGTGAGCGCCCCTGAGGGGTGAGGTTTAGAGTAGATTGACCCCTTTATTTCATCTAACATGTTAATAAACCTTTGGATATTAAAAAAGTATGACAATTTATTCAAAAGTACAGAACTAAACTATTTTGCATGATCAAGGCAGAGGGGCTGATTTACGAAAGTAGCAGTCATGAGCCAAAGAAGAGGGACTCCACTAAATGGAGAAGAAGGGGCATGAGATGAGAGGAGAATTCGGGGGTGGAGGAATGGAGGTGGACAGCAAGACAGCAAGAAAGAAACATCTAGGAAAGAGGAATTTTTCTGAAAAGCTGAGAGAGGAGAATGGTGATCCAAGTGGCAGGTAAAGGATATTTAAGAAGAGGATGGTTATTATCCAGTTTTAGTAATTTACATATCTGCCTTTTGACCCATAGTAGAGGTACATTTACTACTTATACGTGTGGATGCTTGTATTTAATATGTATGCATTAGAGACTTGAGCCTAAGGAAATGTGCTCCAATTCCTAAGAACTTGGAATACTAATAAGGATTGATAACTTAGTACAATGTCTTTGCAAAATTGAAGGAAGTGAAAATTGTCTTTGATGCCCGCTCATATCCCTCTATAAACTCCTATTCATCATCACCTCTAGACCTCTTTTATTTCTCACCCATTTTCAGGACAAACATCTATATGATATTCTGGATTTGCTTTTTTGTTTTTTTTTTTTTTACTTGATTTCTTATTGCTTCCAATTCATCTATTTTTCACTGTTGATGGTGTTTTGTGTTACTCCTCCAAGGGCATTTTCATATTAGAAAATTAATAAACCAGCAAATATTTATGGCAAATATTTATATGGCCCTTTAGCAGTGACATTATAGGCAAGTAAGACAGATTGATACTTTGGTCTAGGAACACATAATACAAGAATATCTAATAAAATTCCTGTGATAATTAAACTATTTTAAAGGCAAAACTAGAGTACTAGGAAGAGGAAGAGAATGTTATCTTTGAGGCATTTTGCAGAGTTTATCACATGTAAACTTCTCAACAAACTGTGAACCTGTGAGCTAGGTGTTTTATCACCAATCTTATATAACCAAACCAGTAAACCAACAACAAATTAAAGTGAGGAATAAGAAATTTGTCTACACCACATGCCCTTAGCAGTAAGTGGTGGAACCCAGACCCAACTTACTACTATAAGATTCTGAAGATCCATCATTTTTCATTCTACCTCAACTCATGCAAATCTTCGGAAATGGAAATCTTTGGTCTGTTTTGCACCAGAAGGCAGATCTATAAACATGGGTAGAATTTTAAAAGATGAAGACTTTACTAATTTTTTTTTTTTAAGTACAAGACTATCTAATAATGGAATAGGTTGCCTCAGAAGTAATTTCTGCCATCCTGAAAGGATTCAAAGGGAAGATGGATGACAATCAGCCTGGGATACTGCAGAAAAGACTCCTTCTGTTGTCTGAGGTTGGATTAGATGTCAGCCAAAATCCTTTCTAAATCCCCAATTTTATGCCTCTAGGGCCCTAAATGCTTTGTAGTATGGAACAGAATATAAATAAGTTAAGAGAAGCGATCAACCAACAGGTACTTATTACATTTCTACGGTGTGTAAGGCGCCAGGATTCTCATCTCACACCATAAAGATAACTGCTCCTGCTTACTCCCTGATCTCTGAGTGTGTGAAGCAGGCTTGGTGTCAGGAAGGAAGCAACCAAGAGAAAAAGCCGTCTAGAAAAGGACCAGGGGAAAAAAAAGTCAAATGTTAACTTCTCACCGTTTGCTCAAGTCTGGCTCTTCATGAGCATCTTCTTAAAGTTCTGTGTTGACCTCTCCCCCTCCCCTGGTTGTCAGAAAGTGGGGGAAGAATCCTGCTGATTGACTCATGAAACACATTACCAGAAGCTCTCTATTTTAATAGTTAAGGCCACAGAAGCAATTTGTACTTTACTTAGAAGTTTATTGCATTTTGATAATTGCTTTTCCCCTTGAACTGTAGAGTTTTAAAATATAATTTTTGACTGACTATAAAAAGGAAAGAAAATCCATATAACTTTAAGAGCATTTTCAAAGCTTTTAAAATCTCCACTAAACCAAAGCAGCCCAAAGTTACCTTGTTGAGTTGTTTCAAGTTAGCATCATAATCATTTTTTTAACCCTCCCATATCCAAAATACCCAGAGAAAAAGAAATGACAGAGATATTTTTTCTTACAGAGAATTCTGTCCAGGGACAATGTTTCTGAAGGACACGTTGAAGGGAAGAGAATATCAACTAGCTCGTCAGTGAGCTTGGTCAAACAGAGCCTTGCTCTGTTTGTATGCACACAAAAAATGAGCCTCAAGTACTTAAACTCATAGAGCTCTGTACTTAAACAGTGTCAGTGAAATTAACTTTATGGATAAATTTTCCTATGGATTGTCATTTTCTAGGTGTGAACATCCATGTGGGCTGTTAGTCAATGGTCTGTGCTGGTTTATAAACATAAAAATAATGAGTGACTCAGACCAATCTCTTAGGAGTTATAAAACCTTTACATACTCTGTATATTGGGAAATATTTACTTTATCTAGATCCATACAGATAACTAGGAAAGTTAAGATACTATGTGCAATTTGAAAATGTTTCTTAGGATTGCTTTTGAATTTTTCCATTTCACTCTAGCTACGTTTGTATTAGACTTAGATTTAATTAAATCAGCTGTTTGGTTTCAAAACAGTGACTGTTCACAAGTGTTGGTTAGCCAGCCATCTGAAAATTAAAAGAACAATCGTCTGTCTATAATAATTTATATTCAGTAAACTATGTTCATGCTTTATTTATTTGATGATCATGACAGCCTTTTATAGGATTATAACTTCTATTTTCTGGAAGAGGTCACCAAGTTAGCAGAAGGGTTTGGTGACTTGCCAGTACCCAACAGGTAGATAGCAATAAAGCCAGAGTAGAAACCAGAATTGTCGATTCAAGATTAAAATTAGAAATACCTAGTGAGACAAGGCAAATTATCTTCCAAACTCTTATTTCCATGAATAATTTTGGAAAATTGTGAATTTATAAAAGTGCAGACGCAGAGGCATAGGAGAGAGTTTTCCACAGATGATTTATACTCAAACAGAGTATTTCAAGGAACAGGCAGTGCATGTAGGGCTCTCATTTTGGACATGTGTTTCCTTTTCTAGTGCAAGCAATACTGAATTTATTATGCCATCTATTTAATAAATCCATGGATGATAGACCCATAGTGGGTGATGAGGGGAAATTAGGTGAATAACAGCTCATTTATCTAATATTCTGTACTTTTCAAGGTGCTTTCAGTTATCAGTGATATTTGATAAAACATCCTAGTGAGGTTGACAAGGCAGAGATTTGTAGTGTTGGGCAATAGCACTAGTTAAATGACAGTGATGATTTTGTAAAATTGAAATCCTTGTAGGCAACATATAACCCTTTTACATAAATGTCCTAAAAAAGTAATGGTAATCCAGCTCAGAACCAACTGGACTTTTCAAATGAATCAGGTTACCTTCACACATATTCAGGGTATGGTGTCTTCAGTTTATAAAGATGAGGAAACAAAAGCAGTTAGGAAATCAGACTTCATTACTCAGGCATTTAGTGTAGAACCAGCAATAGATGGGAGCTAAGATAACAGTGGACAGCCATACTTCATTCATGGTGCCCCCTTCTGTCTCTGTCAGTAGGAAATTCTTTTCTGGCTGGGCCATGAGTCCAGTCATTGTGGCACTTCCTGTAATTTTTGATGAGAAGCCAAATACTAGTGGTGTATGTATAAAATGCTTTATTTCTCCATGAGTTTTGTGGAAGCTTTTTCCCCTCTTTGCATCACAAGGTTGTTCAATATTGTATTGGGAAGCACTTTGAACTCCTAGGAAGATAAGTGCTATTTAATTGCAAAGTGTTATTAGTCCTATGACTGTCATTATGTGCACCAGCACAATTTTACAGTTAATGCATCTCAATATTACTGCTGTTGACATTCTTCACTTATTTTTTAAAACTGGCTCAACGGCAGAATTGGATGTCTCAGGGGACTGGTTATTGGAAATTGGATTCAGACTCTCTTGCTTCTACGTTTTTAATATCCAACGCATTGCTCTATTACCCCATGCTGAATGGTATTTTAGTAGTATCAATACTGTCCTCACATACGATTCACAATCCCACAACATTAAGCATCAGGTCTACTTGATGGGAAAAGATCAATTTGCACAGAGATGTAGTTCTTATCCAGACTTAATGATTTTAACATTTCTACCTGAAAAAATAATTTCACTAATTGTATCCTGCTTTTCTTCTTTCTTTATAAAAGAGACATTTTCAGTTAAAATGTTTCATCTGTACTTGCTAAGACAATCTCAGATGGTGTATCTTTTAGGTTCCTACTTCCCTTCACAAATTCTGCCCACAAAAGTCCAAATGCATGTCTCCTAGTGAGACACGGATATTCATTTTTGGTTTCGTATCTGTGGACAAAAAAGGTAGTGACATATGTAAAATACATCAGGTGTTCTTTCTCATTTTGATCATCTAACAACTCAGTTCTTTGCCAGATCTCATTCCTTCCATATCTTAATCGCCATCTTATTGGCCATTACGGCCTGAATTGTCAAATTCCTTACTTGCCACCACACAGTACAGTTAGCTATTTGGATGGCTGAAAGGATGAAATTTGCATTTTGGGGTGAGGGAAGTAGAACTTTTGTGCAGAAGGGAAACAGAATACTAAACATGAAATGAGCCAAAAAGGTAAGTAACTATTTTGTCTCCCAAAGCAGAGCCACACATATTGAGAACCATCTTTCATTCTTGATATTGCTGTTTTTTCCTGTCTGTAAAAATATGTGCAAAAATTAGGAATATAATAAATTCTGGCTAACGGAAACATGGTATTGGGGGACAGAATATGCTTTGCAGTTTAAAAGAGTTATGGTATGTGATTTTCTTACCGGAATTTTATACTAAGTTCTGTTCTTTTAATTACTTGTGTGCGTGTAACACAGTTCAATTCAACTTGATATAATCTATCACGTGTTCAGTGTTCAGTCATTAAATGTGTATATCATAATTCTATATGTGCTTTTCATCAGGGATATTAAAATATCACTGGGTAAATAGAGCCCATAGCCTGTACATATGGAAAAAAAATAAAACAAAAGATATGGGTTAATAGATTCTGTAGCTCAAAGCACTCTGACAAAGCATATAGGATTGTACAATTCAAATCAGTATTATTATCATGACATAATAAATTATGCAATAATAGCGAGCTGTACTTTAGAGAATCAGAAGGGAAACACCAAAGTGATTTAGACGAGGGTAGATTTGGATTCATTTTCTTTGAATGGGGAAAAAAGTGTTTTGATTTCAACTCTAATGGCTATGCTGGACTTGAATGATCAGAAGTAGGATAGTTGATCTTTGTCTGAGGTTAGATGTCCCCAGAAGAGAATCCTGAGACAAGGATGCAAGTGCACAGAGTTCCTCTAGGAGGTGCCAGAGTCGGAAATAATGCAGGGAAGGGAAGCTAGTCAGCCCAGGGGGTTATGAGAATTTACTTCTATCAGGAGCCTCAGGGAAACTTCCTTCAAAATTATCCCATCCACAAAGCTAGGTTATTTACAGACCAACTACCAAGTCATTGGTTGAAAACTGCTGGTGAGGGTGTTAAATCTTGGGGACTTCTGGCCAGACACAGAGTGGTTTCTAGAATTCCAGAAGAGAAAAAACAGAAAACAAAAAACAAAACCAAAAAAAAAAAAAAACCAAAAACCCAACCCTCAGACACACAAATTTTTTATATAAAACATTAAACAGCAGGAGTGCCTAGAAGGCTCAGTTGGTTAAGTGTCTGCTTTTGGTTCAGGTAGATCCCAGGGTCCTAGGATCAGGGAGCACTGTATCAGGCTCCCTGCTGGGAGGGGAGTCTGCTTTTCCCTTTCCTTCTGCTCCTCCCCTCCCTTGTGCATGCACTCTCTGTCTCTCTTTCTTTCTCTCAAATGAATAAATCCTAAAAACAAAACAAAAACATAAAGCAACAAACCATAATTAGGAAATAATGATGGATTTGACTAAATGAGATGAAATTTTCTATACAGTTAATAAGGATACCACAGATAATGAGGAAACAGAAACTTAGGATAACTTATCCAAAGTCCTGATCAGGTCATAAGAACACCTACAGAAATTGACTCGGAAATGAGAAAAGAGGGAGGTTACATGAACTATTGATGGAATTGGTTGAGAATGCCATATTTAGTATAAAATCATGTTTAGTAATGTGAACTTTGACTTCAAACAGGTTAGGAATAAAGTCCTGATCCTATTCCTTACTAGCTTTGAGAACTTGAGAAATTTACTTCAATTTTCCAGTGGAAAGTGGAAAGCAACTACCTTATACTTTGTCTAAATATTTAATATTTTCAGTATCTGTAATAATGTACAGCTCATGAGTAAGGTAATACAGTGTCTGAACGTATTGTTACCTTATAGTTGTTTGTTTTTCCCCCCGTGTCTTTCATCATTCTTTCTCTATTTCTCCCTCATTTTTTTTCTATCTTTCAACCTGCAGGTCACTGTGCCAGGGGATGGAAAATCCAGTGAGGATTGGTTCCCCAAGGAATTTAAGTCTAAAATTTTAGGCATTTAATAATACTATCAAAATAGGCAGCAATACATTTTCAGTAAGGTCTACCTTGGCAAAAGTAATACTACACAGATGTAGAAAAGTATGAATTTCACAGATTTAACAACCTGTAGAGATAACTTCTCAAGCCCATATTTATGCCAGTGACAGAAAACCCAATCTTGTCAATTCAGAGTAAAGTCAGTAGTCATTTCTGTCTAATAGCCATCTTTTTGAGATAAAACCTATGAATTATGGAGAGTTTCCTTCTTCCCCCTTTCTTTTTCCCTTCTCTTCTGGAATAAGATAAGTTGCAAGGTACTAGGTTAGATACGAGTTATTAATGAAGTGTAAGCTTCTCCAAATTGGCTTCCTCTGTGATACAAGAATAACAATAGCAATAACAATGAACAGAATAAAAATCATAATAATAACTGTTTACTGAAATGTTATGTTTCAGTTGCTATTATACATTATGTGTATTTTTATTTTCACTCTAATGCAATGAGGTGGATACTGTAATTCCCCATTTTACTGATGAAGAATCCCCATTGATCATCAGCCTCTACTTTAATTGCTTCCACATGCAATGTCTACGGTCTCTCTCAGCTTCCCAGGCACCAGACCCATATATGTCTTTCTCTGTCTTTTTCAGGTCTCTTGGTCTGCTCTCAGCTACTTCTGCATCATCTGAAAGCATAGGGAATGTTGGATGTTATCCCACATCACACTGACCTACATGAGACTCTGTGAGGCCACAGCTAACCATCATGCTGTGTAATTGTTTCTCTCCCTGAAGGCACTATGCCAGCATCAGGATGTATGACTTCCCTTAGTGTCAATTTCTGATTTTAACGAGAAGGTTAATACCTCCTTATTTCCACAGTGATGACTCTAACATTTGGAAATGATGCAAATGAGGGATTAGTAACTTGGAGATGGACATAACCCAAATAGGAAGACCATCCTCCTCTCTGCCTAACCCTGATATGAATGGCTATTCTTTGGGAACATAAGGTCTATACATTGCTAGATCAGGCTATTCTTAGGGAACATAAGGGCTGTACATTTCTAGATCTAGATTTCTGTATCTAAAGGCACAAGACTGGAATGTTGGAATGTCCACAGGGGGACATACTGCTCTGTCTTTTCTCAGAGTCATTCTGCTTCCCCAAGGAGAAGTAGAAGGCAAAGAGCACAGTTAGCAAAGAATGATTTTGGACTGGCAACGTAGGGAAGAAAATATAATTCATTGGATTAAAATTTCAGTGAAAATGTGAATTAGGAATGGGTTTTATAAAGGAGAGACTGTCAGTTACACTGAAAAACTAATAAGCTGATTTCCATCCACTGGGACAAAGGAGAAGGAAAGTAGAATGAATCACCATATTCCACTATAACAATGACAGTTGGAAGACTGTTATGACTCTTCCGATGATAATAATTTCCATTTCGATAGGTTCTTTTTCCAAGACATCTAAAGTATTTTACAAGTGATTTTTGCCATCCATCCTCATGTCTCAAAAAGGAAAGATACAAATACTTGCATCCTCATTTCATAGGCAGCAAATGCGTCTGAAGGATTCTGAATACGCTGTGCTTATTCCAAAGAAATTTTTAATAAGGTGTGCTGTGGAAACTGAAGCATTCAGTCATATCTGGGAAGGAAAAAGGGCAGAAATATAATATTTGGACACAAAATCCCCTACATGTTCTTATTATCTTCTTATAACCCATATTTTGAAAAGAAGAAAATCAGAGGATAAAATATTTTCTCTGTGTATTGTGACTTTTGATTAATACCAATTTTAGCCCTTTAACATTTAGGTTTTACCTACTTCTCTGATTCAGATGTTGTTCTTTCTTCCCTCATATCATGATATTTGTTACCTCCTTTTTTATTTAAGCCAACATCTAGGATGAGGTGAGCATGTATGAGATGCTCTGTAATGTTATATTTACTCGGTGAGTGTGCATAATCTCAGGTGTGGAATAAAGGTCTATAAAGCCATTAAGCACAAGAAAGGAACTAAAGAATATACTCATTAAGAGAAAGGAAATATTCTGTAAATGGTGACAATTTCCCTGATTCTTCCCCTTTCTTCTAATTTAGAACACAGCTGCACAATGGTCTTGTCTTTCTCTTCCAGCTTTTCACTCATTAAAAAAGGAGGGTTTCTGGTAATTATGTATGGCAGGCAGAATAATGGCTATCCAGAGATGTCCACATCCTAACCCCTGTAACCTCTGAAAATGTTAAGTTACATGGAAAAGGGGAATTAAGGTTGCAGATGAAATGAAGGTTGCTAATCAGCTGACCTTAAAATAGAATACATTGTATTATCGGAGGGGTCCAATATAATCAAAAGGGCTCTTTTAATATAGAAGAGAAGGCAGAAGAGTCAGTGTCAGCCTAATGTGATGGTTAAAAGACTCCACTGGCATTGCTATCTCTAGTTTCCCCTGAACCAAGGAATGCGGGCAGCCTCTAGTAGCTGGAAAAGACACAAAAATGGATTTCTCCCTAGAGCCTCCAGAAAGTAATGCAGCCCTTGCTGACACCTTAATTTTAGCCCTGTGAGACCCATTTCAGATTTCTGACTTCCAGAAGCATAAGATTGTAAATTCCTGTTGTTTTAAGCAACTAAGTTTGTGGCAGTATGCTACAGTAGCAATAGGAAACTAATACAGTATGCAGTATGCATTTAGTAAATAATTGAATGAATGAATGAACCATCTAGAATAAGTCAGATCCTTTCATTTACTCACACTCCAAAATCTGATAATGTGCTGGGAGAACTAGAGTTCACAGACCACTTTCAAAAGATAGAATTAAAAATCATGATAATAGCAAATGCCTATATACATCATTTTAGTCCTAGTTTCATGCCTTACATCTGTGAGGAAGAGCATGGTGTGGGAAAAGGACTAAGTAGTTGTCCATAAGATATCCCAAAGGAAATTTTGGAAGTGCTCCAGTTCTACAGTAATAGTTATGCTAACGTTGTGCTTACTGTGTACATTGTTCTAAGCAATTTATGTATATTAGCTAGCTTCGTCCTCAGAACAATCCCCTGAGATACTTTTCCTATCTCCATTTTGTGGATGGGTAGGATAAATAGAGGTAAGCTAGCTTGTTCACAGTCACACAGCTAGGAAGTAGCAGAGTCAGGGCTTGAAGTCTTCATCGTTAAAATATATTCCATCTAAAAAACTCTTTCACTTCCCTGAGCCACTTTTAATAAGGAGCCTTTGATTTGAGCATTAATTAATATGCTGTATGTGTATGTGAAGGGTAGGGGTAAGGTATTCTAGAGTGAGAAAACAGTGTTTTAGAAAACTAATGAAAAATGAAACTAGAGGGATATTTTGGACTGGTGTTTGGAGGTTTCTGGACTCTAGCATAAGAAATAAAATTCTATTCAGCCATCAGTAGAAAAAATTTGTGTTTTTAGTTGTTGTTGTGGTGGTTGTAGTTTGGTTGGTGTTCCAGTGTTTTGTTTTTTCTATTTAAGCACAGAAACGAAGCATTTAGAATTTTCATGTTAGGCATGGAGTTCAGTGAGGAGATCACTGTAGTTTCATAAATGGAGGGTACTGGGGACCTGAAGAAGTGAGTTGACTACTAAAGTGGAACAGATGTAAGAATTGTAAGAATATTATGTTGATAGAATTGGTTGTGAGGCTCTCAAAAGGTGGGAGAAACAAGCTTGGATGGTTTTGAGCATTCGAGACTGGATGACAGACTTATATTTCGTTTGTATTTGAAAGAGAGGATAATGAATTTGGTTTGAGGGAACACCATTGAAACTGAAGGAATCATGTACATCTGAGATATTTAGCCCCATGAGTAATAAGTGCCTGGTTTGTGTTTGGCTTTCAGGTATTTTGCAGATTCCTTCAGTAAAGTCTCCATTTTGGAGCTACTGATGTAAATTTCATTGATTGTAGTGATAATTGTAACAGTTTAAAAAATCCCAGGGTCTCACTTTGATTCTTAGATACTCCGTCAATAATTCTACAGTCCTACTGCTCTCCTATATTTTCACAACCTCTGGTTAGTGGTTGCTCCACCTGCTGAGATGAGCATCTGCTGATATAAACAGACATTTTGGAAATTAGTAGAATCCTGGTGGTGTAACCAGATGCAACCCAGTAATAGGCACCAGGGCTAGACTTCTCCACTACCCGTAGAAATCTTCAGGTGTTTTTGAAGATCAGTGTGTCAACTATTCTACCCAAACCAGACTTCTCTCCCCATTGGTAAGATACCTTAGACCCATTAGGCCATTAACATATTGCTTTTCTACCACCTTGATAGTAAAACCTATGGGCCTTCTGTGTTTTCTCTGGGGAGGTAGATGCTTCAGCAGGGAAGTTAAGGGCTATGTCCACTGGCTCAGCTTACACACCACTTACACATTACCCTGCTGCAACCTGCTTCTTCCTTGCTTATATCAAACTCCTAAGCCATGAATATCTGTAATGACAATCTTCTTTCAATTGACTGCCCCATTTCTATGTAGTTTAAAAATTCATCATACTCGAAAGTCATAATGGATGTGCAAATTCTCATTTTTGTTAGAATCCATCATAATGCCTCACAATCCATTGCAACAATTACATTCAATCATGTTAGGAAAACTCTCACAAAGTTTATTACAATAATGTTAATACAGCTTCCCCATTGGTCTTTAACCAAAGCAGTTTTTTATGTTGGAGTATAGTTTTATGAAGCTTGTCAAATGCCTACATTCCTTTTAGATTCAGGAAACTTCAAAGCGAGTGTTTGGTTATTTGAATCTTCCTTGATCACAACTGCCCCACCTCAAAGTAAATTATTCTCCTTATCTCTTTTTTTCCTGCCACTAAACGTTCTACATGGTTCTATCCTTGTACTGATAATGCCTATATTTTTATTTCCATACCTCTTTAATTCTCCCAGTGCGCTATAAGATCTCTAAGAGATACGTGGTTTGGTCCAGGAATGCCGGAATCAGAAAAAGCTGATTTTGTCTCCAGCTTCCATCAGATGACTCCAGTATGTGGCCAGCTCTCTCTCATCTTCACTTTCCTCATCTGAAATACAGGACTGATCAGAACACCTCCTTTCTTATATACCTCGAAGGGGTGTGATGCAGCAAAGGCAAATGCCTTGTACGCCCAAGGTGTTCTGTAGCTACAGGCCTGATTTTCACCTGCTGGCCCATTTCTCTTCTTCAGTCTAGACTTGTTGGCCCATCCTGCCTCAGTGTTGCCCAATATTAACAGAGGTGTTTCTGGTAGGAAATAAGAGATTAACAAAAACACATACTCACATTTTTTCGTACACAGGCACACAGATAACTGTTGCCTGTAGTGCCCTTGAACAGAAAGAAAAATGATATAAATAGCTGCTGTATGCAAGAACAGTGATCCACACCACTGTCAGACCCTTCCCAAAGTCCACTGGGAAATTAGACCTTATCAGTGTCAAGCATCAATTCACAATCACCACAACAAAGTGGCAGAAGTTGCTAGAGTGACACGCTCTGCTGCTGAGGCCAAGACTCTGTCACAAAGAAATGAAGGACAATTATCCTGAGATTTAAGCCTGTGTAGACAGCCACCTTATATCATTCAGGACCAAAATTTTCACATTGTTAGAGCTCCCCAATGACTGTCCCCAACTACTGCCATATTACTCCCTGTAGTTCACGTTACTTTTTACAGAGTAAACTGGGTCTGAACTTGGAGCCTAAAGAGTGATGAGGGCTACCACCAAATTACACTTGGTAAGTCTTGACAGCTTCAGGCAACCTGAGAAGCCCTGAGCTGTTGTCCCCCTGGGGCCCCCCGCGAAAATGACACATGTATCTCATGAAGATATCCTAGCAGGTAGCATTTGAAAATAAATAAATAAGTTTCACTGTAGAACACTGTCAGGTAATAAGTATCGAATGGCTTTGGCAACTAAAGACATCAGCCTCTTGGGGATATGTTAATCTGCTTGTGTCTGCTAGGAGGGAGGATGAGCTGGCAGATGAAAGTCTGAGGCTGTCACTGCCTACAGGCAAGTGATGGGTGAACATCAAACTTCAATTCAGATGAACATCTCCACGCCTCAGTAGGAATTTCACTGTCGGGCTCAGTTGATTGGGAGGGGTCCGGAGGAGAGGAAACTCACTGACACAGTAATGCCACACACACCTCACCAGGAAACCTGACTTTAAGGGTAGTAGTGAATCTTCATAAAGGGCAAATAGAAAAACTTAAGTGCTGAGTTCTGAGCTCTACACAAGACTCTCAATAAATCTTAATGACAACAGGAAATATGCTTCATTGCCTTATGAATTCTGGCCACAAATGTGTGCAACACGCCGGCACATTATACCACTGAGATGAGTATACTGGGAAACAAGGGGGAATGTTCATATTTAAGCTAAATGCATACCGTAATATAATGTTTAATATTCAGGGTCCATGAGGTCAGGCTGTGAAGGCACTGTCACTGGGACAAGCCTTTTGGCTTTACATATAAATCAAGGCAGGAGTTTTACCTGAAGTCCTTCCTATTCCATTCCTTAAGATATTTTTCTAATATTCAGTGATTTGGTTGGTTCACATTCAAATTTTGCAAATTCAAGTTTTAAGCAAAATAGTAACATGCAAATCAGGTTTTAATTTATCACAGGACTGACTGATGAGATTATTTAGAGATTTTTTTAAAACTCTTAAATATTCCTTAACAGTGTCTCCCTTCTAGTCAATGTTGGATTGGCTGCCAAATACAGAACCTTACACCATCACCACCACAAAAATAACAATAAACATGTTTGGAGTGTTTTCTTTCCTGGGCCCCATGTCCTGCATTTTATTTATTTATTTATTTATTTATTTATTTATTTATTTATTTATTTATTAAGATTTTATTTATTTATTTGACAGAGAGAGATCACAAGTAGGCAGAAAGGCAGGCAGAGAGAGAGAGGAGGAAGCAGGCTCCCCGCTGAGCAGAGAGCCCGATGCAGGCCTCGATCCCAGGACCCTGAGATCATGACCTGAGCAAAGGCATTAACCCACTAAGCCACCCAGGCGCCCCTGTCCTGCATTTTAAATAAGTTATGCTGTCTCATCCTTACATTGACCATATGAAGTTGGTGTTGTCATTTCCATCTTCTAGAAAGTAAACTGAGGCTAAGACTGCTTGAATAACATCATCATAGTTACATGGCTGGTAATGGATAGAGCAAGATTCTAAAGACTATAGAATCTGGGGTACCTGGGTGGCTCAGTGGGTTAAAGCCTCTGCTTTCGGCTCAGGTCATGATCTCAGGGTCCTGGGATCGAGCCCCGCATCAGGCTCTCTGCTCAGCAGGGGTGAAGTTCTTTAGCTTTTAAATATCTTTGGTTCCCAATATTCCTCAAGAGGAGGACATGTCCCTGTCTTTCTTCCTCAAATCCTTTCCTTAGCACTCCATGAAAGTTGTTCCCTTTAAGAGATGAAATAGATTGATCTGAACTAATAGGGAGAGGCTCTCTCTCTCTCTCTCCTCTCCGTCTCCGTCTCCCTCCCTCCCTCCCACCCTCTCCTTCCTCTTCCCCCTCCTTTCCTCTTTCCCTCCTTCCCAAAAGAAGCATACACATACACGCATATTCATATATTCATGTACTGTAAAAGAATTATTAAACACCTCATTGTTGTGATGTTTTAAAAGTATATGTTCATGGTATACAATCTAAAAAATGAAGGAAAAAAAATAGAAGATGTCAAATATAACCCATAGTCCCAAACCCCAAAAAATTAACTCGTAAGGCATTGCTCTCTCTTTCTCTATGCTTAGAAATATTGACACGAGTACATCCATACGCATATTTTAAAATCCTGTTTGATGCATTTAGTAGAATTTTAAATATCTAAGATAATATGGAGAAAGAGATTTCTTCTTATTTTGTAGGAGAGGGGGGGATTGGTGCCAGGCAGAGTAAAGGATACATGGAGAAAAGAGCAGTAAAATATTCCAGTGTTTCACAGAAGAGATGCTATCAAACAGTTGAGGGAGGGAACTAGGGCTTCTGAACATGGCTGGCCAGGAGACCATTTGCTGAAAGAAACAAAACTTTCCTGTGTACTGAAAAGCTGTTCTTAAAGTTTAAGAATGTTTATGTTCTCAGATGGAGAAACAGCCATGTCGGAGAAGAAAACAAAACAACTGTATCTATTTAGATATCAATAGAATTATAATACAATAACACAATTAAGTCAATGACACTTAGGAGTTTCTTCTGTTGTGCAATTGGAGATATATATACACATATATTCCATCACCATCTCCTTGATAATTTATTTATGTTAATTCAAATGTAATATTTTACATTCTCTAATAATGCTGAATTTATTAATGCATCTTATTATGGTCCTTGTAGTTCCCCAGCAAAAAATCAGTATATTACTCGGAGCAGTAGTTCATACCCCCAAGAACTTTAAAATAAGGGAAGCAAAATTGGCTTTCAGTTCCTAAACTATAAAATAAATACATCATTCACAGCAAAAAAAAAAAAAAAAGCTTAAATATATTAAAGCATTTCAATGAGTCCAGAGCTAGTATGACAGAACTATAGTCTGACTGAAGACTTATTTGTCTAGGTGGGGAAAAAAGGAGTAAGCAGCACTCAGCAACAAGCCTCAGATAAAGGAGGGGTAAACTAGAAACGTTTACCTAGGGTTTTTCTAGGGTTTATGTAGGATGCCCTGATTTAGGGTATGATCTACTCTTCCTCATGTTAAGAATATCAACATTTTCTGCTCCCCTATTCACTAATTAAATTTCTGATTATAATTTGACATCCCATGTAGCATTTCCACCATCAGTGACTGAGGTGGTCAGAGCACATATTCATCGAGGCTGTTTGACAATTATTTTACTGTCAGTTGTTATATTGACAGAAGATTAGAGAGTACAAATATGCATGCTTGTATCTGTTCAACCTGGGAGTGCTGTGTAGATAGTTTCTTTCCTTTTAACACGAAGAGCCATATCTTAGACAGGGTTGATTTTATTAGTTATGTATGTCTTGTCTAAAAATACATAATATGTAGTCTCTGACTTCTCTTGGCCACTCAGGAGTTGACATCTTCATGGCAACACCAAAACCTTCCTGCAATATTCCTCCATCTGGCAAGTCTGCCAGATATGTTTCAATGTTAGTTTCATGTTACTGTGTTCAGCCAGAGTTCAGAGATTGTGTAATAAAAGAATACAAATGGAGAAGAGGAAAGACAAAAGTGGATTCAGCTGAGATGGGGATCTCAAAGGATTAAAGTTATATGTAAGCAATTGGCCAAAGTGTAGGAAGATCAATAATTCAAGATTAGATAGAGAGGCCATATAGAATTAGTGGCCATCCATATTACACCAGCAGAGGATAGAGAAAATGAAAAGAAATTCTGCCTCTGCTTGAGAGGGAGGGAAGGAAATGTCTAACATACCCACCCACATCTCTGCAATTAAGGGCAAAAACTAATGATCATTTTGGGCAGAAAGGACACTTGTGATGACAGTGTCCTAAGGCAAAAGTTTCCATGATATCCCTGATTTTCAAAGACCTTTTTGAACCTTCTAATTAGATGATGCTTCATTATGTTCAACATGCCTCTTTATATAATTTAATTGAGTAGAGTATAGGGATCCTAATTCATTAATAGTATTCCTCTGGCAATTTCATATCCTATTATTATTCAAGCAAAATGCAATTTTTTAACCAGCAAAATTCTTAGGATAATTTACCAATATCCATTTCTCCATAAAACCTATTTCCATGTAATGATATTTGCCGTGCTCTGTATCATAAGGCTTTTCTAACCTTCCAATTCACTTAGCATTTAACAAGCATTTATTTAACACCTTCTGTGTGCATAGGCAAGATCACCCTGAGGCACAGCCCCTGGGGCACAGTCAGTGCCTCGGAATGGTATTTTGTATAGTGTGAAAGCGTGTGGCCACATGTGGCAGCATATAACTAGGCTCCGCTGAAACCTTTGGGCAGACAGTGGTGTAAGATGCCTGATTCCTGCCCAAGGAACCTCCATGATGGTTATTTTCATGGATTTAATGTTTGTGTCCTCCCAAAATTCATGTGTTGAAATTCTCCCCAGTGTGATGATCTTAGAAGGTGGGGATAATTCAGCCATGGAGCCTTCATGAATGGGATTAGTGCCCATATAAAAGATACCCTAGAGACTTCTCATTTTCCTTCTACCATATGAAGAGGTAGTGAAAAGATGGCCACCTAAGAACTAACAAGTGAACTCTCGCTAGACACCAAAAGTGTCACCATGTTGATCGTGGACCTCCAGTTTCCAGAACTGTGAGAAATAAATTTGTTGTTTATACCACACAGTCTACAGTATTTTTTGTTATAGCAGCTTAAACTAAGACAGTTGTTTTGAAAGGATAACTGGTGAGAATCTGACTAGAGAGTGAAGGAGGTAATGCCACACCTCTATGTTTTATGAAGACCAGCCCCCATAAGGACTAACCACATCCCAAGAACTTTTCAATTGTCATAGGCATGTTCTGCATTTCTTGAGTGGCAAGTGGCACAACTTATGGTGGGAGATAATTCCCATCTTTATCCATAATTGGAGTTCAACTATACTGAGGCTTGTATGGTGAATCAAAGAACACTAAGGAAATCTGGATTGGAATAAAAGACAATAAAGTTTTTGTGTAAAGTATGAGTGAGGGAGAAGCTGGCTGAGACTTCATGTCCAGGGACCACTGGAGGGGCAGTTGTAGATGTCCTTATAGGAAACTGAGAGGTGACAATCTATTTGGAAGGAGAGGCTAGGCTGTCACTTTTGAGCAACTGGATTTACATATTGAAGATAACTGCTTTTACCCAAATGTTTATCAGGTTTGTTTGGCAGCACAAGGATTGAGATTATGACTACAGACTCCTCCTTCTCCATTTAACCCTGACTTTAGTATCAGCAGAAAAAAAAATGACAGAAATAAGCCTGCCTAAAACCCACATACTCTGTGGTGCCTAGAGTACCATCAGATTATACATTTGTACTGATTGTGAACCTACTAATTCTAAGATGTACCTCTCCGTATCGGTAACTCCTATTATCACAAGGAGTGACTCCAGCAGACTTGGCTTTCCAGACTGTAATGACAACTGAAATTCCATCTGAGTTTGGCTAATGGGAAGCAAAAGTGGAAGGTGGGAGGACAGGAAAAAGAGCACAGTTGAGTTGTTTTCCCCCTTGTTCTTTGCATTAAAAGACATCTGTTGAATTGGCCACATAACATCTTGGATCCATCTCCCACTGGGAAGGCTACTGTGTTTCATAATTATACTTTCTTGCTTTAGCCTTTGGGCGATAGCTTCTTTTTGATGTAATCTCTGGGTTGCTTTACCATTTCCACTTGGCTTCTCAGATTTGCTATTGTGTAATAAATTTCCTGCATTAAATTCTCTCTAGTTACTGTGAGATGCCTGTTTCTTCGATTAGACCTGAACTTGATGCTATTAGAAACTACACTTTTTGATAGAGGCAAATGAGCCTCACTATCTGAAATATGGGGTGTTACTATATATTCAACTCAGATGGCAAATGAAACCTGGTGCATACTGGTTCTTGCACTGTTTAATTCAGAGCAAGGATGATTTAAAAAAATTATTTATTAGAGAGCATGAGTGGGTAGAGGGGCAGAGGGAGAGGGAGAAGCAGACTCCCTGCTGAGCAGGGAGCCCAAAGCGGGGCTCCATCTAAGGACCCTGAGGTCATGACCTGAGCCAAAGGCAGATGCTTAACTGACTGAGCCACGCAGGCTCCCCAGATGCTTAACTGACTGAGCCACCCAGGCTCCCCAGAGCATGAGTGATTTGTAATTCCCTTAAGTAGATAGTCTAGATTTTATAGTGTGCTAAAGAACTCGGGCATATTGCCAGTTCAGTACCCTCAATACTATTCTTTTTTGTTCTGGTTGCTTTGTTTTTTGGCTCCTGTTGTTTCTCAGTTTTAAGATTTTGAAATGTGAAGACAATCTTGAGAGGTTTTGGAAACCAGTGAAAGTTCTATTTCAGTATCCTCAGTTTTGCTTATGATGGTGACTCAAATGATACATGTCTTAATTTACTCGTCCTACTTTTCAAGAAAACATGGGAATTTAACATAATCTGCAGTTAGATTATAAAGTAATAGTGTGTTACTAAAGACTGATAGATACTGTACTTACACAACTACAAAGTACTCTGTTATGGTAAAGGCACCTCTGAGAGCAAACATACTTGAATACTTTCCACGAAAGCTTAACCTAGATCTAATTCAAACCATTATTAGGAAAGAAACTGAGATATGTTCTATTAATCATGGGAGTATCCATCTCAACTGGAAACTTTAAATTTGTTTGCCTGTGTTCTCTTTTCTTTGAATGTTTCTAGACATCAAAAACATTCTTCAAGAGCTACAACTTTAGTAATTGACTTTTCACTGGGGAAATATGTCACAAACAGCTCAATTTTATGATGTTTCTACAACTTTAGAAAAATCAAGTACACAGCTTCAAAGAGATAACAGTTAAATATAAAATTTCCTAGGGAGGCTACCTTATTGATGGGCAGAGCTCTTAAGTTTTTGAGGTTCAATTCAGTGAAGTATCCACATGTTATAATAACCTTTAACTTGTCTGAATATGTTACAACTGTAAATTGAATCTGAAAATATCCTCAGGATATCTTTTATTTTAAAACTTGTCTACTAGTAGACTCTCGTCTTCAAATCTAAAGAGTAGAAAAATATTACACTCTGTTCTCTTCCTACACCTCTAACTCCTGATAAAGTAACGTTGCACAATGTAAACTAAGAACCATATGACTAAGTTTGGTATTTAGGAATATGATTCATGGTGTTTTATCTAGATGAATAGGTATTCAGAGAAACAGGAAGTAGGGAGAGTGAGTCTAAATATCAAATAAGACCCAAATACATGATTATTAATTAAACGTATTCTAGGAGATGGGAGAAAGAATGGCAGGAAAAGGTGATAAGGGATTTAAGGGGGAATAGATTTGTAAATGAGTTGTTTTTGTTACAATGTGCTTTATATTTTATTTTGTAGCAAATTGTATGCAAATACTTCTAGCAGGAAAATGAATCAGAAGTAGCTCATATTTCTCCCCATTTCTTTAAAAATATAAAACATTTTTCATAAAACAAAGACAAAAACAAGCAGTTTGTTTAATAACGCATAAAGATGGAAGCAATTATAGGTTTTGCTATCAGTTCTTCTGATTGTGTTTGTAAAAAATCATTTTTGACTCTTGAGGGACTATTAGATTTCTGACAAGGCACTGGAAAGAAAACATACTTTGTCTTAAGGAAGTACAGTTTTTATAAATTTTCATATAAAGCAAGGTCACATCTGAGGGTTTAAGAAATAACAGGTGCTCACATCAAAACTTTCAATACCAAATTTCAAAATTCTGGAAACATAAGCATTTCTATTTTAAAAGGAAGAAATTGTCAAAAAATTATTAAGGGGTAAAAGCAAGTGATCCACTTTGGTAAATAGAATTGCAATTATAGGGTGCATGATCTTAAAACATAGGTTGAGAAAAGATCAGAATGTGATGCAATGCTTTATATTCTAGGCTTTTGAAGATTTTATTTATTTATTTGAGAGAGAATGAGTGAGCGAGTATGAGCGTGAGCAGGCGGGTAGGAAAAGGGAAAGAATGCCAAGCAGACTCAATGTTGAGTGTGGAGCCCAAATGGGGCTCAATCTCATGACCCTGAGATCATGACCTGAGCCAAAACCAGGAGTCAGGTGCTTAAGCAACTGAACACCCAGGCACCCCTATATTCTAAACTTTTGGATGGCAAAATCATATCAGGGGTACTGAGGAATTTTTTTATAAAGTCCCAGCCTTAACCATAGGATTTTCTCAAAAATCATATGGTATGATGTCTGTTTAATTTTTAGGGAAAAAAAGGAATACAGATATCTATATTGTTTTTGTCTAACTATTTAGAAACTTTTCCAATAAGAAATAAAGCATTTGGCTATGAAGAATATGTCTCTGGGGAAAAAAAATAAGTACAACAAATGAATTTTATGAGGAAAAGGCTGGGGGATTTAGTAGACATTTTTGCCACAGGCTTTGAAAATTACCTAGAAGTAGGTTATATATCATTGAGTTTTTTGAGGAAAAGATTAGAAGGCCTAGTAGACAATTTGCCATAAGCTTTATTAATTACTTAAAACTGGACCATGTATCATTCGTTTGAAGAGAATAGAGAATGTAGAAGATAATGACTTATCCTTTAAAAGGAGGGGACAAGCATAGCTCTTAACTGTTCTTCCCTCTGCTTCCTGCAGAATCTGGACTCCTTTCACTGTTAGCAAAAATTCTGGCTCAATCATGCTTCATTTGTACTTCAACTTCTTTCTTTTCTCTCAGGAAAATTATCCAGTCAACATTACCAGGCCTGATGCAAGGCACCAAAAATAGAGCATTTCTGTTTGCTAAGCAAGATTACTGGTGACATTGCTAGCCTTGGTGGGGCTTTTTGCAAGTGACTGAAATTCACCCCTCCATAGGGAGGAGCTGTGCTCACAGGAGCTGGGATTTCAAATCCCATTTGTGCCCTCCGCTGAACATCCTGTGAAAAACATGATTGCAACAACCAGTTGTGGGATCCAGAGTGATACAGTGAGCCCCAAAGGGGGGACATGGTAAATATATCAGTCAGGGTAGGAAATGAATAATTGAGGGGAGATTAATGGATTATTCACAAAGGCACAGGTAGGGCTAAGAAAAAATCGATAGGAGATGGCAAAGCACTCAGAGGCTAACCCCCAAGGAACAAGGGGGAAGAATTATCAGTACCTAGAAAAAGTTGTAGCAAGAGCTGTTGCTGTAGCTGCAGTTGACCCATAATGTAAGTCAACCCTACAGGAGCTGTGACCTTATAAAAGAACACAGCCACTGCCATCTCATGCACTGCAGGAAGGGAATAGGTAAATAAATACCCAGACTTTTATCTCTTCTCTCCAGTCTATCTCCTGCCTTCCTCCCATTGAGGAAACCCAAACAGATGCCAGAGTGCAAAGGAGTCTGGTTGATACAGTCCAAAGGGTTCAGCCTCCAGAAGCAAAGAATAGGGTGAAGAGTAGAAAATAGATCTGGTCAGGCAAATGGGAAATACTGAGTTTAGTAAAGCTAGTCATTCAAAGCTCTGTATCAGATCAGGCCTTCAGACAAACCAATCTCTCTTCACCTATCTAAAATAATTCATTTTCTGCCTGTCCCCTATTATTGAGACATTTCCTGCCCCTAGTTACCCCTTCGATTCTCATTCAGGAACTGAAGGTATTCATATGTTCATTCCTTCTCCACTTCCACTGGGAAAGAGAAGATAGACCATCTTATACTCTCAGCACTGGTCTTTTTCACTTTGGTCTTTGTTCCTCCTGACAACAAAATGGGAGACTTGCTTGGAGAATGTATGAGAAAATCAGATATTTCATGATATATGAGAAAAGCAACATTTATTGCCAACCCTGGCCAATAAATGTGGCATCTGGGCATGTGACTTTGTCAGCTTCCCTTTCCTTTATGTGTAAGAATCAGTGTCAATCTTGAGTTAAGACATATCCATCAGGACATTTGATCTGGTTAACCAGAGATTCAGATTTTGGTAACTTGTACTGGTAGTGTGACTTCTTCACATCTGTTCTCTGTATAACCACTTTGACACCTTATAGTCAGAGGAAGAGATCTAAAAACTATTAATTAATGGTCAACTCTGAGACTCTGCCTTGAACAATGGTGTCCTTGGACAGAAGACAAAGTTTACCGTAGAGCTGGGCATGAGGTTCTTCTCTTTATTCTTTCATGGAATCAGGCATTCTGTTACCCTGAAGATATGTGATTTTGAAAGTGAAACTGCACCCTTTACATAGAAATTTATGTTCCCTCAGGAATCTCTGTCAGCATTGTTAGCATAAAAGCTGTTTCCAAGTGTTTGGAGACAGCAGCCATTGACACTCAAAAAAATAATGTGGAAGATGCATATGATAGACGACTTTTGGGTACAAGCCAGACCCTTTCTGAGGTCCTTTGTTATATACTAAATTCCTGCTGTGGTGGAGGAAGTATTCAGATTCATTTTACTTTTGCATAATTATAATGTGACCTCACTAAGCACTCACAGATGACCTAGTGCATGAGATACTGAGTTACAGCTGTCTAAAGGGAGATACGATTCCAACTAAGAAATGATGAATGATTACATTTCAAGACATGGCCCTTGGAAAGAACAAATCCCCTTATTACTAATTGTGCTATCTCTGGAGTAAAGTTATCAGGGACAATTACTCTTGTTCACAGCTTGAAGATGGAGGAGTGAGTAGATGACCTTTCTCTCAATGTACTAGGTAGGCAGTTTTGGGGAAAATTTTGAAAAATAGTTCTGACCAAGAACATGAGAAAAAATAATAAAATAACACAATTATCACTAACCTTCTACCCATTATTGCTAACATGAGAGGATTTTACTATATAGAATCTTCCTACTAAGGACTAAGGATTTTACTGTTAATTCTTTATAAACCTTCAAATAACTCCAGATCACTTGACCATCTCGGTCAGAAGTGATATGCATCAGTTTCCCTTACTTCATTGGTTGGAAGTAGTTACATGGCCCCTACCTAAAGACAAGGCATCCTGGGAAATGTAGGAAAGCAAATGGAATGTTTGAAGTGCTATGTCTTCCACAAGGAGATTGCTAAGGAGGTGTACACAACTAAGTTTGTTTGGATAAAATAGGGGGTGAAGATATGTTGGGAAATCTATCTTTTCAGGAATAAGAAAGCAATTACACCTTAGATTTGAATTCTTTCATGGATGCAATCATTTTATGAAATACAAGAAGAAGAGGGCAACAAAAGACTTAGGTGCAGAAGAAAAATGTTGTACACCACTTTGAGATAGTGCTTGTTTGGAATTTCTTATCTCTGTGATAGTCTAGCCTAACTTCCCCATGAATCATTCCTCAAATGTAAGATTCTAAATGTAATTTAGTTAAAAGAGCTATTTTTAAGGCTATGTGATAGATTTTGCTTTAACAGAGGGGCAGTGTCTAAGGAGTAGATCATAAAAGCCATCCAGCTGTCCTCAAACTGATGGACATGTTAAAGTGAACATGGTTTGCTAGTTCTCTGGAAATCTGGATAAAACCAGCACTATATCTAATTCTGTACAACATGATTTTCTCTTCAGATTGAGTAGGCATATGGCTTTCCATTACAATTCGACAACCATATTGAATCTTGAGATCTAATTGTAGCTTACACTTCCTCTTTTGCAATGGTTGACTTGGGCAAGCAACCAACAACAGAAGCATCAGGCAGGTGTTCTGAATCGTCTGCTGGTTTCCGTTTGGTTATTCTTGCAGACCCTTTGGCAAGGCTGTCTGCTGATAAACTCAAACCTGTTCATTGTTTGGGATTCATGGATCAGGAAATGAATACCTTAAAGTGAATGGTTTCATGTGCAGCTGACACCCAAGGATTTCTATTTACCTGTGAGACTGTGTGGGGCACCATTTGATTATAAAACATATGCTGAAACAGCAGGGTTTGAACTAAATACAAACAAAAATGTACCATTTGGCTTGGGCATATTGATAAACAAGAGCAAACTATTTTCCCAGATGATATTTAGGTTACAAATGGACCAATTAAAATTCTGAGGGGTGTCTTTGGGAGTCAAAATGGCCCAAAGTTATACTGATAGGAGGTAAATTAGCATGAAAGTGTGTGATGTGGAGGCAGACTTGAAATCTATCTTTTTTCAGTGAAATCAAATCCTTCATATCTATCTGATCAGCATTAGTGTCCAGACTTGGGTCAAAATAACTCTGGTAAAACCTGTTTTGTCAGTTTGAAAATAACTTCCAATAAAATATTTAGGGATTCTATTGGAAGAAGAATGTTCAGTCAGTTCTCATTCTGTTAGCTTAAATTTTTTCATGGGTGAAGCTTTGTCAGTGTCCGTAGGAAACAGGGTATGCTAAAACCCTATACTGTTACTCAGAACCCTATACTGTTACTATACTGTTACCCTCACTTTCTAATAGATTGGCCTCCACTGCAGTGACTCTCCATCTTCTTCGTGCTTTGCAACCTTCTGGGGAGCTTTATAAAGTTCAGATGCCTGAGTCCCGCTCCCCATCCTGGGCTTGATTGGTCTGAGGTATGGGATAAGCACTGGTGTTTTAAAGGCTCCCCAGATGATTCTGATGTACAGTTGCATTTGAGGACCACAGTTCAGTCATTTGTCATGGGCAACTCCCCCTTCCCACTAATAAAAGATCCTTAAGCAATATGTGTTACCAAGGACAGAAGCACCGGATAGATTCATTGTTTAACATGCCTCTAAAATAATGCTGCTTTATGACTGTGAAGAATTCAGTAGGGACTGAGAAAAAGTGAAGAAAAGGAAAGAAAGACCCCAGTTCTGAAATCAGTATTGATCAATTTGATCTTTGGGATTTAGTCATTCTGATAAGGAAGGTTCTCATAAGTTTTCTTCTTTTAAAAAATATATACATGCATACATAAATACATAAATTATGTACATATGTGTGTGTCTGTATATATAGACACACATACATGTGTGTGTGTGTGTATATATATATATATATATATATATTTTTTTTTTTTTTTTTT